>JAFELO010000197.1:0-49630 GCA_017140195.1 Eumaeus atala
TGTGTTAAACTAACATACGGTAGAAGTAATAAATGTTATTTGTGTATTAAACTTACACACTGTAGAAGTAATAAATGTTATTTGCTTAAAAAAATATTTTCTTTCATTGTTACAGTATTTATGGCAAAACTAGGTATAGGAATACAATTAGGCAACGGTAGTCCTCCCCGTCACCCCTGCAGGGATGACGATATTCGAGGTCAAAGCAGTGTCTGAATACCGTCGCCATCGAGCCACCCCGTAAGAAGGGCCTCTACTTTTGGTGCTTGGTTTACGTTACCCACGACTCAGATGCGTTAAGTGCCTGGGCCACCCTAACGCGAACTTTCCACGCAGAATCGGACGCTCGCGCCAGGGGGTTCGTGCAGCCACTGCATATTGCCGTAACAACAAAAATGACTATATAATAATATTTGAGCATTGACTTATTCGACAACTATACACTGTTAGAATCAATGTTCAAATGACGTCAGAGGCGGAGTACACGATCAGCAGTCCTTAAGTATTCAGGTCAGTGGATAAAAAGTAATAATGGTCTGGTAACTAACGAACAGCCTGTGCGTATCTGTGTTGTTCTATCTCTATCTCACAGAGCAAAGAAGTTCTTTTTTTTTTCACACGAAAACGTTATTGAACACGACGAAGCGCACACAGACTATATTTTTTGCAAACAGTATGTTTTATTTTAGTTCTACCTCTCTTAGTAGAAAATAACCGGCCTCGGCCTCAGTATCAGGAGTACCTGTGGTATCATTTGTATGTATTCTTAATTCTTTAGTTAGGAGGAAATAGTGAGTGCTACACAGATACACTAACACAAGTAAGGGTTTGGCTATGTTGTCGATCTCTCGCGGAAACTCGATGCTCTCAGATTATTTTCTCTGTGCAGTACTTACAACACTAAATGCCCAGCACGAGCCGCAGCGTTTCTGGTCCTTGACTTCGGTGACCGCTCCCTTGTCCCGCCAGTCCACAGTGTCGGGCAGACTGACCTTGTGGAGCATCACGTACTGCATGCGCGGGATGTCGGATCTAGCGCCGCTGCTGACCACATACAAAGCGTCGTAAATGATTATGCAAGCACCGATCCGCAGTCGCCGCCCCTGCAGTATTTGGCAGTTGGCAGTTGGCAACACTCACCCGGTCAGGCACTTGGCATACTGTCGGTACTCGTCGTGACTGATGTCGGTGAACTTGCCGATGCTGATGTCGTAGAAGACGAGGCCGTCCGCGAACCTCTTGTTGTGTTCCTGCACCGCTGCTTATTTTCTTCGTAGATCTTTATTCGCAATTGCTCTTCTTCGGAGGTTTTATACACCTTATTATGCTTCGCCTGTACAAGTCATTATATTATTATATATTTAAGCCAAATAGCAGAGATTTTTGGACTAATCGGAGTAATAATCACGAAATCTCAGAAAATGTAACACTGTAACTTAAGCAAGATTTGGCAAGATAATTTCAAGGTACAGACATCTGCTAAAAACGAATTTTGCGAAACTTCCAAACCAAATGGAGCGTTGTCGAGGGTGGAGTAGGAGGGTGAAACCGCAAGGGCTGCTTACGCCCCCTGGTTCATTTGTGGTAGTAGTAGTAGTAGTGGTAGTGGAAAGCTGAAGAGTTTGTTTGTTTAAATGCTCTAATCTCAGGAACTACTGGCCCGAATAAAAAAAATATCTATGTGTTGAATAGTCCATTTGTATAAGAAGGGTACAGGATGTATACCACGACAGTACGACCAGTAGCGACCTGCCAGTATGCTGACCTCCACCTCAACACAATGTATCTACTTGTCGAGCCGCTGAACCTTCTCAACATAAAACTCTATGCGCTGTTGTTCGCAATGTAAACTAACGCTCGCGCCCATATGACTATTAACCAAACGGTAGCATACCTTATATTCACTCCACTCTGCGTCAGTGCCTAAGCTCGCCGCTGCCGCCACCAGCGCCAGGACTGCAGATGTTATCTTCATAGTGAAGCAGTAAGTACAGGGTACCTGGGTAGGACACCACTGTAAATGTTAGGATACAAGGACCAAGCGAAGGACCTGTGACTGCAGGCACTACAGGCACTGTGTCGTGTTCTAGTAAGACTGGTGTATCTCCGCACAATCTTGATAACTTGAAATTTGGTACACAGGTCACACTATTGTATTCAATCTAACTAGCGGGCGCATTGGGAGTCGCGAGCTTGTATAATTGCATGGCTGTAAGAGCTCTTAAAAGTCATCCGTCCAAGGCGCGGGCTGCCTGCCCGTGATCCACAGACCTCGGTAGAGCGACCGGCACAAACTCGAGCGCCGCACTAGAGATGGAGAGGTTTGGAAGAGACCTGCACTCGGCACTGGCGGCCACGGGGCGGACAAGAAGCGCTGGCGCCGGTCGCGAGTCCCACTTTGCACCCATCGTAACGTCGTGCTCTGCATCGAATTGATACTCTTGCGCTGCCTACTATGCGCCTTATCAGTCTGAGGTTTACCGTATGGAGTGACGTCCGATGTCTGAGCAAGCGATTAGGTTAAGCGTGCAGTGTTCACCCACTATTCTGCCTGCCCTCCCTGTGGCCAGACTTTTTTAAATACATGTAACGTTTCGTCGATTACCGACCGCTCCCTATAATTATTATAGTGCATAGTTGCAGAAACTCACCGCAAGGAACGGAACAGCGTAGTTGTTATTTTTTTGTCCCGGTCATGTCAGTCCAAATCGTATGCAATACAGAATGGCACTACTTCTTACTGTCACCACCGATATACCTTTTTGTTGATTGAAATTTAGATTGAGAAGAGAATTAATACAGAAATAAAAAAATGGAAATATAAAATTATTTCATAGTTGTATTAAATAATTTCGTTTGTATTTAGTGGAACATATTACGTATTTACTCACGCGTAGGTGAGCAAAGGCGAAGACAAGATTGGGCGGGTAAGCAATTGTTAGCATTTATATATGTTCAGCCGATGTCAATATTTCGGTTTGGACTATAAAATATAGTTATTGCCGTTGAAGTTATTTGGATTCCGATAATTCAAACGATAAGTGAAATATTTTAAATAATTACCCACTTCGCAACAAAATTCCAAATATTCAGCGTCGACATACTGAATAACTTTATAATCTACTAGTTATGATCTTGTTTCCCGCCTCTTCATATAATTAAATTGCTCAAAGACAATCTAAAATACTTGTATAATATACAATCCGCAACAAAACTTGCCAACGCCGGTTACTGTCCACTACGCCATTACTGCACATCAATAACATGCTGCAAATTAGCGTCTTCATTGTTACGCAGATGATACTGGGATGCTTTATACACTGACCGTGCCAAAATTTTCCGGTAACAGGTTAATGACAAGTTTGCGCGTTTACTGCTAAAAAATCACACTTCGTCATATTTCCTCGTTTTCAAAACACTACCTATCGGCCTCAGCTAGTACCGGAGTACTTGGCGTCGACATATCGTGTAACGTTCCGTTCCACGGTCATTTGGAAATGAAATTTAAATTAGCCTCTAAGAAGCTGGGCGTGCTCAGCGCGGGCGAAGCGGTACTTCAATCCGACCCATGCACTGCAACTTTCCTTATAAGACGCGGGTCGACCGCACATGGAGTACTGCTCCCACCTTTGTACAGGGGCCCCGCAATATCAACGTTTTTACCAGAGTGTTCCTAAGAAGTGTTCGGCTTAACGTCAGCAGCAGAATTTTATCTCCGGACATCGCGATAGAACTCTAAGCTCCACGCCCATCACCTTAATGTCCGTAAATCTACAACAGTGTGGTTTAAACGCCACTGTTTACCAACCAGCTGCTTCTCTCGATATTTCCGACCCGATACGAATTAGAGGTCAACAAGAAAAAAGCATACTTATTCCTTGAGGGCTGGCAACGCGTTTGCAACGGTCGGCGGTAGTTACTACCCAAATTAAAATATATAATAATTTAAACATTCTAAAGTAAACTCTGAAAGACTATAGAAAAAAATAAATACTTAGTAAATTGCATCTACCCGTGAAATCTGAAAATTATCAAAAAAAAAACAAGTTCTCTACATTTTGTGTTCCTAAGAATCTTTTCCGACATAAACATACCCAGTCGGGTCATAAGTTCTGTCTCATTTTTAATGTGGAACAAACACATGTTTTCAGAATACATCACATATCAAAATCAAATACCAAAATGAACTTAACAAAACGTGCCCTCTTATATTGATTACGTACGTTGTTGTTTAAATAAATAAAAAATCTGTATGTCGAGAATTTAACCACGACACGGTGTCCTTTAAGCGTCCACTCTAAATTTATTGAGACGGCAAAGTAAAACACAAGTAAAAGTTTTATTGTTTGACAAAATTTATGAGCTCACTTGGTATATTTGTGTTTATGTTAGTCTTACTAATACTATAAATGCGACTTTTTATATTAGTTTTTCATTATTTAACACAAAAACTACCGAACGATTTGGATGATTTTTGGAACAGAATATCAAATAAAAATACTTTTTATCTCGGAGTAATGAACGCGCCCCGAAAAGATTTTACACCACGGGTTAGGACACGGTGAAGCCGCGTGAAATACTGTTTGTTGCGTGGGGGCGTAATCGGGGCGTCGGACGCAGGTGTTCAGCATCTGCTGCTGAATCGATTAGCTTAGGTTCAGGAGCGACGTAATTCGTTGATAACCTGCAATCATCTCATCAGTGGTCGTCACACAGCGGCAACACCCCGGGAAACTACGAAATGTGGGCTAAAACTGTTCCAGAGGGATAGGGTACTGTTTTATCAGATGTGACCTCAAGGCGTTAAGTGTAGCAAGGCTTTTTTTTAGTTTCGCTTGGAAATGTATTTACTCACTGCCACTGGCCGTAGGTCGGATGGAATGTGTCGAACTGGCGTTTAAACCGAATACCCACTAATGAACACCTCGAACAGGGCATTTTTTGTTGTTCTTTTTATTTTCTTTATATAAGTGGAAACTTTATTGGCCTATAAAATAATTATTGGTGTCGACTAGTATATCATATTATATTTTTATAAGGTGCTGTATGTTTCCCAAAGAAAATAAATAATTTTATAAGAACTAGCACTCGCAAAGAAACTTTAGTTCCAATTCAGATAGATAGATGGCGTGCAGTCTAGATGTACCCCTGGTCCGGTACACGGGCCGCTTGGTGTATAAAGAATCCATAAAAATCATGAAATAGGCGGCGCTATCATAAAAGTGGGTAAATGGTCATTGGCCCATCCTGCTCGTCTCTTCTCAGCCACTTGCTTTGTATCTTTGAAGATACGCATACTAGTTAAAAACAGCTAGATCCTTCGTCCTACGAAGAGATGTCAGTTCACTGTGCGTCTTTTACCGTATCTTCTATGGGGAGAGTTTCCCGAGGAATTGTGCGCAGTGGAATTCCGCCTTTGGACGTCGCGGCAGAACTCTTAAGTCTGCAAGAAAAGAGCATACCTATTCCGGCAACGCGTTTGTAAGACGCAGTCTTGTAAATATCTATGGGCGGCGGTAATCACTAGCCAACTTCTCGTTTGCCCCCTACATATATCCTAAAATGTTAAAAAAAAGTGAAATTTATGTAAATTTAAGCTTTTGTTTAAGACTTATTGGCACCTACTCGTAATTCGAAAGAATAAAGTCCTTTTTATGCTATTTCGTCGAATTCATACTGTATTATTTATTTAAATTATAAAATGAATTTCCATCGAGAAGTGACAATACATTCCAACAGCTGTATCTGCATGTACGTCCTGCAGCAGACAAAATAAAAAAGATAGATCACAAAGTTCTTAAAGTGGGTGGCAAACACATTTATCTAAACAGTTATCAATTACTACAATACAAAAACGTGTAAAATTATGAACTTATTAGTTTTTATGTAGTTATTAATAAAAAGCAAATCGATTTACACTGTAGAAACTTGTTGTGTATGCTGTTCAATATTTCTTCCCGCCCCACGCTCTGTATGATGTTTTACATTTAACAAGGCGCTCCATACTCTCTATGATGTTGAACATTTAACAAGACACTATACTCTGTATGATGTTGAACATTTAACAAGACACTCCATACTCTGTATGATGTTGTACATCTAACAAGACACTATACTGGTCATGATGTTGAACATTTAACAAGACACTCCATACTCTGTATGATGTTGAACATTTAACAAGACACTTCATACTATGTATGGTGTTGAACATTTAACAAGACAATTCATACTCCGTATGATGTTGTACATTTAACAAGACACTCCATACTCTATATGATGTTGTACATTTAACAAGACACTATACTGGTCATGATGTTGAACATTTAACAAGACACTCCATACTCTGTATGATGTTGAACATTTGACAAGACACTCCATACTCTGTATGATGTTGAACATTTGACAAGACACTCCATACTCTGTATGATATTGTTGTACATTTAACAAGACACTCCATACTCTGTATGATGTTGAACATTTAACAAGACCCTCCATACTATGTATGATGTTGAATATTTAACAAGACAGACATCATAACATTATATTTCATGTTGTTTAAATTTAACATTACACTCATACTCAAATTGAATAACAAATACTGATGAATGTATTTTCTCCAGGGCTCAGTTGGTTAATAAACAAAACACAATCGTATTATAAACTCTTTATTGTTATAATGACACAATTCAGTTACAGATATTATCACATCCAAGTTAAATTTAATCGCAAATAAAATGTTAATCTTACTAATAACCATCCTTACATACTAATGTCTGTAGAGTATTCTCTGTTGTGAAGAGAGTCGCCAGAGATTCTCATAAAAGTGATGATAGCTTACCAACTACAATGGGAGAAGAGAGAGAGAGAGAGAGGACGGTCCATAGCCTATAACTAAAATACATTGCCTTGCCAGTTGCTGACCAGGAGGGTATTTTTCTGTAGGCCGTGACAAGCTGGAGGCTGGCAAAATAGTTAGTTGTGTCATTCTGTCCCGATGTTTCCCCTACTCCTCCCGCCCCACTCGCTCCGGTGCCTGCAGCTTACACGAGCGGGTAGGAAGCGGCGGAGGCGATGCCACAGTGATTGTCGCGGTTGCGCGCCATCTTGATGTAACCAAGCTGGCCCCACGAGCGGCCCCACGAGTTCTTGACAAGCCAGTAGTCGCCGCCGACCTCGTCGGTGCCGTATCCCACTACCAGCACCTGGAAAATATAACATTCAAGTTATTATCTTTATTTATTCCATATACTAACAATTTTGCGTTTTTTTTTTTGTAGCCATCGAAGTACAACGGAAGGTCCTGTTCTCGATGCCGATTACTACTCGAATCCTACCAACCCCAGTTTCCCCCACCGCCATGGGTTGTGTCTACTGCGCTTATATGTATCCATTTTGTCTACACGTACCCCGTGATCCAGGTTGGTCGAGGAACAGTTCTCGTCATAATACACGCCGTCAGAGTAATGCTGGAAGGTCTCCTGCGAGGCGTCGATGGCGACCGCCACTGGGCCGACAGTCGCCACGGCGGCCTGCAATTTGTCCTCGTTTCCTTCGGGTATGTCCACCATGCCTGTGTCTTCGGCGCCTGAGTTCTTGGGGTTGTATCTGGAAGGCAATTAAGAAGGTAAAATTACTGAACAGATTGATCGTCAGCCCTTATCTGTCCACGGTTGGACATACGCCTTTATATCAGGAGAAAGGGACAGTATGCGTGCGAGAGAGACAAGACAAAAGATTAATGTAGTGTCCTGTTAGGATTATTTCGATTTGATTACGGACTAGTTAACACTAGTTAGAAACACACGTTTTGAAGCCGATATACTTATTATCTTGCACCACAATCCCACATCTCTGTCTCTTAAACAGGACTGCGAAAGTTATGAGTACCACACGCTACTTATTCTGAGTCACTTTCTATGTAGTTACTCGTTCGCAAAATACACACGCCCATGGTTTGTGACTCCTTAAACCATATTCCCAGTCCCTCAAAGAGCTTATTATGCTGTCAGTCTTGTGCACAAATGTTTGGTAGTGTCGGGCTGCCGCGGCCAAATCCATCGATTGATACAACATAGAAAACAGCCATAAGGGTATAAATGTGCTTTAACATTTGTCTTAAATTAATCAACTGTTTTCTCTATAACAGTTTACTAATCTGGCGTTAAAAGCCACATATACTCCCTAGTATTTAGACGCGGCCATATATATATGGCCGCCTGTGCAGTATCCATAGACCAACCGTAGAGTGACTGAACTGAAGACACTCAGCTAGGAAATGCCGACATCACCTGCACTTGTCGTCGACTGCCTCGTAAGGGTACGAAGCCTCCTTGTCAATGCCTCCGTTGTCACGGATGTATTTGAACGCGTTGTCCATGAGGCCCCCATTGCAGCCGTTGTTTCCGTAGGCTGTGGAACAGTCGATGAGGTTCTGCTCGGAGAGGGAGACCAGGTAGCCGGTCTGACGGAAGTGCTGGCCCTCGAGGGCACCAGTCTGAAAGGGAAAAATTTGCTGGTAAATACTTAACGGTACAGTACACATGATGTTCTCATTTTTCAAACTTTATTGCAATCATGAATACAAAGGTGTTTTTATACATTCGTACATGATGCCCTGTTAGGGCGCAGCAACAAATATTTTGTATTAGGCGAAATATTAATAATAAAAAACATTTTATTTTGTACCAAATAATATTACAAAAAAATGTTCTTATTAATTAGCAAAATGTACAAAAAGGCGGACTTACCGCTCCAAGCGGTCTCCGCCAGACAAACAAAATTTGACAGAAACAATGTACATAAACAAGGTAACAGTTAGCACAAACGTTAGTAAATAGGAAATTAGAAAAGAATAATATGCTATATATACAAAGATAAAATAGACCCGAAATATACTGTTACTTTACAGGGGTATGTAAAAGTTTTTAAATCCCTACATGATATATACATACATAATATATAAATCGTAAACAACAACTTTTGTAATTATGAATAATATAAACAATTACGACAAAAAGAGCAAATACAACAAGCGAGAGCGAATTACGAGCTAGCTGAGGACAGGTAGTGATCCTTGAGGCGATCTTTAAATATTGTTCTTGATTGCGGAGCTCTGTGCTGTTATAGGCAAAGCGTTCCATAATCGGATGGCTGACACCGTATAGGAGAGCGCCAGAGAGTACGTCTTATGTATAGGGAAGGATAGAGTTGATTTCTTTGAAGAGCGAAGAATAGAGGTGTTGTAGCTGAGGTTAAGAAAAATTTTCCTTTAAATATGAAGAGAAGACGGGTTAGAGGACATTAAACAGACGGTGGAGTTCGCGGGAGTTTCGACGCTCTCTGATGGGAAGCCACTTTAGTTTATCGCGATACTGGTAGCCGTTCGAGCCCAGAAAGAATTTGAGGTCACAATAAGACACATCAGCAGTCTACAATGGGCAGTAATATAGATTCTGCAACAGAAGTTTTTGTGGGAATTGGGAGAAAATAATTGAGGCTGCGACTAGAAATTGCAGCACCAAACATTTTCTTTCGCAGCTCTTTGAGTTGTACACGCCACGATAAAGTCTGTGTCCGAGTGAATGCCTAGGGTTTTGATCGTTAACTAAAATTCTGCGTGACGAAGAAGGATGGCGGGTCTGGTGTGGTAAAGTAAGTTATTTTTAATGCATATCAAGTATAGAGGGGTCTTTGAAACAGAAGAATTGGTTATAGTACAAATCCTAATAATATACATCACACATCTATAAAAGTTATGTTACCATTGATTCACTATTTCATACAGAAATGTCATTCTAAAATGTCTTTAAGCATATTTTTGCGAAGTCTAGCTTACGACTTATGAGCATGATTTTATGTTGTTTTACGAAGTGAATCTACTGTTTCGATTGTTTAATTGATAAATCTTTGAAGTTATGGCAATGTGAACCGAAATAATAACATTTTAACAATATGCATTCGATACTTGTATACAATATGCATTCGATGTTTCTTTTCGCGTTATATTCACACATTCACGGTAACTTCTTTAATTAACTTTGGGCGGCGCCAAAGTACACAAACGAGGTCCGACAGTTTCTAGATTGTGCTTTTTAACTACATGAATCATATTTTTGCGTTATGCAACGTCATTAAAATGCCGGCCTATTCAGCCATGGTACGCGAAGCTTCTTAAATCTTAATAAAACGCTAAGACAGACAGACAACGTACAAGGTAAGACGCTAAGCTTAGATCTTGTACACTTGGAAGAAAGTTCGTAACCTCAGTATGGTTTCACCATCAAAGAGAAGTAAAGGACACACACACAGCTTGTACGATGTAAAAACACAAACTTTATTATAGTAGGGACACCTGCCGACTCAACGAGGCGTCATAGCATCAATGAACACCCCCTTTATACAATTCTGTCACTAACACGTGCCGAGCATTTGTTTCTTTATCAACTAATATTTAATTATAATGTCCGATGTTGATATCGAGATATTCCGTTATTAATGAAACACATTTTATGCGCAGTCAGTAATGAACTAAAATACTTATCCATAATTATCTATTTATAAATTATGTTATTAACTATAGATGAAAAACAATCGTCTATAGATATACGCGTACCTATCTATAATATATTTCCCTAAGTGCATCGTAAGTTTTTAGTTTTGTTATTTTAATTGTGTGCATGTTCCCGAAATCGTTGAACAGATACAATTTTCAAAACATCTGTACAACATACGCATGCATATATTTTACATGAGTTCAAAATAAAAGGCTACCTTGGTTTTTTATTAGAGTAGGCTACCTATGCTGAAAATGTGTTTTTTTCTATGTTGACTCTATACTTAGTCCTAGTGTAGAGCCTCACTCGGGGACCAACGGCACGAGTGATGCCGTGAAACATCAATATACCTAACACCTGTGACGTTGGGATGTCTCGGAATGTTGTAACTTGTATTCACTAGACACTACGGGACATTTATCTCAAGACCACAATTTACATGTGGAATGTCTCGCAAGCTTAACAGAGATTTGGGCCCAAATTGAATACGAGGCTCAGTTGTTTTATCTCAGGGCTAACAAACCGCGCGACGGAACCCTCGCGGCTAGTTAGCGGAGAGA
This sequence comes from Eumaeus atala, assembly GCA_017140195.1. Lineage (NCBI taxonomy): Eukaryota > Metazoa > Arthropoda > Insecta > Lepidoptera > Lycaenidae > Eumaeus > Eumaeus atala. Next base: position 11,114 of record JAFELO010000197.1, read on the forward strand.
CGCCCCCAATACTGATAGGGATCTATCAGTATTGGGGGCGTCTCTCCGTATACCGTTACTTGCTACTCGAATAACAAGCAACAGTGACAATGTGGAACCTGAAACTGTAACATCACATTATAAAGTTACGAACACGCTAAGTGTACATGTTTGTGGTGTTTTGGATTATTCTGGTAGCTCTGCTTCAACCGACCCACACCGACACGGGGTGGCTGTCGCGCATCGGGCACGCTGTACAGACGCCGACAGTCCTGCGAGGTCCACCGGTCATTATTTTTCATCTAAATCCAATGATCAAGACTAGTAACAAACATATTACAAACGTTCACGTTTATAACATTAATAGCAAGGATTGTGACTTCGTTTGACGGAATGAAGGTCAAAGTAATTCGTTGTTTACCGGACACCGCTTCGTTAGTTCCAAGTGGAACTCGCTTTAATTTCCAGTAGCGGGCAGTTCCTGACGGTTCCGTATGTGACACACAAACCCCGATACAGAGCAACAACTGCGTTATCTACAGGCGGGGGTCGCGGGTCACTGGTAGAGCGTCGCATGACTGAGAAAACGACCTTTGCGTCGCTCGTCACTACACGTACTTATAAATGTTATAGACACAGTACGACCAAACAAACACTTCAGGGGCGCATAATATTCAGTTCACGCCAATGTTGTTTGTTACAAAAATACAACAGTAAATAAATAATATCTGAGAACTTGTCATAGCACGTTAGCCTAGCATTGTACCGAGGCAGTCACAGGTACTAGACAGCGGAAATATATTTCATATTTTTCATAATTCTAGTAAATGTTATCTGTGTCATATTATTCTATATATTTAATAAATGTTATCTATGTCATTATATTATATATTTAATAAATATTATCTGTGTTATTATATTATATATTTAATAAATGTTATCTATGTTATTATAAGAATTTATGTTACGATAAATGAAGACGTGTAGATAGATGTTCCACTCGCATTAAAGAATGCTGTGATAAGAATTGTAATAATTTAAATCAAAGGAATGTAATTGATTAAATGTACTGCGATATTACCGATTACGGGCGGCATGTGACAGGTTTTGTTCTTATAGGCCGAAAAGGATAAAAGCCAGTAACCGGGAGGAACAAGAATGTACGGGAGGCAATTAGAAAAGCGAGAGATAAAAATAAGACCTGGATTCTTTATGGCAAACCAGAGGAGGGCCGTGTTTGGGAGGTGTGAGAGTCTTAAAATCTTTATATCGTGACCTTAAGTGGTGTCAAGATGATAGTGAGCAAATAAAGATGGGCATGCTCGCTTCTCAGCACTCCAAACGCGACCTTCGTTACTACTGTAACAGTACTAATAAACTAAATACCAAACCGGGATAGCCAGAAAGCGTAAACGGACTGCGTGTTTAAACATCATTTTGCGATAGAATCACCACATGGACCACCAAAGTCAACATATTTTGGGGGTGTTCTGGGAAGGAATTTGATAATAATACTGCAAAGGATGGTCGCATCGTTATAAACACAATGTCGCGGTGAAAATCACCCGGTCATGATAACCTAAGCATTGAGCACCTTAAACATGCAGGCGAACATCGGCCTGGAGTCCCAGCCGTATTCTACATCTGTTTATGACACTCACACTTACCCGCAGATGTTATGAGGACAGTAGCAGACTATGCGCGACCATACATCATAACCAATTTGGATTCAGAGCTGGACTGTCAACTGAAACAGCCATATCGTGCCAATCTACGCGTGCTTTCCCACACCTTTCGAGGGCGCTTGACCTAGTGTGTACACACTATGGCAGAAACTACAGACTTTAACACTGTCAGACGAGCTCGTTCACATTTTTAAATTTTGGTATCTGAACCAGGTCAATGTTGTGAGATGTGCACATATGCTCTGCTAGAGCCGTATAGGCTAGAGTGCGCGGTGAGGCAAGTGGGGCGATCCTATTTTTTTTGTTGACGCGGGGAAACGCATTTACGCGCTTTCACCGGCCCTGGGTGGCCCTAGTCATCCCCCTAGGGTACCAACTCCACTTCCACAGATCGGGTTGCCCAGGACTACAGGACAACACCACCGACTTTGGAACAGTGCAAAGAGGTGAGGTTCCCATCCTCGCCCCTTGCCCCGTGCGCAAAAGCGCCACCTCCTGTTGCTCTTAGGTCCCCTCTTCTTATAAGAGGGGTACCGAGAGCGATTCCTCCTCATGATCTCTATCTCTCTGTCTGTGGCTTATCTAAACTGTTGGCTATCTGCGAACAATGCGCTCAACGCCTCGGGTTATGCTACAACACTAAAAGGAGTGCATGTTTAATCTTTTTGTCACGGGGCAAATGCCTAGAAAATTTGCCACCCGTCAGGCTAAATGGTGCAGAACTGAAAAGGATTGAACAGTTTAAGTACCTTGGGCAAATGGTTCAAGCCGACTTAACGGATAAATCTGACCTGGAGAGGGAGCGAAGAGCGCTGTCTGTGAGGGCTGATCTGGTAGCCCGCAGGTTCGCAAGATGTTCGACGGAGGTCTCTTTTCAGCGCGTTTCGTTCCTCCTTCTACGTGCAGCCTGTGGCCAGAATACGCGCGGAAACAGTACAGCACTCTTCACGTCCAGTATAATATATCTTCCGGGTGCTGATGGGGCTGCTCCGTTACTGCAGCGCGTCGGGGATGTTGGAGTTGATTGTGTCTATACGATCGTGCGTAAGCAATGCACGTCCCGGTCATGTAGGGGGTCCGCCCCGACCACATCCTGAGAATAATTTCGTACAGATATGATAGACTGTACGTGAACCACTGTTCCATGGTTCACTTTTCACCCTTAATATTTTTTTATGTTTACACGTTACAAAGACAACAAATCCAATTTATGACGGAACGTCTGTCGAGACAGTTTGTCTTTATATAGAAGCCAAATTCCAGGTAAAGCAGTTCAGCAGTCCTTCCATGAGAGAGTATGAGCAACACCTAAAACACTTTTAAAATTTTGTAGTTTCTCCCAGGCTAAGGTAAGGAGCTACGCGTGAGGACCACTACTCCTGGAGTCTTACGAGACTCACAGTCGTAGTACGGACGCTCATAGTCCTCCGTCGTACGACCTAAGATATGCCACGTAAGCTCGCAAACCATCCCAGCGGCCTGCGGCCACGTCTCGAACGCGCAAGGTCGTGCAGAGGTCCGCCTCAGTTTCCTCGACTGTGCTCTGTATTGTTTGATATTCCCCTCGACATGTGCCGACAGCCGACACGGATAGAGTACAAATGCGCACGAAAGCGCTTCCGTCCGCACGAGCGTGCGTAGCAGCAGCATCAAAGTATATTAATCAACCCGAGAGTTCCAATGGCCAACAACAAAAATGCTAAGTGGTCGAATTAAATATATTAGTGAAATTATACGAAAAGTACCTATTTCCTTCGTGGGGCGTTTGAGGAAATTATGATAATTATTTTACGATAACTCGCGACACCAAAACACCGATAGACCGAGTTCTCCAGGACTCTCATGGTTTTCGAGTTTCAATATCGCCGGAATGATGTTAGGGCCATAATGTTATTTTATTAATAATTTTCCCGACATACTAACGGTTTATAACAATTTATTTAATCACCCCTGGACCGAAGATATTGTAAGAGCGCACTCCCAAACTTACACGGCTACTGGTTTAAAACCAAAACATACGAAGAGTTTGGCTGGTGTTTTTATACTTTCATTTGATAAATTATTAGTGTCGTGTGACCCACAGTAGGGCTTATTTAATAATACACCACATGCGACACTTTACCAAAATCCAATGACAAAACATTGTATCAGTCCGCCTGGCGCAGTTGGTGACGTGGCGGTTAGTCCGCGTGTTACGCCAGAGGTCACGGGTCCGCGTGTTACGCCAGAGGTCCAATCCCGCCTAGGTCATGGATGTTTATGTATAGTAAAAATCCTAAATATATTTAGCAAAGCTTTCTAAAATTTATAAAAAAAATTAAATACATTTCCATTGTCTAGTGCCAGTAGCACAAGTTCTTACCCTACTTACCACAGGACTAGGCGAACGTGGTGTGAGAAGTCCACATATATTATTATATTATTGTTATTATTATCAAAGTTTCTAAGCAGGTCACCGCACTGCTGAGCTTCAACTGACTGTGTCAAATGTCATCTAATACTTGGCCTTATAGGATATATTTACTCCTGATACTTAGAGATTTGTGTTCGCAAATCACTATTTTTATTTTCCAGAAGACCGTCGGCGATCTGGTTCAACATATATAATTGTAAGAGCAGGCATTTGGAAATCCTGTTGTAGCAGAAATATAAAACAATACAACCCTTGCTTACCTTAGAGAAAGTGTCGTGCAACTCTCTCCTATTTACAACGAGCAAGGGTTGCTTTCCATATTACAATATCATTGTAATTAATCAATAATCATATTATTTATAATTAACCAATTATAAAATAAAACTATCCTGGTCACAGGTTCATTGTTACAATGTACACTAACTCTCTCAGCAGCACTAAGTGTTTCATATTTATTATTTCTAACCGGACCTGTTAAACCGAACCATTTAAGCTCCTATAAGATTAGCCGGGACTTTAATAGCAACATATTTAAGTGAAACTGGCCGTTAGAGTAGGTAGGTTACGATGATTAATTACAAATAATGAATTATCATAATACGCGGTAATTGAACCCGTGCCAACAGATAAAACAAATACGCCCCAGAAATTAGATTGCTTTGTTATCATCGCAGATGGTACCATGGGGTGAATGAATCAGCCCAGCTGGTGGAGTCACGACGCAGATGACTCAGGTCTGCCAGGCCACCAGGTGACACATCATTATTATAATTATTAAAACATATTAATATTTACTCTTCTGCAGCGCAAGTATCGCAAAACTGTGCGAAGCAGAGCTAAAGGGAAAATAATACTTTATATTTCAGGCCAAGTCAGGGTCATGTGCGGACAGACACTAGCAAGATGATGAGTTTGCTTTGTTCATCATTTAGCTCATATCTATATATGATCTAATCCCACTGTGGTAAAGATTGGCAAAGCAGTTCAGCAAGTATCAGTAACTAAGTGACGCAGGTGTGCTGTCTGACCTGGCAGGTCACTCGGTTGACTAGGCGTTATTGACATGTATTCTAACTAATCTACTCCGATTATCGTATCACGGAAGCAGAGTAAAACAGAGCAAGTCAATAGGTACATAGTCTTGGATACTGGAAAAATATTGAAACATTCACGAAGTATTTTATTAGGATTTACACAATTTTGTAGTTTTTAAACGTGCTGGGTTGTACCTCTCGTTATTATGAGATCTTTGTCCACAGAATAAATTATAGTATGACCACTTACTGCAACCTCTAGGGTGAATTCCCCTAATTATCATCCCTTAAGTATCAATTAAGAAGTATTCGTCAAGGTGGTTCTAGCAGTAGGTAACAAATGTGTTATGAACGCTATTGCATAACCTTTTCCACTACAATATAAGTAACAATATAATATATAGCAAACGTATAAGTCAAACTCATTTTTGTTGTACAGCAGGTGAAATCTACGACTTGCCCTGGTGCCAATCTTAAATTATTACATTGCAGTCCTTACAAAGTTCAATGAAGGTTATCCATGTTTCATTCTATATGTAAATATCAAACAATATGGATTTAAAGGCTTATTAACGAAAACAACAACAAAATTAATATTTTACTGTTGATTTCCATTTTGTCTTTTGTTGACGCAACTTAATTAGTAAAAATAATAAATTAGCTTAACATCCGCATAATTACTACGGTAACGCGTTGCTTTCCTTTCCTTCTCGCTTCCCATGGGCCAACACGAAACAATACACCGAGCATGTCAAGTTAGCGAAATCCTCCCCAGTCATGTCGGCCCAATTCTGCTGCAAGGCAGCATCGCACTAACTCTTTACTGCTCAGTTAAGCGCCACCATTTAAAACATTACCCAAAAATAAATGACTTACCGTACTGAATGACCAGCAGGAGCCGCACTTGCCCTGGTCCTTGACCTCGGTGACCGCGCCCTTTGTCCTCCAGTCCACCTGGTCCGGCAGCTGCACGTGGGCGGGAGCTATAAAGGTGGAGGCCTTCAGCTCCCGGCCCTTCGTGTACCCTTTAGTGTTCCTGTGGAATTGCCGACGTGTTTCAGAATATAAGAGAGCAATGTTTCACATCGCCCAGCCGCCCGCCCCACAACGTCCCCATATGTTTTGTAGTAGGCAATAAAATATACTTGATGACGGAGAAGGAAAACAACGTGAGGAAACTCGGGTTCGTATATTTGGATTAGACCTGAGCTAGTGTCGGGGCAGGCTTCCCCGCCGGGCTGCAGAGGTCCGGTGGCAGTCACTCTGCGTAAAGACTGCCCCCCTCGTCTAATCTCCTAGACTACGTAGCCGCCCCCGATTTCATCTGTTACAGCAACGAAGAGGAAGCTAATAAAATCTATTTACTTAGCCTAGACGTGTGTAGCTCAGGAATTACGGTGCTGCTTTTAGAAATAGATAACACAAAAATATAAATCCTTTATATAGATATTGTAAGAGCTGTTGGGGGAGAGAAAAATTAGAGTATTAGGAGGCAAAGGAGCAATCGGAGCCTTTTGTCCTCAGCCGACGCCCACAAATATCTGCACGACTAGCAGCAAGCCATCCAGTGCCTACTGTTTGATATTGACAGAGAAACGCATTAGTAAGGGGTGTACCGCAGCTTGCAGCAGAGCAGCCAGGCTGCGGCGGAGTGGAGCACCATGCGGCCGCACCACCACCTCCCACAAAACCCCTAGGGTTAGTCTTACGAGCTATTTGTCTAAGAGGTACTGACAGTGCTGCATTGCGAGACGGACCGCGCGTCCGAGCAAGGCGGATGCCTCCCGCCTTGCGGATGCCGTAGCAAGTGCTAACGACGAAAGGAGAGGACGGTGATATCATTCGCATGACCTATGTGAGGATGTTTATGCGTCTGTAGTCCCCAAAAGCACTCGCTCCCCCATATACTAAATATATTGACTCTTTAAACTGTACAACAAGTAAAAGGGTTTCGTATACACACGTGTGAAAACAGTTTTATTATGTTCCCCTTTTGGTCTGATATTTGGTCCGTGTGCTGATAAGGTAAATTACTGTTACTTCATAGTTTAATGCCTCTTATCCGCTCGTAGGAAATCCCAATGACAGCCGATCTCGTCTGAGTCACAACTGTTCGTACAAGCTACGACGCTCTTCTATTTGAAACATTCTTGTATAAACAATAACACCCGTACCCGCCAGCCAGCAAGGTCTTAGCTCATTAAGAACGGTAGCTTTGTATCATTTATAACAACACCTGGAGGAGCAAGCCGTCCAAATTCAACTGCACCACTACAATAACACCGCCATTGATATTGTCATGTTCCCCAAACGAGTAATGTAAGCTAGTAAATACGTGGTAAGAACGTGACGAGGGCAACGGAGGTTTATAGAAGATCTAAGTCTGTGAAGATAGAAAAAAATAGTTACGCTTAGTACTGTAGGGGCGAGAGAGACGCACATTATCTTGTGGTTCTCTCTCTCTACATACTAGCACATGCTGGGCACTCGACCGCGGGACTTGTGGGTCAGCCACATATAACGTACATACGGTACGTCGTTCGGTCGCCCTGCAGCCTGTCGCGGTATGTCTTACCTAGGGATGAGAGCCAAATGTTTCTACTCTACGACCCGTACAGATAAGGAAAAACAACAAACTGAATCTACCAGCAGACAGTCAGATGTGGTACAGATCAACTGGACTGTTCCATGTACTACTGTTCTATCCAATTCTACTTTCCTCGAAGTCTAATTACTTGTTAATGTCGCGCTTCGTGCGGTTTGTGAGTAACCGGTGGCCCCCGTGTGATGTGGAGGGCAAAGCATCTCCATGGAAATTTTGCGGATGTCTATGGGCGTCGATAGTCGTCAAACTGCGAATTTGAGGAACGGCGGCATATCAAAGGTGACATCGCCGTCTTCATAACATTGAAATGTTATTCGATATTGAATAAACCCAATTACACATCTACCTGCAGGACGAACCTGGGACATCCGTCTGTGGTCGACTTCTTTCCCACTAGGCCGTAGTAATAGAACTGGCAGCCTGTAAATCTAAATTAATCTGAACGCATCGCTGGGTGGAGTGAAAGAGACAATTTGTTACGCTCTCTCGCTCCCAGGCTCCGCCCACTCGGAACATTACTCGGTTATGTAATGGACTTACAAGACGTCGTCGCGTGAATGTACTACTATTGTTATAGAACAACTCACTTGGCTGTGCGGTTGAAGCCGTTCATGGTGTGCACGAACTCGTGGTGCAACATGTCCGAGTACTTGTTCAGCTTCAGGCGGTAGCTGCTGAGGCCCTTCTCGTACTTCTGGTTGTGCTTGGCGATCTTGTGCTTGTTGTCCGCAAATATCTTCATGCGGAACTTGTCCTCCACTTCGCTGTCGTAGGTCTTTGCGTGCTCCATCTGTGGGACACGAGGCCGGTCAGACGTCGTCTTTATTACATACTAGCGATCCACCTGGGATCGTCCGTGAATAATCTACCTTACTACCTTGACACATTATATGTACACTAAAACCTTATTTTTCTGTATTATAAATTCACTTGATGACTATTGACGCCCATAAACATCCTCATATTGTTATGCAGATGTGTTGCTCCACCTTCCAACTTTCCACCTATGAATTTATAGTGGTATTCATGTGAGCGAGTGGTATCTCCCCAATCGCACCAGCCCTATTCAGCTGCAATGCAGCATGTCACTGCTTGTTACTCAAACTTGTAAGAATTATGTTGAAGGTAATTTAAGCCAGTGGGCATTGGTATTCCTCAAAAGGCTTAGACTTAGAGTTTGCCCTTATACCTTTTAACCCTGGGGAGCTTAGGGTGAAGTTCCAAACTGGAATCATTCCATTTATTCACCCTGCTACTCCTGTATCTCTCCACACTGGACAGCAATGTTCAACAAAGATATTTCGATAAAATTTATTCCTATATTTTTAGTTATTTTGTTTTAATTTTCTTTAATCAACAACAAAAAGCGACAGTACCTAATCCATATTTCCAGAACATTAATTCTGCATTGACAAGTGTACAGCTGCAGTGAGAATATTGTTACTGATGTGTTTGGGGTTTAGCAGTCCTTGTTACATAAATATCTATGCGCAATATATGTATCAGCTTGTTAAGAGTATTCCTAGTCAATGAAATAGATGTCACCTTAAAAGTTGACCATTCCTCCTTCACCAGATCAACAAAGCTGACAGCCCGTGTGGCTGCCACTAGGCACAGCAATGCTGCAATAGTCTTCATTGTTTCCTGTGAACAGTGTTTTTGAACAATCTTCTCAAATATGTCTTTTTTTCTAATCCATCTATTTTACTTGTTGTATACAATTATTACAATGGAAACAGTATTACAAATATATAACACGTGTTAGAGAAACACTTACAGCCCATCTAGCTAGTCTCTAATGTGGTGGACAGAGAGTATTGCAGTCTTTGCAGATTGCAATGTTATGTCAGACAAGTTTAGTGCTAGGAGCTAGGCTTAGTAGTAGGAGCTTACTTTAGTGTCTTTTTTGTTACAAATAGAATGTAGTATTCAGGGTAAGGCCTATAATTAGTAATGAGATTATCACCTTTGGTGATGTATTGTAACTATTGTGTTGTAACTATACTCCTAAATAATAAATGTATTAGTTAAGAAAAGTTAACTAATTAACTTAAGTTTCTAAAATACAATACAATACAAATGATCTTTATTGTACACTTGAAAACAATATACAAAGAAAAAAAAATACTTTTTACGCCACAAACAAAAAGAACTACAAATTCAAGGCGAAGAAAAAAAAAGGAAATAAGTTTAAGTAAGTGTACAAAAGGCAGATTTATTGCTAAAAGCAATTTCTTCCAGGCTGCCTTTTGTAAGTTATATTTAAAGAACAAGCACAAAACAAAACTGGTAGGGTGTAACTGCTTATTTAAAAAAATATATATATATAATACAAATTTATTTGTTATACAAATAGTATAAAAACAAATATGCATAAAAATATATAGAACATAATACAATATAGGATGTACTATAAATACAATAATAAAGGTTATAATATTAATATTTAAAATACAATAAATTTGTAGTGAATTTCACGATATACTAGTATCTAAATGCTAACTTAAATGAAAAATTCGTAGTGATCTTTTAAACGTTTTTTACGTAAATTATGTGTGTGTCACTACTGTGAAGCACATATTGTAGAAGATTTGCTGTAAGTGGTAGATGAGTGAGCTGGAATTTTTAGTAACAAGTAATGGTCTGAACGCAATCGACTCTCATGCGTAGAGCTTGGAAACTCAAAGCGCTCTTTAAAGTACACCGGGGAAGCAGGATTAAAAAGTACCTGATGCAGCAGGCACAGCATGTGATCTCCCTGCGCAATCGAACGTGAAGCCATTTGAGTTTACGCGGATATTGAGACATGGTCAAACTTGCGAAATCCAAAAATAAATCAAATGTTATCACAATCAGAAAATACCTGATTTTGATAACACGGAAGGATAAGGAAAACGACCTAGGTACCGTTACTTTGCAAAAAATATGCTAATACCAAATAATTTTGATATTAAGCATTTTAAGGTTGGTAATATTGTGTGAGTTGAGTACTTGGGTAATTAAGTATTTAGGTAATTTTTTTTTATGAGAAAAGCTATAAAAGCAGTTTTTCTACATTCAAATACTAGCTAGCTACTACTTCTTTTTATTTCGATTAAAAAAAAATTCTATCGGTTTTTAAATAGGTACGAGAATCCTCGATAAAAATTACGCAGTTCTAACATGATTCGACGAAATCTAAACAAAGAAGTACGCACTAAACAAAAGCAAGTATTACGGATCTTATAAAAGGACTATAAAAATATCTTAATTCTCTGTACGATGTTTTAAGCTTACACACTTATTAAACATAAAACAATAATTTATTTATGAAGTATTATATCAATATTAAACTTACATGAAATTACCGACAAAATGAGTAACGACCGCTTTCTCGAAGACCTCGTTTGTTTATGTTAATTGGTAATGAAATTTATGGCCATAAAAATCTAGCGGTAGTGGATAGGTACTGGAATGAAAACCGAGAACAAATCGAATCTATGGAATTATCTATGAATAGGTCATTCGTATTTCCTTCTAGGTGACTCGATGTTCGATAATCGATACTAACTTTGAATGTTCAGCATTGGATATGATACAACTATAGCGTAAATCAAAATAAGGAAAGGAAGCCATAGGCAGGCCTATGACGGCCAGCGTTCGTTTTGGTTTCCGAATATTGATGTCTTAAGTTTACGTGAATGTTAGTCATTACAATAAATCTGTCATTTCAGTTTATGACATCTGTTATCTCAGTCCACCCGTGACCATGGTTGCTGTAAAGCTTCTGAAACGTCGAGCTACATAAATAATTAAATAAACCGCGATAAAATCCATACAAGTAGTTTTATTGTATTGGTTTTCGAAGTTATACTTCTTTTGGCGGAATTCTTTTAGTTAACTTATATTGTCAACATTTCGGTTTTTCTTCTGTTACGCCAAAGAATTATAAATTTTGACGCGAGTGTACACGCGTGTTACACTTTTTTAGATTTACCATACTATCTTTATCTGTCTAACGTCGCAAGCGTGCAAAGGGAAGTGAATAACATACATAGAATGGGGAAATCAGCATAATACGGGACCGTCAAAGTCAAAAGGGAAAGCAAATGTGTACGTTTCCCCCGCGCCATACATATATCGCTGCGCAATGCGCAAGTGAGACAAAGAGAATAATGTAGTCTTCTTCTTTCTCTTTTAAGGAACATGTACACTCGTAATCACAGGCCTAAAAATGGCTTCCCTACTCTATCTCTATGAGTATTAATATGATCTCTTTCCTTCAGAATATATTAATATTTAGGTTTTTTTCTGAGTCCCAAATGCAAGTTGTTTATAAATTAGCGCGATCAAAATATATAGGAAAATATAAATAAAAAAGATAGGGTATTCGGCTATGGGTGTAACTTGAAAAAATAATTTGCGTTAGGCAATCTGTTGTTAGGTTCACTTTTGTGTATAGTAAAAATATATGCTCACTTTTATACTTTTTACTTATATTTGATGGCACTCCCTCATGTTACAGAGTTATTCTGCTTATATGATATATTTTTTTTTAGTGCTGTCAAATATAATGTTTATAGAGTTATTTTACATCTTTTCACACTTATAAATTGACACTAGCAGCACCTCGTGGTTTCATCCATACATCCCTCGTAGTCCGAAATTTTTACCGTAGCATGGTATACACAAATAGTCTTTCTCGATGGCTTAAGTGGACTGTCTGAAACTAAAATAAATTTCCTGAGATTACAGTCTTCAAACAAAGAAACAAACTATTCAGCTTTTTATTATAAATATTATAGGCTCCTCTAAGCACCATCATCGAAGCAGCGTTAGCTCTCTTAGTGAGCGCCACAGATCACTTTCTTAAGTAGATAAATTTAGATTTCTTTAATATTTAAATAAAATTGAGATATTTTATTCAAAAGAAGAAAATAAAGTACCTTCACACCTATTATCCCCGAAGAGGTAGGCAGAGGTGTGCTATTACATCCACAACTCGTAAGTCCAGTAGATGTAATAGAACACCCACGATATTTTTTTTAGAAAACAGAATATTGCCTAAAAGCGTAACCAGCGCCGCCAAAGTCCAAACAGATGCCAAAAACCTACCAGAATCACAATGAAAAATGAAATCATTCACCATATTATTCAAATTATACATATTTATGGTTTCACGCCAGATTTAAGCGAATCATCTTCAACTTCAACTTTGTTAGAAGTGGCATTCGTCCGTCATAGGTTAACAACCATTGCTGCCAATGTTTAAGTTGACAGCAGCACTGATTTTCAAAATTGATCGGTTTCAAAAATATGCCAAAGTGATGAGATTATAAATATCTTGATTGAATGTAGATAATCTAAAAAGGACAAACGAAATCATTACATGACATACACAAAAAAAAAAAAAAAGAGACAATTTACAATTTAATGTTGTTTGAGCGGATTTAATGACATAGGAGGGGTAAAAGCTTATGGTAATTAGACATTAGTTTTTAGTGTTAATAGGCATAGGAATGTTCCTAGGGAGGATGGTGTACAAAGACAGTCTGCGGTTTGGGCCTTTGAAAAGGATATGGTCTGTTGAACCCTACTCAAGTCCACAGTCACACAAAAGAGATTGTATAATTCCTAGTCCATTTAAATGTAGGGGAAAACACGAGTGGCCTATACGCAACCTGCACATAACTGACGTTGTTTGTTTATCTGTGAGTCGGAAACGACAAAAACCAAAGTTTAGAAGGAATATGAGGTGGATATCATAAAAATAACGGCCTTTAACCCTGCTACTACTATACCACTCCTTAACAAGATCTAGTTTTGGATAGCTCGAGACATCGTGAAAATAACTTATATTATGATATAGGCAGCCATTTGATACGGCACCTTTTGCAAATTGATCCACAATATCATTGCTGAGAATACCATTATGACCAGGTAAACAAGCTAGTACAACCTCCATGATATAAGAAAAATATTTGTATAGAATTTCTTTTGATTGCTTAGAATTATTTTAATAAGAGGAAATTGAAAATTAGAAACAAACTGGTTTGACCCGAAAACTCTCCAATTTAGAAGAAAGCTAAGGTTTGGGGAGCAGAAGGATAATTCCACTGCACTAGGGCTCTGATCAGGGCGGGTCCTACGAGTTGGACTACCATAATTTAATAAACATATATTTAGATTGTCGATAACATCCACTAAATAACAACCAAAGGAGTCATAATGTACACTACCCCACATAAGGTGGTGGCAGTTAAAATCCCCTAAAATTAGGAACTTACTAGATAGGGAAGAAAAAGAGGACCTAAATCACTAGCTTGGACCACAGAAGGATTAGGAATATATATCAGGAGTACAGAGACATCCTGAATTAAGACAGCGACAGCACTAATACCAGAAGGGATTTGTGGAAGATACAAACGTGAAAAAGGAAGGCCTGATCTTATGATCAAAGCCACACCTGCATAACCATCAACTCGGAGACATAAAAAGCCCCTTATCCGAAACTGGGAATTGGGAAGCAGTCATGTCTCCGAAACAGCAAATTCCAGTGCTTTATGCAGATTATATAAATTAAAAATTTCATGAACTTTAGGACGAATACTTTGTGAATTCCATTGAATTAGTGGGAACTTGAATGACTGACATGAGGTGACTGATTTTATTGGCTACGTCGTCGGGTAAAGGGAAATCGTTCATTTTTGAAGGCATATTAATAAGTAGATCAATTTCTATCAAATCCATTCCTATGAAGGGCAGTCCCGTTGGCAGAAGATAGGGGATTTCGTTGAGCTATGATGGCCTCATGAGCTCTACGGTCGTGTCCATGAGGGAAAGCTGGTTTTCGAGGTTTAGGAGAAGAAATTATTGTACGGCGGTAAGATTGAGAAGGTTGGAAAGGCTCTAAGTGATCTAAAGTTAAGGGTACTTGGGATCTGGGAGGGGGGAGAAAATAGTACGAGCAACATCAGAATATGCACGGTTTATTGGAGGGAAACGTGATGCAGCTTCTATATATGAAATATTTTCTTGGGCCACGGTGGATTTGATAGATTTCTGTCTGTTATGTACAGTACAATATTTATCTATGGAGAAGTGTGAACCTTCACAGTTTGTACACTAGGCTTCAATTTAAGCGACATTACATGATCTACCTGTGTGTTCTTTGGCACATTTGAAGCACTTTGGCTTTGATCGGCATTTGTCAGCTACATGACCAAAACGACAGCAGCTAAGACACTGGATTGTGGGGAATTGGTACAGTTCTACTGGTAAGGCAGTGTATAGACAGAAAACTCTGGATGGAAGAACCTGATTAAATGTCAACTCAACTGAGCCAGTTGGGATCCTAACAGTATTACCATCAATTGAGGACTTTCGGTTAAGACGTCAGGCCTTTAGAATGTATCTGCAACCATCTGGGACATTAGTACTACTAACAAATTCGTCCATGGACATCTCTGTGGGAACATTTCGAACGACACCCATACGAGTAACATTGTAAGTGGGAACAGTGGCAGTAAACTTGTTTGATAGTAAAACAGAATTCGAGAGAAACTCATTGGCAGCTTTTGGAGACGAAAATTCTACACTAATCCTGTTTCTACCAACCTTAGCTATTCCGTCCTTTTTAATAGTGAAACTGACTCGAGTGTTTGTCATAACTTGACCGAATTTAATGGGATTTTTGAAAGCACCGGGAGAAGGATGGTCCTCTGAGTGGGAAACATATACAATAAACGGTCCTACATCTGCATCTGTATACTTCTTGGACTCTAATAAACTTGGGTGATTGTACACCTGTTGTACAGATGCAGATGGAGGAACACTCCTTTTAGGCAGAGGAGTCTGAACTTCATCAATGGCATGTGACTGTTTGGTACCTTGGGATGTATGTTCCATAACCTCCCCCGGCAACAGACCAAGCGATCCACAGAGGCAGGGTCAGGACTCTTGAGAGGAATCGACATGGTCGCCCTGAGCAATCTTTAACATAAGTATTATTTCAGAGACTTATCTTTCATACACAAATATACAAAAAGCAACACAAAACGCTGAAACAAAACAAATTTAAACAAAAAGAATCGACAAATTTCGTAGATCAATCACAAACACGTACTATCATCAACCTTTCAATTGATAATCTCGAGACACATTTTATGTTAAATAATATTATCATACATTATGTTAAATAATAATAAATCAAGGTGAATAAGTCAATGTGCATTGAAGGTAACATGTCCATAACTTGTTAAATAATGCATTTCAACTCTTATTGGATGTTTTCAGAGTTAACATGAAACGAGTAACAAATCGAATTTTTAATGTTACTGTCAAATTAGACGTGTCAAACTATCCTTGACAGATTGGAATATTTTCATTTTTCGATTGATAGTACATGTGTTAAACACTCGGGTTAATCAAAATATTTAATAATGCTAAATAAAAGGAACCAAAACCAGACTCAGAAGAAACAAAAAAATAACGCCAAACACAGGGTTTTTAAACCTAGAAAGAAAAAGAGCGTGGAGGACGATGCTGCTATTAAGTATTTACAATCTCAATACGATTCGGTAATTTATTGTGATTAGTTTTCATATTAACTGCATTTTGCTTTATATTTAAAGCATTTTCATGGAAATCATAATGAATATTTGTAATATAGATATAAATATTGTGTACATTTAACAATTTATACAGATATTGGATAGTATTATTTACTTGTAGGTTAAAATTATTTTGGTATATTTTTTGTATGATTTTCATTTCTTTTATTTAATATGACATTAAAATATTTTTATTCAAAATAATTAGAAAAGACATCACACTACACTGTTAGTTAAGGTAGGGCTGACTACACTGTCACTCAGCTACATGTATAGCTACATAAATAAGCAGATGACTGTATTGATATACTTGGAATTACATTATTACAAAACTAGTAACACAAATTATATATAAAAGTAGACAACAATATAATAAAAAGGTCACAAGTACGATATGTGTGACTTTTTATTAGTATATTGCTGTCAATTGTATTTATGTTTATTGACAAGCAGCACAAGATGCTTACATATGGTATCTGTGGCACTTCATTATGAAATATTCACAACTAATTAAATATTATTTCAGATAAACCCAGAGCTAGTAAAAACATTTAAAGATTTTCCACTATCACAAAAAACCCTTAAAGGGCTTAAAGATAATAACTACACAGTTCCAACTGATATACAAAAGCAAGCAATAGGATATGCTTTGCAAGGGAAAGATATTTTGGGTGCTGCAAAGACAGGATCAGGCAAGACTTTAGCATTCTTAATACCAATATTAGAAAACCTATTTTGTAAAAAATGGACAAGAATGGATAGTGTTGGAGCTCTTGTTATATCACCTACAAGAGAACTGGCTTATCAAATATATTCAACACTTAGGAAAATTGGAAGTCTACATGATTTCTCAGCTGGTCTAATCATTGGTGGTCAAAATCTCAAATTTGAGAGGAAGAGAATGGATCAGATCAATATCCTTATCTGTACACCAGGCCGATTGTTGCAGCACATGGATGAAAATCCATTGTTTGATTGCAGTCACTTGCAAATATTAGTTCTAGACGAGGCTGACCGCTGCTTGGACTTGGGATTTGAAACAACTATGAATGCAATTATTGAAAATTTACCTAAAGAAAGGCAGACATTACTATTTTCGGCCACCCAAACTAAATCAGTAAAAGATTTAGCACGCCTCAGTCTATCGTTTCCAACCTATGTTGCACCTCATGAACAAGCAGTGTCCGTAACTCCTGAGTCATTACAGCAAAGCTATATAGTATGCGAGATAGATGAAAAGCTTGGTGTATTATGGTCGTTCATTAAAAATCATCTGAAACAAAAAGTTTTAGTGTTTATGGCAACCTGCAAGCAAGTAAAATACGCTTATGATCTCTTTTGTAAACTGCGCCCTGGTGTAAGTCTTCTGGCACTATATGGCACACTCCATCAGGAAAAAAGAGAAGTAATCTATGAGGAATTTTGTAGAAAGTCAAATGTAGTCCTGTTTGCGACTGATCTGGCATCAAGGGGGCTGGATTTTCCTCGCGTCAATTGGGTTATTCAGTATGATTGTCCAGAAGATGTTGAAACCTATATACATAGAGCAGGTAGGACTGCTAGAGGAGTGCTGGGTAAAGGTGAAGGGCTTTTAATTTTACTACCCCAAGAAGAAAAAATAATTGATAATTTAAAACGCAGTAAAATTCCCATCAATAAAATATCTGTAGATCCATCCAAAATTATGGTTCCACAGAAGAAAATTGAAATGTTATTATCTGATAATTCAAATTTAAAGCAAACAGCACAAAGAGCTTTTGTTAACTATTTGAAGTCCGTATATTTAATGAAAAATAAAAATATTTTTAATGTACATACATTGGATACAGATGCTTATGCTAGATCATTGGGTCTCATAGTTCCACCAATAATTAAATTTATGAATAAATATAAGAAAAATAGTGAAGTTAAAAATGAAAATCAACAGAAAGACACTGTTGGTATGGCAGAAAATTTGAAACAGAACATACAAGATGGTAAAAAACCAGATGGCAGCACATCTAAAAGTGATGACAATAACAACAAAGATATGTTAGACGAATTAACCAAAAAAAGGGTGAAAAAAGAAATTCCCAAGTTCAATTTCCATGCTGGCTCCTATGACAGTGATGATGACATTCTCAAAATAAAGAAAAAAAATATTCATACTATTCCTACACCACTACCAGAAACACAGTTAGCAAATAAAATTAATACTAAACCATTGACAAATGCAGCTCTTGTTAAGAAAATTCTTAAAAAGAAAATTAAAGTGAACACTAATGTAAAGTTCACAGAAGAAGGTGAAGCTATAGGCGATGAGAAAAAAGATGTGAAATCAGAATTAGCTAGGCAATCTAAGAAAACTGCAGGTGGCTTAGATATTGAGAAGACTAAAGAGTTACTAAAGGAAGAAGACAAATTTGATGTGCTTCGCTTTAGGGAGAAAGTTAAAGCTAAACACAGGGAAGAAAAACGTAAACTAAAAAATAAAAAGAAGGAAGATGAAGGGGAAAAAGATGACTTTGGTTCACAATCTGAGTCTGATGGGCCTGACTTGACTTGGCTTCCGGATCCAGATAAAGTTTATGAGAAGAAAGATGATGATCTGGACAGGAACAATGATGACAGTGTATCTTCAGAAAGTGAAATGGAAGAGGATGAGGAAGATGTTGATGTTCACAGGTCAGGAGTGTATTTTATTTTTTAGTTGTATGAGTAAATTTGTAAACTGATGGAATACCAGTGGAATTGGAATGGCTTGAGTGGTGTATCTGTTGCTCACTATAATAGGTGTAAAGTATATTGTTAGTGAAATGTATATGAGTATGGATTGCCTTGTAAGTGAAGGTTACCTAAGTTTCTATATATGTTTATGACCATCAGCTGTCACCTACTTATGGAATCTGAATGCTTCTTTTGGAAATATTGAGAAAGAAGATAATATTTTATGTTAATTTATAATCTTGACATCTTCAATAAACATCTTGATAATATTAATGATATGCTTTCAGACCAAAAGAACATCCGACCAAACGAAAAATTGTAAATGGGAAGGATAATGTGGAAGGCAACATAAAACCATGCAAACTGAAGAAATTCGAAGATCTTTCAGCTGCTCTTTCAGTGCAGGAGGCAGAAACATTTGCCATGCAGTTGTTAAAAGCTAAATAGAAAGATGACATAATTAATAATGAATTTTACATACATTTGTTATTATTTTCTACGTCATTTTATTTGCAGGAAACAATATTTTTTAAGGCTCCAGATTGTATTAACCCTGTGCAAAAATTGGTACTCCTCCTAGATTAGGTAGCCATCACCAATGTCATCTGATATAGAAACGGGATGAGCCTGAATCAAATGACTAGGCATCATTCAATGAACATTGAGTACAGTAATCGTCTGCTACTCGCCTCCATCCCGGACTAGTGCTTGATCTCGATGTTGCTTGAATAAGTATACTCATTAGCCATTACAATAAAACAATTTCTTACCATTACCTTTTTTTGCCTCGAAACTATTTAAGATCCATTCGTGATGTAGTAACATCATAGATTTTTCTAAATTATTTAAAGATTTACTTAAAATCGTGCGTAACGGTTGTGCTGTCTAGTTTCGTGCGGCTTCGCGTAATCAGGAAATGAAATTCCACACGGACGAACTGGCACCAATATTTGAGTATCTAGGATGAAGCATGGAATAGCTGGGAAGAGCTGCAAACAGTCAGTAATTAAGTAAAATGGGAGGGATGTTTCACTCCAGTTGCCGGACACACTCTGCTCCCGTAACAGATGTAACATGTTGTGCCAACAGATGTTATTTTAAGCAGATGGTTACGATTTTCATATAGGTATCTACCTACTCATATATTGTTACACTTAATACTTAATGTGCAAACGATTACGATTTTTTATAATAGATGACGCTATACGTAGTGTCTGTTACAGTTACGCGAGCTTATAGGTGTTTCCTCCGTATCATAGAAACGCCAAGGAAATGTTTACTACAATAATCAAGTGTCAGGTAACAATAGAACGTCACATCAATATACGTTTTGTTTGGTACGCCACCCATAGATATTTACAATACTGGAGGTATTTCAGTAATGGGTACCATGCCGGATTAGACTAGCACATCTGCACATGAAGTGAAAGAATGGCATATCTAAATGGGTGCCATTTTCAAGGGCCATCCTCCATCCAATGTGCACAATAAAGGATATTTCATTCTACCCGTGACCACGGTTACAGTAAATCTTCTGAAACAACGAAATGTAGTGAAATGATAATCTTTTTACTCAAAGTAAAATTATTATAATTACTCTTTGAGCGTAATATACGAATATACCACCGATTCAACCCTAGTCCAGTGCTGAGAAGAACAGACGAATCAAACTCAGCGGGTCTAATTAGTAAATAAGTGAATAATGCAACAAATTTACAAATAAAATATATAACATATCAAATGTTGGAATGGTTAAATAATTAAATTTAACCGCGGTAAAATCCGTAAAAAATTGTTTTTATAATTGTATGTGCACATTCACGTTCAAGTCAACAGCCAACTCACAAAAATCTAAGTATGTTAATAAAGAAATCGAAATTAAGAATATTATTACTTTTTATATAGAAACAAGCTGCTCCATCGAAATTGGGCTAGCTTTTTTACAGGATGTTTTGGTGGGATTATCCTTCTTTTTGCAAAAAGCTATTTCTTGTAAGATTAGTTACTTAAAAGGGAGAAACATTAATAGAAAGGGTTCATCATGTTGAATAACCTAAGTGAGTAGTAGTTCCGTTCTGATCAGTGAGTGTCGAATTAACGCAGCTAGGGCCGGCACGATCGGGTACCTCGCACATACAGCCATAAAATAATAGCTGTATCGCGTTTCGTGCGAAATGTGGGCTGCCAGTGGCCCTCTGGATAATAAAACCGGAACCGGGCCACCGGAAGCTATGAAACCGCACAAAAAATGACAGCATCATCGGTCGCACGGACGCAATTCAAACGGATATTACCTCTTACTTATCTGTACACCTTTTACTGCATTTTTAGTAGTTTCCTTCTACCTCGATGTATTTAGTCCAACGCTTCTCTAAGGCCGTTACACCACTTTCTTAAAATGTTTTCTCTAACCTCTCAAACCATCGCGAAAAAACAGTCGCCATCACGTCGCCGACCGACAAAACCGTTAAAGGGTTAAGTTTCGGAAACCATTTTATATGTTCAAATCCATCAGAAATGACCTGGAAAATAACGTTATTTAATATTCAGTACTACTTTTCATGTAACCCTGTATATTGGAAAGGGGGAGAGATTTATGTTTCGTATATTGCAGATGAAATTTTCTAATTTCCGTGAAATAAATAATGCATTTAATATTTATATTTAAAGAAATATTATGTCTAAATAATATGAGATTCATATTATTTAGACATAATATATTTAAATTTATTAAGTATGTAAGTATCAAATTTTATATGCAGATTCATTCGGACTGAAAATCGGCTACTATTTTTTATAACAATATATGATTAGGGTTGTTCAGCCAATCCGGCGAAGCAACGTTTGCCGGGTCGGTTAGTAATAGCATGTTGGATTTGATATCCAAATTAATTTGTATTTTTAACCATGCACTTAGAGATAATATAAATACAGGGAAGCCAGCCAAGACACGTCAGTCTAAGTAGGTAACCTCAACGTTAAGATTTTGTATAAAGTATTTTGAATTGGTTTATTTCACAGTTGTATGCGAACGATATACAATGCTTACCAAATTAAAATATAAATCCCTGTGTTATAAAGAGAAGAAAATTATAAAGCCGAGTCCACAAATTTTGCTGGTATTTAAAGTTTCATCATGACGGACCTGAAAATGACCACATTTTCATCATTGATGACAGAAAATATTCGATTATACTTTATGACATTGACGTCATAAAGAAAATTCGAATCTTTTATATATTTTTATATACATCGATATTATATATTTATATGCCATAAAGTAAAATCGAATATAGATCTTCTATAATATCAATTAAATTGTCTCAAATGTGTTCGATTTACTATAAGGAGATATAACATTCCTTTGTTGACATCATCGAACTGTATACAGTATAAGGCATCCCTATTTAAGTCACAATTTAACTTGTCAAACAGAGATAGAGAAAACGATTCGTTCGTTGCACCCAAACCCAACTTCCAAGTTCTATCGGAAAAACGACCAAATACGAAAATATATTACGTTTTTCTATGGGTCTAGAATAATTAGATAAACAGTTTGTACTTACTAATTTTAAATATGTTTTGGGGTGGAAATTATATCGTCCTCAATGACGTAAATTTTCTAATGAAAGAAGAGGTGTGTATTTTGTTATTGAAATTGGTGGTTATGATACATGACACAAGTTTTAGAAAATTTTAACAAATGTTTTGGTTTAACATATTCTAATAGCTTCATCTATCAAATATTAAGTATGTTCTTAAAGTATGTTTCAACAATTTGCAGTGATTGCTAGAATTAAATCGTTTAACATTGCAGAACATACAGAATGTGAGTTTGACTCAAGTTTTGGAGGCGGATGATATTCTTACGGAGTGTAGAGCGGACAACACAGCACTGCGACAATTGTATGATCATTATAATGCTCGTTTCTATATTATTTTCAATATATTTTTCGTAAACACTATTTATTTCACTTCCTCTTAAAGATGGAATTGTATGTTTGCTTTTTTTAAATTATAATAAAAACAACGAATTCTTTAAAATATGTAATATAACATCAGTTTATTATGTGCCTTAAAATGTTTGATGATATATTGAAACTACTCAAATACACCTGAGCACTTATGACACATGGGTATATGGTGTTTCTAGGCAAAGTACATGTAAACCTTTTTAATACTTACATGTTAATAAGTATAAGTTATGCAGAGGCTTAATAAATTCTTGGCTTTTGGTCACTTTTTGGTCAAGAAAATCTGATTTGATTCAATATTATTATTGAAGATACCAATACTGTGCCTAAGATATAGTTAAGAAGATTCTCTCTAATTTGTCTATTTTATATGTACACATGTGTACTTCTTGTGATCATTTTAAAAACAAATTTACTTTCAGCTTAACAAAACCAGAAATCAGAGCAGAGCTTATAACTCTTATAACAGAAGAACCATCTAAAAGTGTGGAGCTTAGCACCCAGTACAGGCATGCGCACATTGCGAGTGAAGTGCTCAGCAGTCAACTGCCCACACTGCGAGACCGGCTGGCTATGGACACTGTTCAAATGAATAGACTATGTGATTTTGTGAATAAAGACCCACCATTGAACCCTCTACTAGCTTCATTTTTTAGTAAAACAATAGAAATGTTATTTGAAAGAAGCCCAAAACAGGTTGGTACCTTACTGTATATGATAAGTTAATGCAGGTGTAGGTGTGCTTATCATTTTATATAATTAAAATGCTAAAATATGATGCATATTATGATAATATGTTAGCTTTCCGTACATAATCTTCAACTGTAAAAAATGTTGACTTCCCCCTTATGTGCAATAACATTTTAATATGCAAAGATTTTGCACATTTTGCACAAAGCTACACAAAGCACAAAAGCTGTGGACTCCTTTCTATGAATATTATGTGGACGGAGAAGTATAAAATTTGGCACACTTGTAGTTTATGTGTCATAGAAATACGGGATGCCAATATTTTTATATTACATGCATTACATTTTATTAGTTTAATTAAATAAAATGTTATCTGCACTATTTTGCTGTACACACATAATATACTGAATATGTGCATATGCACACAATGTAAACACACTATCAAACACATTAATGACTAGCAGTCTGTTCTGGCTTTGCACATATATTTCATGAACACGAAGGAGAGGGTTTTTTAGGCAAATATGGCAAAATATAGTTGCATTGAGGGCTGGTGTGAATTAGACTATTTAATAACTTTAAATTGATGTCAATTTTTTCTTCTACTAAACATTGACCTTTTAAGATTACTATTAATGATTTACGATACTTTTATTTTTTTACACACAAATACATATAGCAAATTTTCTTAAACAACATGAACTGCTAGTGTAAGTAATTAGTTAGATAACAAGCCGTTTTACAGGATTGGTACGCACACCACATAATTTGTCTCCATGTGTTGGACTTCTTCAAATCCAGGAGAGACTTCTTACCAAATTTACTGCGGCATATATCAACATCAGCCATCTGCGATGTGTTCAAGTGTTTCTTTGGCCTTCAAGACCCTTTCAACAAGATCATCATGGAAGTGAGTAACAGCAATTAATCATAAAAAATGTAGTCATCAACATCATTATTATTTTTCAAGATAGTTTTCACAACACTTCACCATCATCAGTACTTTTCTGTCTTGTTTTTGTCCATTACAAGATGTTAAAAGTATTTCTATTGTTTAGTATCTATAAAAAATATATTAACATGTACGGCATCACGATGGAGACGAGCCAACTGTACAGTACATATTATAGTGTGCAATTGAATGGGCATAGATATCTGTTTCTTCGTTATTCTGTTCTGATGGGACAGCGTAACAATCAAGAGAGGAATGAAGCAATTAATGACGAAAGAAACTTCAAGGCACAGGGGTACACTGCCTGCCTATATGACAACTTTTTTTTCATATTACTTAACTAGGGGTTTTGCTTACATAGTGTGCTAGTCCATGGATATTATTAGTATTATTGTTATTTGTGTTTATATATGTGATGTGCAAATGATGCATACCACAACTCTGCAGTTGTACAAATGACATCAGAATTATTTTCTTATTTCAGTGGTTAGATGAGCATCAAATCTTAGAGAACTTTATTCATATAATCTGTGGCACATATGAGATAGAAGAGCCGCAGCCCATCTCCGCAACCCCAACAGCTACCGACAGAGAGAAGGGACAGGCTGAGATTAATGAGAAGGTCGTTGCAAACCACAATGATAATCAACATCCATCTAATGGAACTGATCCTGATACAAGTAAGTATTGATCCTTTCCATTCACCTAGAGCAACTGTCCTACTAATATAACTGAGGAGTTTCTTTCTTTGTTTGTTTGAGCATGCTTATATCTGGAACTACAAGTGGAATTTACAGAAAAACTACTTTTATGATAGCTACATTATATACGACCAATATAATGTAGCTATCATGTGTAACATATAATTATTAACATTGCAAAGGCCACAGACAGCCAGTGGTGATTGTAAAGTCTTGAGTCACCTTTGAGGAGCCTTTCAAAACTATATTATACATTTTCATCTGCCATACAACAATGTTTCAGATTCAAATAAACATTCAAACGCAGAGACGAACAGCGTGACTAGAGAAGAGTATGAACAAGATGAGAATAAGCGAGAAGCGGGTGTGGCAAATGAGGAGGTGGAGCGAGCGCTACTAGAGGAGAGGGCGGGGAGAGTGCGCGACGTGGCATCCGCTAACGCCGCGGCATTGCTCTGTGAGGCGGTGCTCAATAGCTGCGCCGGCGACATTTGGCCGCCTAAGTGAGTGTACATGGAACATAGAGAAGACGGCGGGTCTGTCATGGGCAGACTCTGTACTGTAACTTATGTGAATTTATAATCTGTTATTGAATCAAACAAGGCGTCGTCGACGTCTGAGTTTTTGAGTTGAAACGTGAATTATAAAAATGTGGTCGTGGTTTCCAGTACGTCGTCGTGGGCAGGATCGGGCGCCGGCGCGGCAGTTTGCGCGCGGCTACGCTCGGAGGCAGGCGTGCGTGCGCTGCTGGCGGGTGCGTTCACGGCACCAGCGGCGAGCGCTCGCGTGGCGCTGCTGCATGCCGCGCGCTTGTTACTCGCGCTCCTCGCTCAGCCCGAGTGAGTGAAATTGCGACACGATAAAAAACGTTTCACCTTTAATGCTAACAAATTAATAATTTTGATTCCGGACCTGATCCATATTTTAGATACACTATTACTATAACTATAACTACGCATTCAGTCATTTGTAAGCCATTTTAGTAAAAAAGAAATTTAGAAACGCTTAATGTTTACCATTTTTTTTGTTGATGCGGGTAACGTGCCTTCACTGGTCCTGGGTAGGATCTATTGGTGTGTGGGGTTCGCGCCACATTATAGTGCCGAATACCCACATAAACCACCGCGAGTGCTATCCGTGCCGCATCTGGTGAGGTGTCCCGGAACGACAAATCATCAGGGCACCTCGACGGCTAAAGGACCGACTCCACCACCACAGATGGGGTTGTCCCGCACTACAGGACACCGCCATTTATTTTAGGACAGTGCAATGGGGTGAGGTTCCCATCCCCCGTGCGCAAAAGCGCTGGCTCAGCTTGATCTTTAGTCCCCTCTTTTTATAAGAGGGTTACAAAGAGCAACACCTCGCTTCAATTGGCTTCGCCCAAGGTGTCTCGGATCACCTCAGGCTACTGAGCCCCACCGCCACGAGAAGGCTTGAGCCACGATGGGGAAGTAAGTACTGAATACCCTAATGCAGTGATGAACTGTAGTCCAGTCAGTTTGAGGCAGTCCCGGCAGTTTGAGGCAGTCCCGGCAGTCTTGTTTGCTGATGATACTTTTATTATTAAAAAAGCGACAATGGACTAATGTTAATGAGGTATATAGAATATAGCTCCTTTCGAATTATGGCAGTATTGGTTTAGCTACTATGCGTGTTGTGCGGTTACAGAGACTCGTGTTCTGGCGACTCGGCGAGCGGCGTGGAGCGCGTGGTGGCACCACACGTGCCGCTGCTGCACCACGCGCTGCTGCGTCCACCGCGCCGTCCCAACACGCACCAGGTGACGCTGCGCTCACTGCACACGCTCCTTTGCGCCGGATAACATGAGTATAGTGCTACAGGCACCCTAGTGATAACGACAGACTTAGAAAAAGCAGTCGAACGGAATCGCCCGTTGGGGAGCTACGGGCTTACAGTTAAACCAACAGATGTATAAACACGCAGATAATATACACATAGTCCTTCGAGCTGAATAAATAAGCAGAGGTTTTTTTTGCCTTTAATCGACGTAACAACACACGTAGAATAAATGGAAATCATTTGTCAGCGATGGTGCTACAGAGAGACAGACACAAGTTGGCGACCGCATTGACATACTCCTATATATGTTACAGGGTAACGGGGGGAGGAATGAGAAAGAGGAGGAGGGGGTGGGAGCGGCCCGGGTGGCCGTGGCCGCGGTGCTGGCGCGGCTGGCGCGGGCCGAGGCGCTCGATGTGTTCACCGCGCTGCTCAGTCTCGGTGAGTGGAGCGCGCGTGACGTCACCGGCGCTGGCGGACGGAGCGCTACAACCCGCTCGCAATATGAGCGTCCGCCGTCACGTAATATGGGTATTCTAATTAATTTGTGAATCGCCCGATGGAGTGAAAGAGACGACTTGTTACGCTCGCAGGCTTCGTCCATTCGTAACATCACTATTAGTCGTAACGTTGCTATGACGTTATATTTTTTCGTGCACGAAGCTAGCGCTATTGATTTACAAGGCGTCATCACGTCTACATTTCTCTCACAAATTTACACGTCAGTCATAACTCGCTCACTTAACACCGCCGCAAAGCGCGACCTTCAATGTCTTCAGTGACGTTTCGTGCGGGTTATGAGTAGCCGGTGGCCCATAGGAGGGAAGGAGGAAAGGATCATCGCTATAGTAATTATGTGGACGTCTATGGTTGTCGGTTGTAGCCAAAAGGCACCGACTCCTCGTTAGTCCCTCTATTTTGTATAACTGCCAAACTTCATGAGAAAATAACTTTAGGTATAGATTAGGGGCTAACCGGTTGTCAGAGTCTTGCCGACGTACGTAAATATCCGCAATGTTCGTGTTGCAGGTACCGCGAGCGTGCTCATAGACATGCTGTTCGCGTACCCCGAGAACAACTTCCTGCACGCACAGGTGCTCGCCTTCGTCAGCAACGCGCTCGCCAACCGGCTGTTCGGGGACAGATACGCCGCGCATGTCAGTGTTTATTTACCTGCGACTGTGCAGTTTGTGCAATTGAGCCAGCACCACCGCGGAGGTATCTTCCGCTCACATGATACCCTAAAGAGACACCTATAGATGTGAGATCTGAGTGTGTGACCAGCCCATTGCCACTTCAGCGAGCTTATCCGTCGCGTGATATCGGATACCTTAGCTCTCTGCCTTGTGTCTTCGTCACGAATTCTGTCGGACAGAGAAACACCCAACATAGCACGTTCAATAAATAGCCCGTTGAGCTACCGCAAACTTGCGGACCAGTCCACAGTTAAGAGGCCCCGTTTGTCATCACGGGGAGAACGCATTGGTTGAAGACTTTCGTCTTCAAGCTCTTAAGAAGCTTTTAACTTTTTTTACTTAAACATAATTAAACATAAACTTCATAATGACCATTTAGGTCATCTAGAATGGAGTATAAATGTCAAATTGATTAAGAGATGTCAAAATTAAATAATGTTAAAAAAATAGTTGCTAATGAGTTTACAACTCATTTTCATATATAATTAATCTCGATTAACAATTAATTATAGTCTTTCGTTATTTATAAATCAGTGATGATAATACCGTAAAACATAATAACTTTAAGCGTTTCGCTGGTGTTACTTAGAATATTTTTCTCACGTCGCATATATTAATCTGCAATAAAATTGGAGTAATAAAAAAAAAAGAATTATTAAGTTTATGATACATAAACAACTCGGTTTAAATCACAAGGGGTTAATCTTCAATAAAAATTAGAATTAAAAAAAAAATGAATTATAGACAATCCAGTTTACATCATTAGGGGGTTAAATTGCAGTCGCCGCGATTAATTGTCACCGACGCCTATAAAATCTGCACACGCAGACACGCTGTTGCGCGTCTGGCGTCGCGTCACAACTGTACGTTGTATTGCAGCTGGTCGAGGAGTGCGACTTGCTGACGCGACTCATGGATGCCTTCGAGGAGAACGAGGACAAGTTGTTCGCCACGTAAGTTCTTATAGCACGCACGGAGCAGTCCGCGCCTTGCCTGCTGACACACAAACATCCGCACCCACTGCAGCTTGCGGAACAGCATTACATAGATGGAGGGCATCGGGACTAACAAGCGGAGCGATACGCGAGAACAAAGTCATTAGTTTACGTTGGTACCACGCGGCCCACAGTCACACATTTACGGGTGCGTGCACGTGTGCGTGAGCTTGCATTGCCTTATCATACAATGATAGTAGCCATATTTTTTCTGTTGTAAGATGATATGCGTGACAGGTGTCTTTTTCCTATTCGCAAACTGCTTCTAATAACAATAAACTGGGGTAAGAAATACAAATTAGTACAAAATGAATGCAAAAATGTCTATCTGTCGCAAATGACAAAATAAGTTACATAAATGAGATGAAGAATATGTCTCGTAAAAATCAGTTGCATGGAACAGTTGACGGGGAGTCACATGCATGATGAATAGAAGAGCCGATTTAGTTTCAAGAAAATGTAAAATTGGTAATAGCCTAACTGATTTCGTATTTTAAAACAATCAATTAATTTTGCTTATGCTTTTTTCAAACCAAATAAATTAGTATAATTTTCGGTCTACCGCTCATATTTGATCCAATAAGACCGTTACGATGAGTGTCCCCTGTGCAGATCCCGGTCCCGCGCGGGGCATATGGGGCACGTGGTGAGCATGCTGCGCGTGCTGCACGAGGCGGGGGTGGCGCCGCTCGCCCGCGCGCAGCGCTGGGAGACCTTCCGCGAGGCGCGGCTCAGGCCGCATCTACAGAGGCTCGACACGCCCCTTGTGAGTATCACAGCTAGTCTGGATATCTGCCCCCACCCCCCCTCTGATTCCCTATCGATCTATTTCTCCATCGCCCGTTCTTTTTACGCGGGGTAACGCATTTAGGATATGCGCGCCTTCACCGGCTCTGGGTGGGGTCCAGTGGTGTGTGGGGCTTGCGGCACATAGTGCCGAATACCCGCTGAACCACCTTAAACTCTTTGATGAGGTGAAATTGCCCCGGACATCATGCACCACAGGACAACCCCACCTACTTTGGGACAATTGCAAAGGGGTGAGGTTCCCATCCTCGCCCTTCGCCCCGTGCCCAAAAACGCCTCCTGTTTCTCCTTTGTTTCCTCTTATAAGAGGGGTACAAAAAGCGTGTCCTCCTCCTGTTCTTTAGCCCCCTATTCTTATAAGAGGCGTGCAAAGAACGTCTCCTCCTACTCTTTAGCCCCTTCTTATAAGAGGGGTGCAAAGGGCATCCCCTCGGTTCAACTGGCATCGCCTGGGTTCACCCCAGACCACTGAGCCCCACCGCCACGACAAGGCTTGAACCACGGTGAGGTCTCTACATCGCCCTCACGTACTCATCTTCATCTGTCATCCCTCACTATGTAACCTTAGCCTGGGAATAGAAGCATACTTTATAGAGCAACGCGTTGGTAAGACGCATAACGTAACGGCGCCGGTATACAAGAATAATATAGAGAATGCTGCCGCCGGTGAAGCGGCGCACGGTCTGTGAATACTGCTGTACGCTCTGGCGTGCTCGTCGGCGCGGCTTGTGGTACTGTTGCACACGCTGTGCTCACCGCATTGTACTCTGTCCGCAGGGAGGCGTGCACCCGTCCGACAACCAGTATGACGTGAGTGAATTACAATTTCATTACGACCATTCGATATTCCGATCATTCCATTTCTGACAACAGTCCGGAGTTGGGAAGTTGTGGTGCAACACGCTCGTGCCTCTAGAGCACCGCCGGTCCTGCGCTGATCTCTATCCGCTCGTTTCGTGTCGTGGAGTAGGAGATTGGAGGAATGCGGGGTGTACTCGTCCACACATGTGATATCTCGCGCAGTTGGCTGTTAGAGGTGGCCACGACTACGAGGACACAACACTTGGCAGCGTGTTGTGTTGCACCAACATCTAGTCATGTTAAAGTATTCAGTTACACTTAACGTTATAGATTTACATTTCGGTAGGTGGTGACGGTTATTTTCTGGTTGCAGATGGAGAGCGCCGAGCTGCCGGGCAGCTACGAAGTGAGTGCACTCTGAGTTCATTTCCCGTTTATACATGTTACAGTCCGCGTCGTGCGCTCGCGGCGAGCGTGTCGTGAGGACACGCCCGGGTCAGATAGAAGTGTTCCTGGGATTTTCTAAATTCCTTACAACAGTTCGGAGTCAGGAAGTTGGCGGTGCTACACTCCTGTGCCGTTAAACTGTCGGCACTGCGCCTGGTTTCTCTCCGGTCGTGTCGGATTCCCGTCCCATCGGATTAGAAGGATGCAACAGGGAGTGAGCATGTGCCTGCGCACACGCTTATGCCCAATGATATGTCCCGTGCAGAGGGCTAGTCTCTGTAGAGGAGGCTAGGACGATATCTATACATATAATGTATGATACATAAACTGTTGGCTCCGAGTCTCCTTGTCAGTAAAATCAAAAGGCTCCATCCGCTCGTCTGCCGTATTATACGAGGGAGGATTGAAAAGCAATTCGGTCTAACCATGAAAATAAACACATGCTAAATCATTTATTTTTTATTTTTCTGCACCAACACCATCAAGTTCGATGCAGTTTTGCCATAGCATTTAGACCGTTGACAAAAATTATTCCTCCTTACAGTCAAAATATGCGTCTACTGCGGTTTTGACCTCATCGTTTATTGAAAATCTTTGACCTCTCAGGTGCTTTTTAAGATTACGGAACAAAAAGAACGTGATGGTGTCACATCAGCTGAATAAGGCGGATGCGGAAGTAGTTCAAAGTCTTGTGGATTTCTGCCATGTGAAGACGGGCGTTATCTTGATGAAACAGGACTTTTGATCTGAGCATTCCCTTATGCCTTTCTTTTATTTCCTCTCGTAAACGACGTAGTAATGGCGTAATCAGAGTATATAGTCCGACCCCTTTCAAGATAATCCATCATAATCACACCCTTCGAGTCCCAGAATACTGAAGCCATTACCTTATCTGCCGACAAAATCGCCCTAGCCTTTTTAGGGGCTGGTGAACCAGGTCTTCTCCACTGTTTCGATTGTTGTTTTGTTTCTGGTGTACAGTAATGAACCCATGTTTCGTCCATTGTAACAAACCAATTCAAAAAATCATCTGCATGGGCTTCAAATAACTCCAAACGGTCACGTGAAATAGTCAATCGCGTCCTGTCCAACTGAAAGCAGTCGTGGAACCCAATTCGTTGACTTTTGATGTTTCGAGTTCGTTCATAAGAGATGCCTATAATCTCGGCTATCTCTCTAATTTCTAATCTGCGTTCTTTCATAATCAAATCAAGTATTTTTTAATATTTTCGTCAGCAGTGTACATCGAATGCCTTCCAGAGCGGGGTTCATCTTTCACACTCTCTCGGCCATGCTTGAATTCAGCTATCCATGTTTAGATGGATGAATAAGACAGAGCAGAATCTCCTAAAGTACCGGCCATATCATCATGGGTGGCTTTCGGTCATAGCCCCTCTTATGGAGGTACTCAATGACGGCACGCTTCTCGATTTGTTCCATTTGCAAAAACTATGTCCGATTGCTTTGTTAAAAAATTATAAAATCACAACTAATCACAAGCACGAACTGAACTAAATAATGTGGGTGGATCAGATTTTTAGAATTAAAGGAATCTACGTTAGGCCGAGTGTTATTTAATTCACCTGGTACAATCTGGTACCTGGTACAAATGTACGTAAACACTGAAACGAAAAACGAACATATATATTTCCTGCTGCTACTGGCGACTAGTTGCACCTTTTTTATAAATCTGTGAATTGTCTGCAGTTGGGCGAGGTAGTGGAGGGCGTGGAGTGCGCGGAGGTGGACGAGGCGGCGGAAGAGGCGGGGGAGGGCGGTGGAGACGAGCCGGCCCCGGGGCAGCAGGTGAGGGGCTCCGTCACGGAGGGGCGGGAGATTCTATTAAATAATTATAATCGACGGTTTTGACCGGACACCGGTCTATTTTAGAAAACTTGAATGTTGTATCAGAAATATTTCGGTTTCTCTGTTCAGTTTACTTCCTCAGCTGCGGCTTGTCACGTGCAGTGTCGTGAGTGCGAGAGGTTCGTTCCCAGCGAACATTCGCACTCCTAACATAAGTGGGTTCTGGCAACACCTCCCCAAGCTGTTTTCCTAGTTCATCTCCTGACGTCACTGACACTACCCATTATCCATGGCAGATGCACTGCGCCGAGAGGACCTTCCTGAGCATGGCTGAGCAGCGCTACGACGAGTGAGTGTCTTAAGTTTACGCGAACGTTACTTAATAAAAAAAAATTTAAGGAGCTTATCGCGGTTTATTTAATTATTTGACTCCGGATTAATGACCCGGTCTGATTTTTCGGAAGCTTTGCAGCAACCACCCGTGGACTGGTCACCGCCCGTCACTATACTTGCCGTAAAGCTTCTTATGATTAAAGTTTTTAGGGACTGGCTGATTAAGTATGCTGTTAGCTTAGTGAACGAATTAATAAAAAAATATTAATGTGTGTAAAGAATAGTTTAATCTAATTAAATGTTAACTAGATAGAAGTATAATTTTATTCATTTATTATGTATGTTTCTAGCTATGCCGCGTCCGCCATTATAAAGTGCATCCCAAGAGAACGATATTTTTAAATAAGACTGTCTATACTGATATTAAAAAAGGAAACCTTGATTGTTTGTTTGTTTGCATTGAATAGACTCCGAAACTACCCAACTGATTTCAAAAGATTATTAGTTATGTTTTATCATTAGATATATTTTATCATTAGATATATTTTATCATTAGAATCCTATATCATGTGTGATGAACGTTACATACATTTTCTAAAAGTGAGACATCAGTATGGACACCTACACAGCTGCAGAGACTTGCTGGCTGCTGCAACACGGGTCGGCTATATAACTAGCGGAGCCCACAGATGCTGGTCTGTCACAAATGAAATTTGTTGTGGTGACGTGTAATGTTTACGAAGCCTACTAAGTACTTTTGCGTAAAAGAATAAAAGAGAAACTTTCACAATTAAGTATATACGTTTGTTGTGCAGCATGTGGGGTGAGGACGAGGCGGGCCCCGACGAGAGCGTCGTGCAGCAGGTTCTCACCGAGGTGTCGCGTGAGTATCCCGCCCCCTACCGCGAGAATAGCATGCACACGTACATGCGCACGTACACGCATACGCACGCACGCACATACAAGCACGTGCGCACGTACACGGGCAACGCGCGCACACGTACACGTGTACAAATACACTCTCACAAGTGTATATTAAAAGAAAGGAGTAAAATCGCTTGCGCATGGTAGTTTTATCTTATAGCATAGTGGGCAAACAATCAGTTGTTTAGCCTTGCGTTTCTTGTCATAGAGATAATGTAAGAAAAGGGAAGCCAGTTTAAAATACGACTCACGCTCAATGCGTATGCGACATTATTTAGATAAAGATAGTAATTCATTCTCGTCTTCCTTCTAGCTACCAAGACTACTATACTCCCAGTCACAGGCTTGTCTATGTTTTCCTACTCGGCTATATCATCTCTATGGTTCTTGTCCATTATCCTAACTTTAAATTTTTATATGTTTTTGACTCTCATGTCTAAAACAAATGAGACGTAAATTTGTACCTTCCAGCGTGGGAGTGCTGCGAGAGCGGGGGTAGCGGCGGCGACACGGACGCCGGTTGGGCCCACTTCACCGACGCTTTCGCCACCTCCGACTGGCCGGGTGAGTGACTTATATTTACTGTTATCTAAGATTGAAATTGAAACCAAGGAGGTCAAGGGAGACCGACTGTCGTAGCCTTTTCGTGGCTACCGACGCCCACAGAGTTCCACATAATCAGATGTTACGTCGACATGCTGCCTTTCTTTGCCCGCGTCACACCCAAGTCCTCCCGACTATTACAAACCGCACAGGACACGCTTCAGCGCCTCGCCACGGCGGTGCGAGTGACGCCGGTGCAGCTGTATTGCTCCAACTGAACCTATCATTGTTTAATATTTCACATCATCATTGTCACCTAATGAGACCCAGACTCAAAGAGGGGACGCGGCAGGCCAAAAGGTAGATAGCGAGATGAACTCGATGGATGCTTGCCTGGTTCGCGCGATGAAGCTCTGGGTACAGAAGAGTGAAAAAAAAGCTTGCTTTGCCCAGGAATGGCACACATAAAAGCCTTAATCTTAGACATAAAATTCTCGTATCACAGTGTTAGGTACCTTACTCCTTCGAAACGGCTTTACAGATATTTACCAAATCTTATACGCATATTCAGTAGGTCTGAGAATCGGCTACTATCTATTTTTCATACGTACGTACTACATTAAGTAGTAACGCAGATGAAACCACGGGGCGCAGGTAGTATAATATATGATAATAATAATGTAAATGAAATATCGGTCCATGTGTACGTCCTCTAAGAGCGCATGCATACGCGTATGTGCGCGTTTTTGTTACTTATAGGCTAAGGGTAAATGTTTAGTTCCAGAACCAAACCAACAAGCTGGGATGGACAGAATGCAGATGCCAGAGGGAGACAACCTCCAAGACGCCCTCACCATAGAGCTGGCGCAGAAGATGCTCACGGCGTTTAGTTGCCTCGGGAGATCCGTCGACGAACCACCTGCGGACCCCTCTGCACCTAGCGCTGACCTCCGCGCACCATGCGCCGACCACCCTACACTCTGCACTGACCCCCCTGCCCCCTGCGCCGAACCAACGCCCGGCGTTGATTGTACAGCCTCCGCCAATCCTAAATCCTGCGCCGGTCCTTCCGTCTGCGTCGATTCCGGACCACGTGAGTCCGCACTCTCCGACAGTGAAACTCCTCCTTGCCCCGACCCCCCTACTGACGCCGAGAGATGATCCGACCTCTTTTATCTGTCACCCCTCCTCACCTAGTTTAGAAACCCCCAGGAACTACGGGTGATATTTTCTAATGTGCACATACAACTCAGCAATTGTATAAGGCGTGTTGCAAGCGAGAATTTGTGTGCTAACAGCGACGGCTAAACGTATTAAACACACTAGTGTCGCCTGTTGATAATTTTCGCGGAAAATTAAAAAGCATCAGGTGTAAGTGTTCTAGTCCTTATTCCGTGTCGCCTTCTCGCTTCGAATGCGCCACGAACTCGCCTCGCACTCGACTGTAGTTCCTCCGATATGTTCCATGTATGAATAAGTGCCCTTAGTACTATTCCTTGTACCGCATTCTGTTTCACGGACGGACATACAAATTTTGTATAGACGTAGCTTTGTATATGTCTCTTTTATATTGCGAACCGAGAAACCTTGAAACGAGACTTCGAAGTGTTTAGTATTCGTAAAGAAATGATACAGTTAGAGATGTAGAGGTGTATATGTTCAATTGGCGGGGCCCGGGTGTAGGGTTACCACTCAGGAAGGTATAGTCGGAACAGATGCAGTAATCATAGTGATGATATAAACATTATTTATAAAAGGGTATGATTGCAGTTAAGATATAGATCCCACTTATTTTAAACCATTAAATGTATATAATTTAACATAATTTTAAGTAAATAAATTATTAGATTTTATTTATTTCGACCTTAAAATGACAAATTCTGAACATGAATACAGTCCGGCCACCGTTGCTGAAGTCCCCCCCCCCCCACCAGGTCGCTGCTGGAGGTAACGTCTCAGTTCGTGCGTAATGTTCAACTATAACAACCATTTTATTTTTTCTGTTTTTTGAACTTCTCAGATCAGAACAATATCAGAAAATAGAAAATAAACTTTAGAATTTTATTATTGACATTAAGTTAACTTTTAACAGTCAAGTTATGAAGGTTATTAATTTTTTAAATGAAATTACAAATGATTGTTTTATTATTAACATTATTAAGAAAAGCATTTGCTCTTTGTTCAGCTTAACTCTCAAAGGTACCACACACTGTTCTCGACATACCCTAGTGTGTAGTAGCCCTACGCCCATAAAGGTGTTGCTCTTAAAGTGTCAATATAGTAATGAAAATAAATTGTATAGGGTGACAATTAAATGTGCATTGTAGAGGAATAGTCCGGTTTCGTTTTTAAGTTTGTATCGCGCGGTATGCGCAGTGTTTCATATGTTTATAAAATATTTATAAGTCGTTGGATAAGGGTGCGGACACAATGGGGGTACGGCGTGCGTTTGCCGCACGCTTGACGTTTTGCTTGTTAAGGCTTGTATTGGTTGGGAGCCGGTTTGGCCCATATCAGTGTTCACATTTCAAAGTGCCCTAGACATATTATGAATTCATGTCGTCAATTGTGTTGACCGGTTGACACTTTTGTTGCGCCGCCTGGAATGTCGCGGTCGGGGGCTAGTGTTACCTGTCTATTGTATATGCTATAAAATATAATATAACCCACTGTATACAAATACATAATGAACACACTCATTCAATATATACACTTACAGATACAAATATAATGTAAATTAGTATAGTGTATAACAATACAATGTGTAACAAAAGCACTGTTGTTCCCACCAAGGGCCTCAGAAACGACATACAATTCTATTCATTTAGTGGCACTGTTCTACTTAAAAATACAAAATTCGTAAATTAAAATATCCGGTAACCTATCAAGGCCCGGTGGGCCAATCTCCGCATTGGTAGTGTTCATGACCCCGAGTGTACTAGAGGTCTTAAACTCGTCACGTGACTATCAGATCTGGTTTAAAATTACGTAATTTTCTGTTCAAATTCACGACGTATTTGCACAGAAATTTACGAGATTGTAAACATTTTTTAAATATTTATTTATTTAATTATATATATATATCAATATTTGACTTTGTCGTACTGTTATTTTCGTTTACGGTATACCTGTAAGTATATGTATACGAGCTTAAAGGGAACAACAGGGATTTAATTACATATTGTATAAATAACTATCAGCATTGAACATTCCTTCTAATTGTAAAACATAATATACTGTGATAAAATAAGAGTAAATAATAGAGCAAATAAAAAAATATATTGACGATTAAATATTCGTCAAGTGCCTGAAGTTGCCAAAACTTCTATATAACATACTCATACTTTGGGCCATAATCGATTCCGGAGAGTTGTGGTCAAAACGTGACCACATAAATAAATCAAAATTGAATATCTAATTCGATCATCTGGTAGGTGTTATCGACGCTGAACTTAACAAATTAAGACAAGGTATAAGTAGACCAGCATAACACAACACATTTTTTTACAACACTTGTGTTAAATACTAGTTA
>JAFELO010000197.1:49657-102720 GCA_017140195.1 Eumaeus atala
CCCCCCGTCCCAGCGCGTCCCACAGTTAGTCGATGTAGTGTTGTAGTGTGTCGGTGTGTCGATGTCGTATGTGATTCAAACGTAACTTATGTGATTAGCGGCGACGCCTCCTCAGTCACCCGGTGTGGCCTGTGCTTTATATATCTTTATAGCGACTGCTTGCACATGACCCGAATCGAGCGCACCGATCGTACAAGACGTCATATCCGCGCTTCCGTAAGGTGTGCTAACTGTGTAACACGGTCGCCGAACATCGTGCGTCGGAGATTCATTGAATTGAGGCTCCAAAGCGTGCGCGTGGGCGCAAGAGGGGGCGCATTCCACAGAGTTGCATAGATGTTGCGAATTGTGTCCGAATTGGCAGTAATGTTGCGAGCCAACCAGCTTGTTAGGAACAAGGCAGATCTCCGGGGATTGTTTATCAGTTCGGTCTGTTTTAGGCGATGGATCACAAATAAATTTAGCGTGTGTTTAGACATTTTGAAGTTCGTCAACGAAGCGATCGTGCGCGTACTCAGCGCTCAGTACTCCATCACCACTTCTTCGCGGCAGATTAGCGGATGTCTACTCCAAACTTAATCAATTGACGTATTTAAAATACAACTGCAGTTCTTGACTATTATATATAAGTAGGTATAACTTAAATGAATTCTGTCGAGGTGCATTTGAAAGTGTCGAAAAAGAAAAGTCGGGAAAGTATATTTATATATATAAGTTGAACCGCGATAGAGCGTTGTTTACTATATTAGTTAAGGGAGAGTGAGTTTTATTGTGTTAGTAGTTAGGTTGAATTTGGTGCGCGAGGAGGCGGTGTCGCGGGTGCGGTGCTACATATAAGGTGTATTCTGTACAGGAGGGCAAGCCCCTGCTCTGTCGGGTGCTATCGTATACACGGGCGCGTGGCCGATGCGAGGTTCTCTGAAGTAGAGGGGAGAGAGTGTTCAAGAAGAGAAAGATATTTAGCGACACACAAACATATTGATCATAAATTACAATAAAACTATTTTAACGGATTTTATCGCGGTTTATTTAATTATTTATCTAGTCCTTTACAGCAACCATGATCCGTGACCATAATACATTTCAGAAGCTTTACAGCAACCATGGACCGTGACCATGGTTGCTGTAAAGCTTCTGAAACGTCGGGCTAGATAAATAAACCGTAGTAAAATCCGTAAAAGTAGTTTTATTGTAATGACTAACATTCGCGTTCTAGTCTGTTGCTTATTTATCGATACTAACAGCGGAGAAACTACTTACAATGTTAGCCTTGTGCTATTTCCCATTGCTACCCGCGAGTGCACGGCAAAGTGAGATGTTAGCTAGTGTTCAGTTCTGTCACGGGAGGCGGAACAATCTAGAGTACATTGAAACACTGTGACCGCTGGGCACCCGAAGAGCAGAGCTAGCGCTCCTCGTCGTTGTAAATATGGCAGCCCCGCGGACGCCAGGCCGGACTGGGTCGTTCGCTTCTATAGCGCTTTGACACCTTGACAAGGTGTATTGGCGTTCGCCGACCGAGCCGATGTTACTGGTTTGTGGGTTGATGGAAAAATAATCTGTAAATCTGTACTGGTAACTGCACCGCTAAAGATGCGCTTACATGTGCAACATAATTTTTTCAATTAACGGCGTGACAAAATGTGAAGGAGTTAACGGAAGCGGCACCAGGCATCCAATTGACAAAGTTTATGCAAGGCTAGCAAGCTGTTAGGAATACATAGCGGCGTTCCGCGTGTAAATGTAGCTGTGTCTTTACATACACACTTTACAGGAAGCGTATCTGGAAGTTTCGTATGTGCCACATCACATGCGAATTATAGCTACAATTGTTATCTCTTTAAATGTTGCATTAAACAAATAGCTGTTTTTATAGTTGTGTGAACAGAGAAACTAATAAATCCGAATGATAAAGCGAAAACCACCAAGAAACAGCTATTTTTGTACGTGCAACGTCAATAGTAACTTCATAGACAACAACTTCTGTCCTACGACTCGCGATGTTACTCCATACATTAATATAATATGATCTTTGAATAGTTGATTACACTGTCCGGACATTTTTTAAGTTTATGTTTAAAGGCGCAAACGCAGTCTCGCATTCAACAACATTTAAAAAAGCGGGGTTCAAAGGCGCGTAGGGTGTATTGCATTATTTAGTTAAGATTTATATGCAAGGGTTAGAACAGTTACATTAATATTTATTTTTTAATCCAAATTTAACAAATTTTAAAACAAAACTTGTGTATGATGTTAGCTGTCTAGTCCTGCTAGGTTGTTAGTATTTCAGAAATAGCCCTCTATAAAACATAGTGTATACTAACATTGTATATTGCTCCAGATTGCGCACTTCGTGTTGCTGACGAATTGCTGCTCACGTGTAAGTTCACCTGATGTATTAACAGTGGGTACTAACGGCCGGTTTTGCCAGTGCATATAAAACTTTATCGAATCGTTTCTAGCTTTACCTAGTTATATAGAGATACGTAAACAATTATTATACTTAGTGCAATTCGCCGCCTTGTAACTGTTGTCTACTTTATATATTATATGTGCCCAGTACAGCCCTCGTTGATGCGGCGCACCCCATGTACATACACCATCGGCCACACGTGTCGCGACCGAAGCAATAGACAGCGGGCAGCGACGCTGCAGGCTCTCAGACGCTGCAGGCTCGTCAGCGGCCAGTGTACAGACACAGATCCCAATTCTCTGTATGAAAATACCCACATAAGAACATTTAGGAGAACGCATAAATGTTCAATGTCCACGTTCAATATTTCTTGCACTATATTTGGAAATTTATTCTTGTTTTCTATGGAGGGTAGATGTATAAGTGCAAAATGCAGATATGGAAGGTTGAGGTCTTGCATTAGTGTAAGTCTGATTCGATACCTAGGGCTGCTTAGAACTGGACACATCAGTTGTCACCAAGGTCACAAGGTGCTGCTGCGACCTAACCTCCGTACCGTAGTGGCCAAGTGCAACGGTCCCGCCAGCGTCTTGAACCCAGCGCATCAAAGTGGGCTGGTGGCGGGTAGTTTTTGTTATGACGTCACTGTCTCTGTACACTAGACGAGTCCCAAATTCATCACACTAACTTTCGCCACAAACTCGTAAAGTTAGGAATATATTAAAGGTATTGGAACCCTCTCCCGCACCACCGTCCGACATCGGCAGACTGTAGCCGATATTTTGTAATCGTTTATAAGTAAATGTAGATAGCGAAATGTGATTTTTTTAATGAAATCTTATCACATACTCATCCAGTTCTTTAATATGAATTTGTAGGTGCACTGAGGAGCCATGATTGTGCGCCACCTTGCTTAATGGTTTATAGGCAGTCGAATTTGGTAGTGTTAACTAGTATTGTTTTGAATATTGAACTTATTAAATTGCTTGTCTTTATTCCGAAACTAGGGTGAATATCGACGTATTACATTTGTCTAGATTGAGAGTTTCGCAAGACCTCTGGCTGTTACTTAAAATGTATCTAAATCAGTTTTGTCAGATGTATCTCAAGCGAGAACTCCTTATTTTAATAAGTCAGTGTTATATACTCTCGTCAAATATGTAATTTCGGTGAATTATTATGTACACTCTAGTAATAACTCCATTCAATGAAAACAAATGTCACATACACGGTATTTTCAGCAGTGGGATCATAGAGATAATAAATATGGAGTAGAGAAGCCAGATTTTTTTACCTTTTGGTTTGCTCAGAAATAAATTATTTAAAAAAGAGTACCTGAAGATGGATGCTCTTTCTAAATAATTTATCACTGAGCAATGACCTAGATGACACTAGATAGTTGAAGGTGTAGTAATACATTCTCTCGTTCTTTTTTTATTACAAACACGGACACTCCCCGTCATAGGCCCGCCTAGCGCTTCTATTCCCTATGCCTGGGATACGCGGAAACTTGACACTGTCAAATGTCAGATCGCCAGTGGTGGGGTGACACGTGTCTTCGTAACCCGTCCCAACTAGGCGGGATATTTCTTGTTGACTGCGTGACATTTGCGATATGTGTACTTTGGTGGCGCGTAGTTTATGGATGAAGTTGGATGAGCAACGGGTGCATAATGCCCTATTGTAAACGAGAACTGTGCCTTCCGGGCGCCTCAAGGCGCGGCCATTTGCTACCTCCTCCCGCGTCCACTTCCCTTTTTCTCCTGAACATTTCAAACTACCCTTTAACACCGAGCCGCGCCTATCGCCCGAGACATATTTATGCTCGTAATGTATTCTATTGTATTTATTATATTATAGTTAAAAAAATATTAAAAGGAGTTGCTCAAATGGTTTCTTTTTTTGTGTTCCTTCCTTGATGGCGCCAATAGGCATCCGCATAATTGTTATTCAGGTACATTGGCGCTCCCTTCCGTACTCACAGAGTCGGCCCAATTCTGCTGCATTACAGCATGACGCTAACTTCTGCAACGCAGTTATATTTCTCCTTCAAATTCTAAAATTAATTTTTGTACACATTCATTTGTACGCCTATATCCTTACAACTATTGTGATTAGTGTTTGTAGCTCGGATGAAGTGGAGTCTAATAATGCTGTATCATCTACATAAAGCAGACATTCATCACTAAATCAGCCATTTGTATGTAT
This sequence comes from Eumaeus atala, assembly GCA_017140195.1. Classification (NCBI taxonomy): domain Eukaryota; kingdom Metazoa; phylum Arthropoda; class Insecta; order Lepidoptera; family Lycaenidae; genus Eumaeus; species Eumaeus atala. The sequence goes on from JAFELO010000197.1 coordinate 54,279, forward strand.
CGTCTTTACATCCTATCTGTACCATAATTTTTTTTTGAAATGCATTTACGCGCCTTCACCGGCCCTGGGTGGGGTCCAGTGGTGTGAGGAGCCCGCGGCATGTTATTGTGACGAATACCCACAAAACTGTATTCGGCACAACAATGTGCCGCCTTTGGTGAGGTGCCCCGGAACAACTAATCGTCAGGGCACCTCGACGGCTAAAGGACCGACCCCACCTCCACAGATGCGGTTGTCCTGCACAACAGAACAACCCCGCCTACTTTGGGACAATGCAATGGGGCGAGGTTCCCACCCCCCGTGCGCCCCATACCCCGTGCGCAATAGCGCAGCCTCATTTTTTTTGCTCTGGAGCCCCATCACCACGACAGGCTTAAACCATGGTGGGTATCTATCCCATACCTGGGTTAGGTGTCCCAAATTGTCTTTCGCAAAGCTTTGTCGAACGCTTTCTTTAAATCCACAAAACTGCAGAAAACCCTTCTGGTCTACAGACACATTCTTCTCTACGATGTCTACACCCTCTCCCTGTCATAAAGCCCCGAAACCACTTACAAAGCAATGTTTTATGCTGACCCGGGCACTACGTCACTTGCTGAAGTACAGGCCGACGCAACATCCGGGACAGGTTAGGTTAGACACGTACCTCCAAAATATTCACTTCATCATTTTAACACACTTTGGACGTTCGGCTAAGACTGGCACTGTTAGACTTATCTAATCCCATTCATTCTGCAGACTGGCGAACCACTACCAGGCTTTGTTACATCCCTCCGGCAGAGTATCTGCGCCACGTTTAATTTTTTAAAGTCAAAATCTAAGAATGCGTACGCTGCTAAGACAAATCTTCATCAATGACCACGAGTTTAGTCCCGATATCAATCCCCTGGATCATGATTCAGGTTCCGCCGGGCTTAGAGACTGATAGTCTGGAGTCCTTAAAACAATCTATATGACTGCCAGTAAAAACATGTCCCATGAGAAGAGTACATGCTTCTATTGATAACTGACATCAACGTTTACACTTGGAATGAGCGTTATATATATTTATAAAAGTTTAATTATTCAAGTATAAAACTAAGACGCTATTATAGTAATAAATGTTATGCAGGCACCTACAATAAGAAAGCATTTTTTGTAACAATATTTATGGCAACACTAATATAAATATATAAGCATCCATGATCTAGGCGGAATTCGAACCCGCGACCTCTGGCGCACGCGCTCGGTAGAAATAGAAAAAAAAAATATTTAAGAATTTGAGGTACACTATTATACTTACGTCACAACTGCGCCCACCGGTCACATAGCATACGGTATGTACAGTACACGAATGTGGTGCCAGACGTCGGCGCGGACACCGGAGCGACCGCCATCACCAAAGATTGCCGCCGTGCTAAGATTATTTGCCATCTGTTTCATGACTGATTATTTTGCCAGCTGCTGTCTGCTACATAAAGTAAGTGAATAAAGTTGATGAAAAATAAAACAAAAACTTCATCGATATAGTTTTTATTTTCATAATTGTATTTATATATAATGACTATAATCATCTAACAAACTAAATAATATAATTCAACAGCATCCTTTATATACAATATGTATAATATTTCAATATTCTACTCACTTCTGACCGTTTAAAAAAGAGAGTCTTAATTCATATAAAATAATAATTGTTAAAATGAACTACGATAGATACAGATTAACAAGTTATAATTTGCCACAAATGTTCTCGTTACATTATTATTTACATTCTTATTATTATTTATTTAGTCCCATAATTTCAAATGAAACGCGCTCCGGAGGAAACGAGAAGCGCCAAGCTCTACGGAGTCCGGATAGACCTCGCCACAGAGTGCAATACTCATAACAGTTCGTAGAATTGTTTAAACTTAACGTCAATTATATACCAAGTCGCGCGGCTGTCGAGGCGTGATGGACGCGTGTATTAAATATTGTGTACATACCTACAGCATGATCTCACCGCTAGTCGCAGAGCAGTGGGACTGACTGGCTGTATACTCACCGTCTAGTGTTTGGCTGTGAGCGCAAATAAAAACATTTGTATAGCTTTGACAGATGTCACTGCTAAATAAAATCAAAGTTAAGAGTAAATAAATAGGTAGTACATTTTTACAAATTTCACATTTCGCAATGTGAATAGTAGTGTAGTGGAATGTAAATATAATTCTTCAATGAAAGAGTAAAAATTCATGACATGTCTGTATATTATAAAAGTAAATATCCAACCATTGACGAATACTAATAGCTATTTAAATCAAATCTTAGAAAAAAATCATGTCATGGATGACAAGAGGTGGTAAGATTCAATACATTGTATTATGAATAATACAAACTGATACTGTTTTAATTAAATTCTACTTAATATTTCCTTCTTGGTCCGGCCATTTTATTTTTTTTAAACCACCAAGTTTATCAATCATGGATCCTGCTGCTTCGTCGGTAATATAGTTTAAAGCGGAGTTCAATCTGTGCAGGTACCAAAGCCCAGAGAGTGATTAACAAGTTATTAATATAATCAAATTGATGGATGTGATTATTTAAATGATTAACGTGTTCCACAGAAGATACACAGGAGCACTGATAAAGTGAGGAAGCCGGAGCGTTTCCAAGTTTTGATATATTTATTAAATAACAACGGTCGTGAGTGAGATCACTGATCTCCATCATCGCCATTGCCTACAGATTATATTCAACCTTATATAACTAGAGTGAGCCAGTCAGCCCAGCGAGAGTCGCCAAGCTAAATTCGATAACATCTCGAAAGTATTCCGCGGTCTCGGGACCCGGTGATATGCGACGCGATATCGGGCAAGTCCGGCCTTCGCGCTACTAGGAGTGCGCGACGCAGCCGCAGCTAAGTCTCTAATATCTGAATTAGCTAAGTTCGCTAAATATACGTACGAAAATATCCATCCGTTATGTTATAAATCGCCTACGTACCAAAATAATCTGGATAAAACGTTACAGTTAGTGATATCATATCGGAACAGCATCAGTTATGTTATCTCTACATCGCGAATGCCCCATAGACTAAAAACTTGAAAACCACATGTACACTAGGGGCCTTCATTACCTTTGGCATTCATCAACTATACAGATCTATAACAACGCAACGAACTAAACTAGCATGCACGTGCATGGGGCGGGCGAGGGCGCTGCTCTTTTTTATTCCCAGAAGCCCATAGAGAAATCTTACTATGACCCCACACTTAGTTCTTCCAAAGTGATGGCGCCACTATCGAATGGCGTTGGCGTTATTGTCATGCGCCACACCGACTTACGCTATCATTACACTAGCGCGAACAGCGCCCAGCGCACGCGCCTATTTCTTTGAGGTTCTACATTAATCAGCCATATACAAGTGAATGATATCGATACTTTACACGCCATTCACTCGATAACAGACATTAACACTAGCGACACCGACACGACACCGATTGGTCTTGGTTAAGGCCCGCGGCCGCAGTATTGCTATCATTGCTCGGGTGAAACGCACCACGAATAATCTAAAACGAGTGTTCCAACTAACGAATGCTTAAACGGAACATTCCGGTCTAAGGATAATCTACGTGTTATGGTGTAAGATCTAAAGAATGGATGCGTCGCGTGCGACGAGCGAGAACGAAACAGTCTATCGAGCAGCGGCGAAGACACCCAGCGAACGTAACGAAAATTATTGTCATCCAATGCTTAGATTTCCAATCGTTTACGAATACTTTAGATTTTATAAGCTTACTTATACATTTACACTCTAACTAACTTAATATTGGAAATATTCCGTCCGACCGCAACTATAAAAAAATTACAACTATGTCGTAAGCGACATCCAATAATCTCATGTTGAGCATCACTATGACGTTGAATGTCAACTATAAATGCATCACAACTGGCTACAACAAGCTCCGGTCACACCGACGCAGTCGCATACTCATGTGAAGATCGCACGAGTGTCGCCTCAACGCAAGTCAGCGATGAGCCGGGAGACAAATTATACGAGAGAAAACAGGACAGACGTGACGGGAAGAGTGCGGCGAATCACTACCATAAGGTACACAGTATAAAAAAGATCCAGTATAATAGATTAAAATATTTACATTATCACATGGGGCGGAGGAGTGCCGAGTACCCACGCTATTTACATGCGACGCGTCGTCGCGGGGGTCCGAGCCCCACGTCCCGACCCCGGGGGTCTGACCCCTCGCACCGACCCGGATTGCGAACCTCCTGTCCCGACCGCTACCCGCGATCAGACCAACTAGAAGCAAATTTATACTCTACGATAAGACACATATGTACGAATGAGACGCTCGCAGTCGCGGGTACCGCGAGGCACACGAATAATTGAACTCTTTCGCAACGGACCCGCTATACTTACTTGTGCGTATGTCTTCGTAAACACTTCTGAATGCTCAAACACGAGAGGACACAAGTGTCGCGGTGCGGATCTCAAATGATCGACACGACGGTCATTGCAGCACTTAGCTGCTGTTTGGGCAACATCTATATATATGATCAGACTCCATCTTGATACAAGTCACAAAATGACATAAAATCGTTTCATTGTTACGATAGAAGTACAATAAATCAACAGCAAAATTAAATAAACTGTAGTTTATTTTCCTTCTCCTGGCTTTGTTACTCGTGTCAATATAGAGTGAGATAGATAAAGTTATCACATGTTATATTAACATAAATCTATTACATTTAGTAACTATTTTAAAAAATATACTGAAATAATAACAGTATTTTATTTTTACATTTAGTAACAACGAGAATGTTGACATGCGATCGTACCGTGCGAACGCGCATGCTAGCACGCACGCAAGCAGGCACGCACGTGACCCCAGAAATTACGCCACGTCCATAATGATTAGCAGGTGTGGGTGCGGGTCTGCCGTGTTGCATTCTTTACCACGTACACGGGTAGAGACAGACCTCAGACAGATCCCCTTCATTCTTTAGCTATCTCTCTACAAGTCAGGCCACACACAGGTTTCCATACTATATTTGGATAGCACATATACAACAATTTATAAATTTGTTAAGCCTGGGAGTAGTCAACCACTTCAGCTATCCACATACAGAAGGATGAGACACGTCGTGCTCACAGCTGGTACCATTTCTTGTCCTTATACTTGAGCATGAGCTGGTGCGCCGAGGACGAGAACTCGTTGGCCTGGGAGGACATGCGTTCGGCCCTGTCCTCCAGCTGGGACAGCTTGTCGCCTCGCTCCAGCACCAGCTGGTGCGCCCGCGACACTTCCGAGCTGGCGCTGCCCGCTCGTGCCCCCATCGCCGCCAGGGATTCTCCGCCCGGGATGTGTTTCGCCACAGCACGGTTCGGTTTGCCGCTGCCCTCACCGACTGTAAGGAGAAGCCACTGTTTACAATAGGAACGGCAAGGACACCTCTTACTGTGATATTAATAAGTCTGGCTATACATACACAGCTCCTCCCTGTCGAGCGGGCGCGCCCCTCCACCGAACAGTCCGCGGAAGAAGCTCTCCTTGGGCGGCTCCGGCATGTCGCGGGGCAGGAACAGCTCGCCCATCATCTCGGTCAGTTGCTGACTGTACAAAAAATTGCCCAAAAATAAACCGACCGTTAGATCGTATCTACTTATTGCTCAAGACCGAACAGCCCGGAAAATTGGGAAAGATGTGGTGAAAACTAAAAAGTTCCAGCCGCGATAGCCAGTTCAAGCAACGATACTCGGCCTCATGAGGCTATAACAGAAGAGTTAGAGAGGGAGACCCTGCGGCGACATAAAATCTAAAAATGGGATTGTAACACATTGAAAAGAATGCGGGAGCGTCACTGACCTCAAGATGCCGAATTTTAACTTTGCGACATTTTTATGACATGCATTTCTTTCATCACGATTGTAAACTAGTTTCATGCATTTTATTTAATAATTCTTGTACAGTAATTACACAGTTAACCAATTTTTGAATTTAAAATAATTGTACAAGGGTTTAAATTTAAAATAATTGTGCAAAGGTATACAAAAATTATGGCTAGAACATAGAAGAAGGAATAACCTAGTGATGTCTCAAGTTTAAGCGAATGTTACTCATTATAATAAAACTATTTTTATGGATTTTATCGCGGTTTATTTAATTATTTAACTAGCCCGACGTTTCAGAGGCTCTACAGCAAGCATGGTCACGAATGAACGGTTATTGTAAAGCTTCTGAAATGTCGGGCTAGTCAAATAATTAAATAAACCGCGGTGAAATTCGTAAAAGTAGTTTTATTGTAAGGAATAATCTTTTTTTTTAATAGAATAGGGGAGCAAACGAGAAATCGGAGCTTTTTTGCGACTACCGACGTCCATGAACATCCACATAATTACTATGCCGATGCGTTGTCCTCCTTTCCTCCCTCTAGGGGGATGTAGTGTCATGCACTATGCATGGCACTACTTCCTCCTATGCAGCATGGCACTACTTCCTCCTATGCAGCATGGCACTCCAACTTCTGTTTACATTAAATTTACTGAATAATTTCGTAATAATTCTGTGTAATCGATATAGTGAATTATTCCATCTAGGAATTAAAAATAACGTAAGTAACTAGTTTAAAGTTTAGCCATGAGAACATTTAATAATGATATAAATTAATAATTCGTGCTGTAGTCATCAAAATACTTCAGGTTTATTGCAAAAAAATCCGTGAAAGTTGATTGAGTAACATTCGCTTCATATCACACTTGCAAAATATTTTTAATTGTTTTATTTTCAAAATATTTTTAATCTTTTTGAACATTGTTCTGAAATGCCTACCAAAATTCAGCATCCATTGTAAACTTCTGTATCTCTGTGGGCGACGCCAGGTACAACCCATGTCCACGGTTACTGAAGCAGTACGTCTTCGCTATTCTGGAAAGTACAATTAGTGGTTAATATTTACTCTAATAAAAGTCTTATATGTATCTACTTGAGTTAAGATTTAGATATTTGATTTTTTTAAAGAGTCGGTATCAGGTCAGAATATGTCAAGAACTGGTCGAAATGAGACGAGTAAAGATAAGGAGAACGCGCAAAATCTAATTCTGCAACTTATACTGATGTCGGTTAAGTTTCAGAGTCATGTTGCTACGAGTATAAACCTTCTTGGTTAGGACTTGGAATCGATAGTCTTGTTAAGAAGCTTCTAGCTCAATACATTTAGAGCCCACTGTCACGCTACATGTGTACCTGAGACGTCTTCGCTCGTCTGGACTCTTAAAACGTAATAAATATGTCAGTCATAAAAACAGTTGCGCCTAATTTGGGTGAACACTTACTTGAGTGTCAATCTTCTGCATACATGGCTGATATCTACTGAACATTGTTTAGCAGATCACTCGCCGCTCAATCCACTGAAAGCTCAGTGGAAGAACATTTCTGACGAATCATTTTATGGAATGAGACCTTATGGTTTAGATGCGGTGTTAAACAGTTGTAAGAATAAAAAGTATGTTCTCTTACCTTAATAATTCCTTTGGCAATTCTTAATATTAAAGTAATGAATAATTCTAGAAGCCCAAAGTGCTTTAGGACCACAGAAATAAAAAATAGACAAAGACAATATCTAAAGCCATCATGCGGACGCACAAGATTAGAAAGCAAGAGCAGACAAGAAAAAAATAAATCGGAAAAACTTGTAGACAGAGGCGTGACAAGGTGTCTGTGTTCGTGTGGTGGGTAGGCGGCAGCTGGGAATGAGTTCGTGAAGCGACAGGCAGGGGAAGGATCAGTGCAGGATTATGGGCTTGATGCCCTTAGCATTTTCAACTAGTATCGGACTTTAAAAAGAAAAATACGTTTTTGATAAAGCAGTTTTTTTATATGTTTCTGGCGATCCCTAAGGCGCGATGTCCTAAGCCGTCGTTTAATTTGCTTATGGTCGACACTAGAGGGACTAGAGCGAAAGTGTTTGGTTGTGCACATACGTAGATATGTACATAACTGTTTTCCTCTTCCATAACAATTAGTCAGAATGTAGTCAACCAATTGAAGATCGTTTTGTGTCTAATTTTAGATTTCGCACAGTCTGGGATGAGGTCGGGGTGAAGCTTTTGGGGTAACATGAACACTATGGTCTAACAAAGGACGCGATCGACGGGTGCGATGGGTATGGCAAGGCGCTATGGACGGAGACTTACTGATCCGTATCCTCGTTAACAATCAGTTGCTGGCCCCAAATGGAGAGCATTGGGTCTACGATACCCCTCTGCTTCGACTGTGTCTGGAAGCTACCAGGAACACAGGCGACGTCAGTACACAGTCGAGCGGCGCCGCCGCGGCAGCCCAGCGTGTGATGGGCGGGCGCAGCGGCACAAGTTTTTGTGGACGCACGGTTTTTTGTAACTTTAGCTGACATATCTAATGAGCGGCTAGGGTTTCTTCTAACATGGTCCGGATGCCAGACATGTCTGATGAGCCAGATGTTCATGATATGAGGTCAAGTAATCAGCACCCAGGGTCCGGTGAGTGATGTTTCTCATTCCAAATTCGGAAGTGTCTGTGGTGTTCAATGTCCATTCGGTCAACAGAAAAAATAGAAAAAGAGGTGCCAAATATCAAAAGCACAAAGAGTGCTCGACCTTTTTGCGAAATTTTGTCTAAAGGTTGCCGTGAGCGGTTCAGTGCTGTAGTGTCCGATGGAGCTGACACCGCCCCTTGTTTGGTACAGAACGAAATTCATGGGCGGTCGGGGTTAAGGCGAGGGCGGTGGCGCAGCTAGACGTGGGCGAAGAGGGCCCCTATCCACTCTAGAACGAAAGTGGCGAAGAATGACTTATCTTTTTCCACATGCCCTACTCATTGGTGGACAGTAAAACGACCTTCCGATGGCCTCGCCACAGCGACTTCGCCTACGTCTAAATGAGTGCACGCTACGTCACAGGGCAAGGGTGTTGTCGTGCGTCCGTCCGAACTACGTCCCGCACCAAACAAGGTTCAATCTAACATCGATCGTAACTTAAACAAAATCGATCGGCGCCTAAATGATATCGGTGTCGGCGATCGGTGGACGATGGATGACAAATTGTTAAAAAATCTTTGGTTGCATAATCACAGCATTCTCATGCTGAACCTGCGAAGCGAGAGTCTAGGAATATAAAAAAACAAGCCCTTTATCATTTAGTGCCTTCTCTGGTGCATGGAAATCGTCTAAAAGTGATCGTGTCTCGATTAGGAGATCGAATACGACCTCGGACCGCTTCAGTTGTAGATGTCCATGCGGAGAACTGAGTTTGAACTAACTTAGAAATAAATTCCATATTCGATAACTGAAATCGATCGAAAAAGCTAATGAAAAGAAACACTTTGTTATATAAAATGTCAATTTAAGTCTAGTTATGTTCAACTAGCGTCCTCCACAGCACGTACTGGATAGAGATAAAAACCGATAGTTCGTTAGAGGCACCTGAGTTCAGACAGCGGCAGGAAGTCCACGTGTATGAGCGGCCGCAGCGATGGCAGGCTATAGGCGGCGATGTAGCCAGTGGACAGATACGTCACCAGGCACACGCTGTCTGGAACGTGCAGATCGTATTTCAGACCACAAATCCCATAACAGTTTGTGGTGTGGTGAACTGAAACCTCACCACAAACTGTGATATGCATGCATATATAGGGGATAATCTATTCAAGCGTGCAAATATACTTGATGGCTGTCAGCAGTGACGTAGTGTGTTTCCTTTTGTCAATCAATTGCAGAAAAATTGGACCATGCATAGTATTTTTTATGTAAGGGCCACTACCATCACGCCTCCAGGTTATTATATGTTAATAACTCTCAAGGATATTTCACCCAGAAGTATTTATTACTGACCTCATTGAATTTGTTCAGCCAAATTATCGCCTTGAATTAAAAGTGTTATATGGATTTTGAACTTGAAGAGATGAGAAACTGTGTACTTTATTATGTCCTTAGTAATTGTTTGTTTCTAAAGCAATGGTCTCTGGCCCCGAAGTTCGACTAGGGGCACTATTACTGACCTTTCAAGCTTATGACCTCGGCTTTGACTACGAAGTCAGTATCCACGATCTGTTGTCTGTAGACGCAGTTGTGCGAGGGCAGAGCCAGAACCCGCGCCTGCCGCTCGGACGCGACTAGCACGAACTGGCGGTCGGCGGCGGATTCTGCCCCCGCGCCGGGGCTGTAGCCCGCGCTGCTGGACGAACTCTGCTTGGTGGGCGTGCGCTCGCGCCGTTCCCGCCCCTGTAATACAGATCCGGTGCCACATTGCGCATGTATGAAATAGATCCTGAGCCAGACTAACTTTGTAGGAAACAGACCCTGGGCAGATTTAACCTCGTAAGAAACAGACCCTGAGCAGATTTGACCTCGTCGGAAACAGATCCTGAGCCGGATTAATCTCGTAGCAAACAGATCCTGAACCGGATTAACCTAGTAGGAAACAAATGCAGAGCCGGATTAACCCAGTAGGAATCAAATTTAGAGCCCTATTAAACTTGTAGGAAAGTAGAGAGTTAAGTATAGCAGCTGGTTGACACTATAATATCTGTAAGATCGCCCAGGGGCAAGTGGACTTCGCTTTACTTGGTGATGTGATAAGAAACACGCATTTCGTCAACACAACTGAAACGTCAAATTGTCTTACACTTACGTCTTTGCTGTCGTCCTTCCAACTCTCGAAGGAGTACGGGATGAGGGCGCCGTTGCAATCCAGGAACGCCATTGTCAGTACTGAGCCTCTTAATCTAAATATGGGTCCACCTGAAAATCCAGCAGTGGATGCTTCATTTTAATTAAGTGTTTGCCACGTTCCACGACGACGCATCCCAAAACTATATACACTTGTACCCTGGTGCACCGGTGACTTCTAAACATGTACATAGTGGAACAACTTATTTCGAGTGTGTAAAACACAGCTGCTTAAAATTTGATGTAATTGTCTTTTCTTTGGATAACTATTCACCGCACCGCTCAACTGTAACTGGTAACGCGCTGCGTCGACGTGGCGGCCACTGACCCAGTCGGCGGGCGGCCAATGACCCAGTCGGCGGGCGGCCACTGACCCAGTCGGCGGGCGGCCACTGACCCAGTCGGCGGGCGGCCACTGACCCAGTCGGCGGGCGGCCGGTAAACTCACGCGCCAGATACATTTGTTTATAGGATGACCATGATATACATTCTACAAATAATGACACTAAATACGGTGAAGACAATATACATAAGCATTACTTTCGTTATATTGTATTTTGTATAGAATACATAGCATCACTACTTAATGAGTCATACACATGTTATAATCTTTTACCAGTCATACTGTATAAAAGCCGCATGCACGTGGCGCACTGACAGGTCGGCGAGACGTTTCGACCATTGGATATCACTTTAGTTAGTCCATTGACAAAAAATCTTTGTCATTTTAATTTATGCAAATGACATCTATAAAATACATATAGTGATTAGTGATACTACTTAACTTAAATGCATTTGACATAATACGTTATACAGGCTATAGGGCCGAATGAAGAGAAGCATTTTCAGTATATCATGGCGTTGTACGCCAGCGTAGCCTTGCTTCGTTGACAGGTTTAACATATTGTATGGCCGCATGTGCCCGGTACATCTTTGTATATCTTACCACTGGCGGTGACTACCACGGGCTGCGTGTGTCGGAGGTCCGCCTCGGGCAGGCTGATCACCATCGTGAACACGGAGCCCACCGTCGTGCCTATCCACAGCGTCGGCAGTAGCGTCGTGGGGTCTGACAGGACGAGGAAATGTTCTATAGACTTTATGTTTGCCTTTCAAATTGTAGTCTGAACAAAAGTATCATAACATACTCGTATAACGTCCAGTCTCACTTACAAACGATTACTAACAGAAAGAGGACACGTCAGCACGGCGTGTGGTTAAATTGTAAAAAACAGAAAACTGTTGAATAATAAAATATCTTGATGCCTGTAGTACAGCACTATGTCGGCGCAAACTGTTGTCGTATGTAGTAAGCGAATATCTGAATCAATACTTTATACCGTCGTAGACACGAACACTCAAGGAGAGATGACGCCACATGCTACCGCTCGCTCGCACCGTCCAACGCAGACTGCAGTGGAGGGTGCTGCCTCTCGATCGCACTCTCCAACGCGGGTCGAGACGGACAGGTGGACGGATGCTGTCGTTTTACACATTTGCTTTTCATGGCTCCACTCTTACTTGCCTCCCCCCATAAGCTACTTAAAATATTACAAAACACTCACCAGTTTTCTTGGTATAACTGTCGGCGAAAGCGAGACAACTGACGCCCTCCTGCGAGATGTTCTCCAGGCTTGACATGCTGCTGGAGCGAGAGCGCGAGAAGGAGCTGTCCAGCTTGTCTACGCGGCCGGTAGTACAACAACACAGGTTACGCGGGCCGAAGCATCCGCGGGGGCGGAGTGATAGCGCTACGCCCCCGCCGGACATCGGCAGCGGTCGGGGAAACTGACTCTCCAGTGTGTAAGCTAGGCAGACTTGACTATGACTGGTCATAGTCGCTCCGTTGCGCTTCGCTCCCGCCTGATGAGTGTTAGGTTATAGGCGTCTGTGAAGCGGATTCTACTGTCGGGTGGTCCCGTTTCGTTCCAAAGATCTTGTCAGATCTACGCTCGAAGTCAAGAAATTATCTCGGATAGCCTCGGACGGGAGCGACGCGCAGAGGATCGCCAAATGTTAAAGGGGCAGCCCAATTCAACGTTTGGTGATAAGTTAGGCAAATCCAACCATCGAAATATAAAGGCCTTCACGACGTCCGACTCAGTTTTAAAACACTAGATCGATGAAAAAATACGCTGATGCGTCTTTGCCCATCTAACTCCGTCCTCGCCACGACACTGGGTCCCTCCGACCGCTGTCGAAGTCCTAGAACACATCTAGAACTACACATCTAGAGCTATTAAAGTGCTAGTTGTGAAATTTTCTGAAACCACCCTTTTAGGTGCGTTCTGTGCCATATGTATTTCAAGAGATTTCATGCTGGAAAAATTTGTTGCATGCCCGTCCAATATCAGCTCATTGCACAATTGCACAAGGGACTTCAAGTCCCAAGCTAGCCTCGAACGATTCAGTGGCGGATTTAGAATTTTAATTTGGGTGGTGGTCGGTTGCTTGGGGTTAAGCCCTAGTGACGGCAGGTTTTAACCAGCGATTGGACCTCTTAGGACTCCTCTGCCTCCACCACTGGTACGGCTCGACGTTTCTCTGTAGCCCTCTATTGATCTAACGATTGACTTAGGTTTAGAACATTACACAGCTACACACAGAGATGGGAGCAGCGGGTGAAGCGAGACGATGTTGGTGCTGGTTACTTGACATGGGCGTTACAACTGAATACTCTAGTAGCGCATGGACAGTCGCAAGCACAGGATTCTCCTGTAGACTAGTTCACACCTTTCTACCGTTAAGAAGCAAAAAAAAAAAATCAAACTTGTATAAGCAACATCGTCTAACATCCGTTAGCAACGTTTACAATGCGTCAGTGTGGACGGACAAACAAAACGAACTTTATTCTCAAGGTGAATAGAGCGAAGGACTACGCAAAACACGTGTGCATGCATCTAGTGCAAAAATAAGTAGTTACGGTAAGCATACACAGACATAACGACAGCCGTATATAGAGGCAGCCAAAAACGAGCCATTTTATCTTTTTGTTCTGACGTCAGGCTAGAAACAAAGAGAATGACACGTGTTCGGTTAGATATACAAAGATAGCATTATGTGTTATACGTTAAGTTAATGCGTAGAGAAAAAAAAGATGCGCTGTGGACCAAAGTAAAGAAAGAAATGTAATCGTGAAATCAAAGAACAAGAAATCGAGATCGCATAGGTCAGGTCTATACCGAAAGCTTCGCTCCACGATGCACAGATAACAGAGCAGACCCCTCCCCCTGAGCTGATAGAGAACAGAGATAGTTTAAGTAGTAAGTCACCTTTACCGTGTAACAGTCATGCCGCAATCGTGAAGTGCAGTTGAAGTGCAGTGTAGGAAAGTGTTACGAGATACAGCCACAATTTCAACTCTAGAAAAGTCTAAGGTGAGACGGAGTCGAGGCCAAACAAAGCGAAGAACTAAAAGTTAACGATCCAACAAATAGTATGAATGCAATTATCGTTCGGATACCATTCGGTTGTATAATTTGTAAGTACTCCATAGACGCGAGAGCCTGCGGGATAGTTGGTTCTGTTGCAACAAACAAACCGGCGCATTACAAGCAAGAACTCGGTCTCGGCCAGCGCAGGCGCCGTGCCGAGCTCCGCCCTCAACTGTGCGGAGCTGCGGAACTGTCACGCCATATCGCGCGCACCCACTGCGCCTGGTGCACTGGGCGTATATCGATGAACTTACACTTACAGAGTATCTAAACTTTAAAATTGCATATCAACAGTTGAAGGCGAATAGTTCAATTTGAGACATCACTGCTAACTGGCCTTTTTCACACGGACACATATTAACTGAACATTTATTACTATTTTCTGCAATGGTGACAACATAGGATGACAGAACACTACTCAATATGAACAGCTAGATTAAAGAAACGGGTAGGTGTGGTATTGCAATGATTACCTATTAAATGATTCCGATCTGAAATTGGAAATTCACCAAATAAATTACGCAGGATTATGAAAGCGCAACATTTGCAGCAAATGAGAATGGATTTTTTGTCAATGAAACTAAATGATTCAAAATAATAATCTATAGATTGGTATTCGATACAAATTTAACTTCACAATTTGAGAGTGAAGATGTTAAATGTAGTCTCGATCGATCGTATGTTCGGTGATGTATTAATATCTTCAAGCTCGAATGTTGGGAAGAGTTCAATAGTTATGGAAATATTAGTTAACAGTGAGAATAACAAACTCAAAAACAAAAGATAACTAGTGGCGAGTTCGCTCTACATAGACAACGCCTACCGCGGCTTTCTGGGCGATGGGGAGCAACCTGTTTCATAATAAGTCAGCAGTCAGCCGAAGCTCACAAAATGCACAAGATACTCTAAGCGAAACTCGCCATGACAACTCATATAAACTAAATAAAACAGAAGAAGAAATTGCGACTGTTTCAGAACGGAAAGTCGAGACCGAGGTTATGAAGGTGACTGTACTACCAAAACTGCAATACTGTCGCGTCGTGAGCAGAGAATGCTGCGGGGCGGGGGGCGCGGCGTACACGTCGGACGCAGTGGAGAGGCACTTGTGCAGTTTGCGTGTACCTTGCGAGCGCGAGCGCCGCACGGCCCGCGGGCCCGCCGGCCCCGCTGAGCTCGGCCCACCGCCGCCGCCGCCACCGCCCGGCCCGTTCATCTACAACACACACATACGTGCCACCGCGCCCCGAAATAGCTGCGTACCGCTCGAGCGTGCTGTACGTATGTGTAGCGCTACTGTACGCATACATACCCTGTACGCACATTAGCGCGCTGTACGCAAATATATCTCATATCGTGTGCACGTAAACGTGTTAGTCTACTAAGATACGCACAACCACCAGCCCTCCTCAAACATTTGAAGCGTTTTCGATTATCACAGTACGTTAACAAACATATTGACTCTCTTATACAAAACCACAAAAAATAGAAGCAATAAAGAATCATTTCGAACTCCGCCACCGAAATGTGTTAGGACGACCAACAGAACACAGAGAACCGACGTTAGGACCCGACGGACATTAAAAGAGTCACAGATTGGTATTAGTCACGCGTGTTCGTGAGTTGCCCCTTGTTAGTTTCATATGCCTCGTGAGGTTCCATACCTATTTTACGGGGTATTTCGATTACTTGCTCGTCCGTTTTGTCCCCAACGTTGAGTTCCTCTCTCGGGCAAAGTCTCGCTATAAAATCTCCTGAGGAAAGCAGATCGGTCAGAAGATTGTGTGGTCTGTTGCCAGCGGCCGTTCTGCCCTTGGCGTTAATGATCTGATGTAAAGCTGTGATCTGGCGCATAGCTAAGTTCCTCGCTAGCTCGTTGCTATATACCATCCCAAACGGACATCGACTACACATACAATCGATGCAGAAAAACTTATCACAAATTACCGAACAGATCTGCGAATAGATATCTAAGGCAGTTCGAGTCTTCGTCGGATGAATCCTTGTCCTTGGAAAGAAAGAATAACATCGGTCACCCGAGATATCGTCGGGCCTCGCGGCACTGAACACATTCTATTAAATATATAAAACAAATCATTACTTCAATATACAAATAAAATACAAAATAAATAAAAAGCCTAACATCACAAGAAGCGGAAAGCATGATGTCTTACCTTCCCTTTAAATCTAAAATTAGTCCATCATCATTGTTTTAGTAGAATAAAATCTAACTACTCGCTCTCTAGCCCAGACCTCAGAAGTCGTATCTACATCAATGATGAATCTCGCCAACCATTACCATTCCGATGTTCTACGCTATGATACAATGACATGGAGTGCTATGACCCGAGCGAGCCCGTGAGTGATAGGATATCCCGGAGATACTTACTGAAGCGCCGCATCAGGTTGCCAGCGAAGGACTGCGGCTGTTGGCTCGCCGACTGCTTCCTCCGCGGGTCCTTCGCCTCCTGCTTGCTGTACTTTATATTCGGCACGGACAGTAGCCTCCCGTCTCTTATGTCTTCTTTTCTCCTGCCTTTTGAGCGCGGCGGTCGGGTCGGCCGGCCCTCCTCGTCGAACAGAGGGAGATTGTCCGGACGTATCGCCTTTTCGTCTTCGCCAATTTTCGAAGGTGAAATTTCCGGGGAAAGGTCGCCTCGCTCCTGCCAGCGCTCCTGCAGCTCCCGGTGCATCCTGTCATACACGTCCGCAGCTCTCTTCTCCTGCAGCTCCCGGTGCATCCTCTCGAATACGTCGGAGCAAACTCGCAACGGCGAGGACAGCTGACTCTTGTTTTCTTCCGGTATAGCTCGGATCTCATCGGCGGGAGATTCCACAGTCGACTCCGGCGCCGTCTCCGGGACGCTTGCGGATTCGCAGAAAAATTGTGAATTTCCTTTTTCTATCTCTTCGTTCTCGGCCGGTGCGAAAGCGGCCTTCAATTTGAGATCCACCTTGGACAGCTGTCGTTTCAGGCTAAAATTCTTCCACGGAGTCGATTTACGTCTTGCATCGAGTTTGGGGTCCGGCACGGTCTCGTCGGCGACTTCTGGGTTGACCGGCGCCTCCTCCAGCTTCGGGGACAGGTAATACATAATTTTGGAAAGTAAACGTGATCCAATGACAAGGTGAGCTATGTAATGTCAACCGGTGCAGCGGCGGCTGCTCCCGGGCGGGGCGCGCTGGCGCGGGAAACAGCCGCCGCGTGTGCAGATGAGTGTCGCCACCGAGGGGAGCTACAGCACCGATGCGACATTTGCAGATGTGTATGCGTCAGAAGTGAAGACAGGCACAGTGTAAGAAACTAAACGCCATGCCTAGTCTACTGGAGAAGCGAGGGTTGGCATTAGCACTAGAACATGAAATAATAATGAACTGAACAAACTAAAGTATTGGGACGGGTCGAGGACCCAAGCAACTCAAATTTAAAACAAATTAAAACGCAAATGAAACATAATGTGAAGATATCGCCGCCGACGTCGCCGGCGGTGCTTGTTGAGCAGGGCCGGCGGTGGCTGGTCTAAGCTATCTAATCTATTCTTTCATGCCGCTATATCCTTCGTTTCGACTATGTGCATGTTTTACCTATACTTGTGTATAATTTCTCTTCAATTTTTGGCTCTGGAGACTTTCATTTACAAAATTGCGACAATAATCTGCTCGCTTGGAGTTAACTTCGAACGTTCCCAACGTATTTACACGTTCGTAAACGCTACAATAGTGTCCTACCACTAGGAGTCTACCCCTGTCTACTGCGTTCTACTACCTGGTCGAGGTCCGGGGAGCGGCGCTCGTGCCTGAGAGACGCGTGGGGTGCGGATGGGTGTGCAGGGTCCGGCAGATACAGCGCGGAGGCTGGTAACGCCACCACCACTACTCGTCGCCACACGTCCACCACCACCACGCCGCGCTCGCCACCCCACGCCATGCTGGTGACACCACATTATTTAAGATCACACATAGGTGGTAAAGACATCAACAACAACTTTCATTAAAACGTCCGCTCTGTCCTCCCGAGTAATGGTAGCCACCACTGTTATGGATATCTATCTGACATGTGATTACGTTGTCACAAATCCGCAAAGGACAAACTCAATGTGAGTTTATTAGAGTATGAGATGTTGTAGGTATGAGGGAGTATGCGCGTGTGCGCGGGCAGTTCCGCATCTTTGTGTTGCGTGTCTGTAGTGCGTATACATCCGCACCGCGCATGATGCGTACGTACAGGCCGGCGGCTGAGTGCAGCGCGAGTGCGGCGAGCGGGTGCGCGGGGCCCAGCTGTAGCGCCACAAGAGCCGCTTGGAAGCCTGGAGCGCGCCGCACGCCACCTGTGCCGGCGCAGCCCCTCACGCGTAGGCCTCCGCCCCAACCCTGACAAAAATACAGTGACGTAGCAGAAGGGGTCAAAACAAGCAAAAGTCTAATGCTTTCTTTTAAAATTAAAGTTTGGTAATAAAATGTAGGAAGGCAAGGGCCGCTCAGCTTAAATTTGTCTAGGGCCGAAGGTTGATCACCGAATCTCCTTTAACTCTAGTCTCAAGTCATGATGCGCGTACCCGTCGAGGCTCCTCGCGTACTCCCGGGGACACGCGCTCCAGGAAGCACTGGTCACAAGCACGCCATATGTTAATACTTTAAATATGTGTATCAGCTCCAGACAGTTTAATTATTAACATTATATATTGAGGCAATTTTCGGGCTCAGGACGGGGATTCCATCAAGTGTTGGCCGCCATTGATCTTGGATATACAGGACTAGCTCCAGTGAGAAGACTGGCGGGTCAAGACCGATTGAAGAAATAGTAAGCGTCATCTCACCTTCCTCCCGTCGCCCTCCACACTGTCGCCGGCGCGGCCCATGCAGGCGGAGCGGCTGCCCTCCACCTCGGGAGACGCCTCCTCGTCCGCCGCGTCAGTGATCAGCGGAATTTCTACCACCTGGAACGCGATAAGAAGTGGTCATGTATGTGTGAACCAAACATATAGGACCCGACGGTACTGTCGACGAGGTTATGAAATGGGACGTTGCTGCAGGATCAGACCATCCCTTTTTTTGTATATTTATATTAATTACTACTGGTTATTACGGATACACCCAGAGTCTTAAACAGTTCACACCACCGCCGCGCCGTCAGCAGTGTGGTGGGGAATATTGTTTCCCTTCTGTACTACTAGACAATAGTGCCATCGGTGTTACGAAAGCGCGAGGTGTTGCCTCAGTGGGGCATGCCCCCTTCGGCTACAATGCAGCATGGCACTTCCTCTTAGTTATATCAGTCCTATATCTTTGTTCACTTGGACATTATGACCATTAGTCAACTATTAATAATTAAGAATGATTGATGCATTACACACACCTGCGGTTACGCTGGCGTAATGTTTGGAATGGCAGCAATATTTTGTTAAGTACTTTGAAATCAAAGACTAATAAAACTCTCTTTAGTATTAGATAAATATAATCATGAAATGAACTACAAATATGAATTTGTAATGTTCTTTTCAGAGATATAATTTTATTTTAACAATTTTAGAATTTATTTATTTAATTGAACTGTAAATTCACATTTCTTGCCAAATTCCATGATTTCAGTTTAACCGTAAGTACCTACCCCAAATGGTTTTAGTTCTCGTGCGACGGTATTGACAATACGGTCATAATCCTAACTATATCCATTGACTGCATGGACTTGGAAATATATAGTTTTCTGTGCTTGAAGGGAGGGTAGACCCGGGGATTTGACGTACATTTCAGCTTGATCCACGTAATTGTTAAAAAGGCTTTGACAGACATACAGACGGACTAAGAAACAGACGGACAGACATTTTTGTTTCTTTTGAGAGATGATAAATGCTGTAGCTCCAGATATATGTAGTCATAGATTATACGCACATGCGTCTCCGCGTGCGTCTCCGCTTTGCGGAACTTAAAAAGCACCACATGCCCGTGGGGCAGCGCCACCACCAGCCGCCGCGACTCGGCGCACAGCGCCAGTTGCGCCACCGCCAGCGGCTCCTCCTCGCACCCGCCCGCCGCGCCGCCGCCCGCGCCGCGCCTCTCGAACACTGCCCGAAGCGAAGACATAAAAGCATCACTCGTGACCATCTCAAGTCGACCGTCGGGTCCGTTGTACGAAGGTAGGAGCAGGTGCAGTCTGCGCAAGAGTAGATCTACAAAACTGTTTACGCAGCAATTTTCTAGGTTTTTTTATAGTCTATACGGATTATTAAGTCTATGCCGCACGAAACGTGACGGTATAATTGTCACTTCTCCGACGAGGTAAAGGAAGTAAGTCCTACTAGAAAAAAAAATTCAACTTAATTTGAATCAAGTTATAGGGTTCATACTGGCTTGACCAGCGCATTTTGTATTTAGGCTGGCTGCTCTCTTCAGTCACCTCTAGCACCCGCTGTATAATTTAAAAAGTATACTATTTTTGTGATTCAATTGTGAATAAAGATTTAGGTTTAAAGAGCTTTTTCTGCTCGGCTACAGCTGTCGAGTGTGGAAACCGTGGACCTTACCTTGACCTCGCGTCTCTGAGGCCTAAATAAAGAAAGGAGACGGCTCGTTTCAGGGGTGGCCTTGTGCCGCTATACGACAATAAATATACATACATCTCATAAAACATAAAAGGAAATAATCATTAAAACAAATTTCCAAGTGCACACTACGTTGACAATTCATTATATTTTATGATCAATTTGTGATTATTTTATATTGTCAACTGCACGAACTCTTACCTTTAGAGCATTTGAGTTTGTACAATATCTGCAGCGTGCCCGCGCTCGCGTCCCAGAACTTCACACTGCCGTCTGCGTGGCTGCCACATGAGACGAGAACAAGTGAGTAGAAGAAAACTTATATTATTATTAAAATTATTATTAAAACTTCTGTCCGTACGTGCGAGATGTATAGGATAATTATATATGGGAGGTCGAGTTACCAGTTTTTATTATCTTCACATTAAAATATAGTCGGAACGATAGTTTAAATAAAGATTAAATCAAATGTGCGTATTTACAATGAACCTTATTACTTACGCATTAAAGTAGGCAATGCGTGACGTAACAGTCCGCGGATCCGATACACACAGGCACAAAAATGTTAGCTTCATTTCATTGCTCGCATCTCGTATTATGAATGGATTTCAACGCACACATAGATATTGTGTAATGAGTGCTCGTGTACGGGAATGTACGTTTATGTGAGGCGCGGTCGTGTGTATGTTGTATGTGTGTGGGTTACTCAGTGAGTATGTCTCGCTGAAGGAGCAGGGGGCGGGAGCCAGGCTCCGGAGTCGTGGTTGCGTGTGCATGATCTCGCTGTGGGAGGAGGAGGTGGGGGCCAGCCTCCGGCATCGTGGGTGCGTGTCCGTATGTATGTATGTGTGTGGATTACCCCGTGAGTATGATCTCGCTATAGGAACAGGAGGCGGGTGCCCACTCGCCACCGTTGATGGGCCACAGTTTCTCGCTGAATCCCGCCACTTTCTTGTTGCCCTGTCGGCCCACCGAGTAGAACGCTGGGATCTGGAATGTCAAGAGGTACTTCTTACAACTCTAAACCAAACTACAGCCGTCATTACAGGGAGAATACATTAGAAAATAATCTTTGGCCAAATGTTTCCCCACTCCCCACTGGTATTGTGTGAGCGAAAGCTAATGCATTGAATATCTACGAAAGTTCCAAACGGATTCCGTGTTTTCTGATGGGGGCTGGGCCAGCCATACGTAGCCGCCTAGGAGACTAACGGGTGCTCGCTGTTCTTCAGCATCTCCGCAGGAGGCGGACCTCCTTGTCCATTTGCTGATGAGGGCTGGGCCAGCCATACGTAGCCGCCTAGGAGACTAACGGGTGCTCGCAGTTCTTCAGCATCTCCGCAGGAGGCGGACCTCCTTGTCCATTTGCTGATGAGGGCTGGGCCAGCCATACGTAGCCGCCTAGGAGACTAACGGGTGCTCGTAGTTCTTCAGCATCTCCGCAGGAGGCAGACCTCCTTGTCCATTTGCTGACGGTAAAACGAAAGTGAAAAATGTGTATTTTGTTACTTACAAATAAGTTTAACTTAGACAAAGGAAAAGGCTCACCAAATCCGATGGGCAGTCTGCGAAGTAGGAACAGCACGTGACAGCGGACTCGTGTATGTCCATGGGGTAGGGGTTCTCGAAGCATGGGTAGCCGGGGGACTGCAGGTCTATCACCACCAGGTCGTTCTGCAGAAGCACCACTATCGCGTACGGCTCCTGGTAGTCTGAAATGTGGGATTGAAATGAACGCTGTGGGATTGAAGTCTGGCGCCACACCAGTCCCTGTCTGATATGATGAAAGTTTTTGGATTACTTCATATCATTCTTGAAATTTTCGTACTCGAAATTTTGTGGTTTATCATGATTATTTAAAACAAACGTGCCTAATGTGGATGTGGATATAATTGAAAAATATCCCTCATTGAATTTACACATAGTGCAATTCCCTCGTTGAAATTACACAAAGTGTCAATGGAAACAAAAGAAAGCCTTGAACATATTACATACATGTATCATCAGGACGCTCCTGGTACGCGCCTCTGTTTTAAATTTACTATGTCCCATCAGTATACTAACAATGTTTAATGTCGACATGACATTTGTAAACTTTCGAGCAACTGTAAATAGTGGGCAGACACAGACTGGCGCGGTTGTCCTCATGATGTTCAGGAACACCGCTGGAGTTTGGTGCGTAATGAAACGGTATGTCGGTCCTCGAGTCCTCAACTCGGGGCGTGCCTGAATGCATTCTTCAGCGGTAAAAGAACCGACCTCTCCTGTTCGTTGGGGAATGCAACAAACCGCGGCATGTAACGCTGTAAAGCGTGGTGTGCAAGCAGCATTCGCGAGTGCGTCCCGTTCGAGGTCCCGCGAGGGGAGAGCGAGCAGCAGTGCGTAACCATAGCAACGGTGGCCTACCTGCTGCGCGTATTTTTTACTGCTCGGACAACTTTTCCACAATATCGTCTGGCAAACTTTTAATGACTACAGACGCTAACCTGTCTCTCTCTTTTCACGTCCGCCCAATGAGCCTACGCACAAACCGCACGAAGCGCGAGACCGAAGATCACTTGTCATTTTAAGTCGGTACCTGCCAGGTAGTGCCGGCCCAATTCTGTTGCAATCGAGCATGGCACTAATTCTTACTAATTTCCTTTTAGTTCGCTTTAGTTTACCAGGTTAACCCACGTTATCCTTTCCTACACTCCTAATTTATCGTATGGCCCTCTTACTCTTGCTTACCTGCAGCATGCGGGCTCTCGCACAGCGTGACGAAGTCTACGACACTGTGCTCCATCTCCAGCACGGTAGTGCTCTTGCCGTTGAGCACCGTGATGCTGTGTGTCCGCCCGCCCTTGTCCGTCGGCAGTCCGCCCGAGAATATCACCAGGCTCTCACTGGAATGACGAGCGCGCTAGTGAGTCACAAGTAGAGATGATAATCTTAGGATCAAATTTTCAAATTCCTACTGCAAATAAGTACCGGTAATGTAAGGATCAAGTTTATTACTGAGTACAGTTCAATAATAGTGCGGATGTTACTTGTTGTTGATATGATATACACAATATATTTAATCCGTGATATCATGGACCAATGATCGGTGTTGTTAATACAAGAACAGCACATCTCAAAGCCAATTCCCTAATGGAGTAGGTGTCATTATTTGTTTTAATCAGTAATCAAAATTACAAAATTATAATATATCAAATTATTGCATTGTTATCAAATTGACGATTTTAATATTTAATCGATATCGAATACTCGCTAAAGCTCTTCTCATTAATGAATTAATAAACAATCTTCCATACTTAACATTCGGTTGATCATTGCTCCATGAGTTGAGAGAGAGAGAGAGAGCCCCCCCCCCTCTCTCTCTCTCTCAACTCATGGAGCAATGATCAAGCGAACATATTGTTCACTCATCAGGGCACCTGGTAGGTCATCGCCGAAGCTGCCGGTGTCGCGAGTCGCCGGCGCACGGTGATATGAAGGTTAAAACTTCAAAGTTAGAAGCTTTACTTTTGAGCTACTGTGCAAATTACACTTTAATGAAGTTTTATTTTACACATATCAATGCCCGTGCTACCTAATGATCTGACGCAACTGCTGCCGAGTCGCAGTTCCCCATCTAAGACCACCTATTGATCGTCCCGTGTTCAGTGGCCGCATCGCCTACGTCACTAATGCCGTTACGCGCTGGACCGGTTGTCTTACCCTGTCCTTGACGTCTTCCACTCCAGCCTCAATATCGGTTTGCAGGGTTCTGGCTTTCCGTCCTTGTTCGGTTTAGCTGTGGATTGCCAAAAAAAACTTTGTTAAAGACATACAAATCTATAAACATGACTCCTGTTGCAGTAGGACGTGGGCGCGTGTGTAGGTGACGACGCCATGCGCCGACTTGTGCTACTTCTCTACTACTCCTCCACGAGATAGTCTACATTATGGTTTCAGCATGACACTGTTCCCATACCACACGCTTCAAAAAGCTGCGCCTGCTCAGTAACATCCTGAGTCCACACCACCGCGAGCTCCTCCGACTCCGGACAAGCTGCACGATGAGCTGGTACCTACCGTGTGGGTACGTGAGCGTGGTGGGCCGCGGCGACCTGGTAGTCCAAGTGGCGAGGGCGCCGTCCACGTGCGCCGTCATGAGCTTGCCATCGTGCTGCCACGCTGCCGCGCGCACGCCCTCGCCCGCTCCCACGCCCACGCCCAGCTGCCCCCGCCACTCGGCCGCTCGCGCGCGCAAGTCCCACACCACGATGAGGCCGGACTCGAAGGCTATCGCCAGCTGAAACATGTAGCAGAATAAATAAAGTTGAATGCCTGCCTCGGCTTGGATGCTCCGGCCTGACTCGCGAGCTGACATTTTACCGCATGCCTGTCATGTGCCAGTACGAGGAGGAAGCTATTATTATATTACAAAAAGTTATTCTGTTGTTTCACATAAGATCAAGGCTCTGCAACCGGCTCTGTCCAGGCTCTTTAGTTCTGTGTAAGACTTCACCAGGTACACAGTCCCCTTTACCTGCACCAGTAAACGGCTGCGCCTGTCTTTTGTCGTGCTCTCATGATGTAGTCACGTATTGGTTGTACACATGGACAGAGGAGGTCAGCACTTACCTTGCTGGCGTCCAGCGGGTTGTCGCTGACCTCCACCACGGCTCCAGGATGGTTCGGCCTCGTCCTACGATAAACACGATCTTGTTAATGTACTTGTTTATAAAATTATACTGACTAGCAATCGCCATCTGAATTACACTGACTAGCAATCGCCATCTAAATTCGATCATAATTATAAAAGAAAACATTCGAATACAGCTTGACTTGATATGTCGTACGTCATGACATGTTTGTCAGTGTCACAAATTGTGTGTACAGACCGTTGTGTTGGCAAGTGTTTTTCAGGATCATTAGATCAACCGCGCACATAGCGAGCTGCATGACGTCACAGGTGTGGTAGGTCAACTCTATCTTCCTTTCAATGGAGGCTCGTAGGCGTCGTAGTGTTGTTCGCGGTCAGGAGGGGGGGNNNNGGGGGGGGTAGTGACACGTGCGACACGATACCGCGGCGCTGAGTCGCCTCTTTGGCACCAAGAAAGCATTGACGCCAGCCCGCAGCGGTGCGTGCACGTGCCGCGTAAATGTTAAGGAGGCCTCCCGGAACATTATAACATAATTCAGTTGAAACATATCCGCCACAACATATTGATGTGTCCAGCTCCTAACTTCTTCACTGTTGTATGTGCCTATGTAATCAGAACACATTTATTTGAATATGTATTGCAATAAATTTTTGTGATTCGTTCAAACAAAGAAGACTGATTTTTGCTATCGGTTTTTCTAGGGTCTTAGAGAAAGTTTGTGCCAGGGGTACATAATTGAGATACGTTAAATCTTTCATTGACAGCAAAGCTCACCCAGCTTCGACAAAACTGCGCGTCCTACATAAAGCACAAGTCCGCCTTCTATGTACTGTTCTAGGAGAACAGTACATAGAAGGCGGTCGCTCGGCCGAACACCAACTCAAAGCACTAATAGAGAGGCGTACTAGATTCTTCGGTGACGCGTCACTAGCTACATGTGAGTTCCAGAGCCTTGAACATCGCATGAGTACACTAATGCGGTGCTCAACCGTCCTAACCCATCTGTAGACAGCAACCCAAAGTCGGCTTCTTTTTTTAATTTCCGAGATAACCTAAAGCCATCAGTAATATAATAATTAATATTAAAAACAATTCCTTCATCACGTCCCATTTATACGGCCTACGGACTCTAAAGATTTAATCAGAGCATTTTAAAGGTCCACAATAAATGTATTTGATATATCCCCCTCTTTACCCCCAGGCGGGCGGATGGCGGGCGCCACTTGTTGCGACGTGACCCCCTCCCCCCCTCCTCCATCACGGCCCATAAAGCAAACTTCCCCAAACGTTACGAGCCAAAGACCCCGTCAATTTTATTCGCTTTCACCATCAACATCAGAGCTTACATCCACGGAAAGATATATTTTATGTAAACCTCAAAATTTAAGAATAATCATACAACCCCCACAACTTCTGTCAACAGTCATAAGTTTCTGATTGGATGAGCAAATCTCATTCAAATATTTAATGAGCGCTCCACCAGCAGTCTCGTACATGTAACACTTACTGCGCGTTACACCAGAAGAGTGTAGGAGTAAAACTGCTTCACGCACACTTCACTTGGGGAATGTGCTGGATGCGTGACGAGAGTGTTACGCAAACGAGGCCTACTACTACTAAGTTGAGAGGGAGATATTATAAGTTAGTAAAGATAAAGAGAGAGAGAGAGAGAGAGAGAGAGAGAGAGTTATATTTAGTACCGTAGGTGAAAGTGAGGGAGATGCGAGTACACATTTTCTTTATCTCTATAATGTATAACTAAACAATTTTATTTCGGCCGTGTGGTCTGAAGCACACTCGTAGTTATGCTCCTTTTCAGTTGCGTTAAATATAAAATTGTGTGGCAGTTTGAGACAATCCCTCGAATTCTTACCTCCTTTGGTTGCTTATAAATAAATATTGGGTTATAAATAAATATAAAATAACCAAAGGGGATGCTCATAAATAAATATTGGAGGCGGGTCGCGCCGTCACGCTCCAGTTGACGCGTGACTGCGCGCCGCGCGCCGCGGCGAGCGTGCGCCACACGACACCGGAGTGCTTCACGTTGTACGAACTCTCGAGTCGTGTATCGACCATCCACAACTCTGTGCACCCATCTTTTTAGGGTTTCGTAGCCAAATGGTAAAAAACTGACCCCCTATCATTTTGAGAGTAGATGTATTTTATGAAATTTAAGAACGCTACAAAAAATGTATTTTGATTTTGAAAAATGAAATTATTAAGGCTTCTAACATGTAACTAAGGGTAGGGGTTTTTCCAAAATGAGCATAGCGGTGTCAGGCATCTTTAAATAGGTCTTTCTAAATGGTATTACCTCCATACCAGTGTTTTGATTATGCTTTTACACTGCGAGATGCACAAAACAGGCCTACATTCCCCCTGAGCCCATAAGCCACGATGGCAAACCCGCAAATTCATTGCGGCCCCGTTACCGAAGGGATAGTTGTCCCCTCGTGATCCCACCCGGGTTATGAGGTTCGTCTCGGGGCCCGTAGCCCCCGCAGATCATCTGCGAAGACAACCAGGAGTACTACAGTGTGAGATATTTGCTTCTAAAGCGGTACGAAGTGTGCCCCGCCTTCTATCTTTTGAATTGCCGAACTGGGAAATTATAAAAATGGAGAGTATAGGATTTAATAAAAAATTTAACGAAAATTGGTTGAAACAATAACGTTGAAAAAAAATTTGGTAACTAAAGAGATCAGCGTTTTTTAAGAGATGACTTAGGAATTGCAAACTTTAAGAGACGGTCATTTCTCATCTGATAAATCTATGGTAATTCGTATAAGGGAGGTAAAATCAAAACAACTATTGAAGCGGTACGCAAAGGGAGATCACAGAAAAAATTGTTTACGGGTGAGATTTGGACGGTATTACGGAATAGAACAGAAGTACTTTGTTGAGTCTATCACAAGGACACACCCGCAGACAGTGCCACGAGCACGGCGTACTTCAGCAGCTGCTCCACGCACTGGGGACTCCCAGACAATGTAGAAATTATAGCAGGCCTGTAAAATGTTCTACCAGTACCTATTTAAATTTATGAAAACGTTTGGTAATTACATTATATTTTTAAACTTTTAACTAGACAAATGACCGTATTTATGCTCAAAGCCCTAGGAATAATATATAATAGGTCGAATAATTGAGAATCTCAATTATTCGACAGAGTGCAATGTGGCCATTATCCGACTTCGAAAGTAGTTAAGCCCTTAATAACACCATGTTCAATAACCAAGTAAGGCCCTGCCAGCAAGACTTGGGACCATATCATAAAACTCTGGTTCACGAAGTCTTGGTTGGAAGCGAACGCCTGGGGCTTCATCGGAGCTGAAGACTGGCCGTCGTCTAGTCCCGACCTTGATCCGCTGGATTATGATTTACAGTCTGTTTCAGAGAGTACAGCTTGCTCTAAACGGCATGATAATTTGGAGTCCCTAAAACAATCCATACAATTGGCAGTGAAGAAATGGAAAGAGTACGTGCTGCTATAGATAACTGTCCTAAAGGTTTAACGAACTGCATTGCTGCCAATGAATGAGATTTTTATATTTTTAATCGTTTTATATTTGTGTATTAAACTAACGCACTGTAAAAGTAATCAATGTTATTTGCAGTTAAGGAATATTTTTTTTCTTTGTTACAACAGTTATGGCAAGACCAGGTATACACAGACGGACTGGTCAGATTGAACATACTGACCGACACGCTAGGTAACGCACCATGCAACCAATAGATACACATAAAACTTAAATATAATTTATGTACTGCAGTGTTTGTTTGTGTAAAATACAAGTCCAAGAAACACTAGATCTAGATCTCACAGACGTAAGTGACAAACACTAGATATTTGCTAAAGTTATTTAGTAACTTAAACTAAGCGTAACCATTGTTCAAAAAGTTCGCCTTTCCGCGTAATACACAGCAGGACTAATTTACGTTTGTTGTCTTTAACTCGGTTTGAAAAAAAAAATCACTGCAAACCTTACAAAGGCTGCTCTAATTGTAGGTTTCAGCTCAAATCTGTTGGAGTATTCCGTAGCGTATACTTTTCACTGTTCAGCACACGCGTAACAACAAACAACGGATAACGGAGCTATACCGAGTTGACGCGCCCGCCACGTCACAGGCCCACCACGACTTACCCAATTATTGTGAAAGTCATTATATAAAAACTCGCGAACTTTTGTTTGGTAATGAGCGGCGCTTCATTGCGGTGGTAGAATAATGGTAAAAAGTAGGTCCTCGGCGGAGCGGAACCGTCTCTAGATGAAGGTGTGTTGCAGATGGTACGCTATCACTGCATCGCGCTCATAAGCGTAAAGTTTTCTCTTATACAAATAGTCACAGGTAAATGAATCACAACTGACTAGCTATGGGGGGTCCCTAAAGTAATTTTTTTAAGATAATTTGGTGAAATATTATTCTTTTACATACTTGTTATCGCAATCCATTGCCGAGCACCCTCTTGCAGTATGTACAGTTCTTTACCAGTCAGCCTGTACATATATAAATAAGGATGTAAAAACGTGTAATAATTTAGAATAGAACAGTATAATATCTTTTGTAACTTGACTCATTTGAATGCGTAGGAGGGTGCTAGCGCTCCGCTACGGATTCTAGCGTTAATGTAACAGAAGTATAAAATAAATTATGTGGAAAAATCTTCCATTTAGTTGTGCGAGGGTCCAGACTCTAGACTTGAGTTCTGAGCCGGAAGTTCGTAATAAGCTCTACCGCTCAAACTCGAAACGTGTCATTTGTTAGTGCCACCTAGGAGCCTGTTATAACGAACTTTATTTTAATTTAGATCAAAACTCGCCGGGGGCGGAGCCCGTCGCAATTATCATTTTTGTTCGCCCCTCGCCTAATATACGTACTTAACGACAATCAACTATTGGAGTTTACTCAACAAACAAATTACGAGGATTACAATGTTAGCTCTCACTTGTGAATGTTAACGCTACTATAACATATTGTTTCTCTTTCATGCTTTTTTGGCATCACAAGCAAGGGGTAGTAGCTATTGCCCAATTCGGCTGTAATGCAGCAGATGGAACTTCTTTTTTATTATTATAGAATCTGGAGGCACAAGAGCAACCGGAGCTTTCTGTTGACTAACGACACCCATGGACATCAGAATAATTGAACAGAACCAGCTCAACTCTGCAGGATTCAGTAAAAATTCTACGCCCGCTATAGGGCGCGACAGTAACGCGGTGTCACGCGGAGTATACACGTATCGCCTCGACGTGTTCGCGACAAGTAAACGTTATCGAATATAACTCACGACACGTGCTCGCCGTGACACCACCCGTCACGCATGGGGGGCTCCTGTACCTGCCTTCCCTCTGCACTGGCATGAGTCTGTGCGTGTCAGCTGGTAACTGATACGTCCATGCCTAAGTGACTACGTCACCACCTGTGTCCCGCAGTAGCACACGTGACTTATATTAATCAGATCGCAAGCTCAGCGCCATATTTCGGCCAAGTCCGTTCTGTACAATTTACTTGAATAAATATTATAACACACATACAGACAGACGTTGTTGCTTGGTGGACTGAAAGATTGTATGTATGTCTGTTAGTTTTACATAAAGAACTATTAGAGTGTATGACTGAAATTTGCCACTTACGTAGGCCACAATCGCGGGTAACATATGAACAATTTATATCCCGAAACAAATGACTGTAAATGTCGTGTCGGCCCCATTGTGATGCAATGCATCGCCACTACACAATCACAATCACTATGTACACAGTCACTATGTATATATATATATATATATATATATATATATATGACTTAACTGGATACATTTGATACATTATTTTGCCAGGAGAGACCTTACAGTTGCCTAATTCGTCTCAACAGGAGACAGTTAAACACATAATAATAACATCTAACTACACAACAACGAAATCCAAAAAAGAAAAATAGAATGATTAATATCATATAATTACATAAAATATTCTTTACTTGTTGTCTACCGTTGACTTTACACTTTTATGAATTACATCGTATGAATGTACCATGTATACGTATGAAATGGACCTGCCCTACAGCTTAGAACGAGCAAAATCTACCCCACAGAATATCCCCAAGAAAAGAACCATTGTTTATTTCGGTATATAAACAATTTTTTCAAGTTTTCCATTTAATTGTTTACATCTGTGCCAAATTACATTCGCATCTGTCAAGTAGCTTTTGCGGGAAAGAATCACAAAAATACATACAAAGTTATCGTTTTACGTTACGGTGTGTGAAATATCCGTTACGATAAAATCACTGGGAACAATATACATCAGTTCTTCATCTTATTATTTATTGACACTTTGAATTATTGATATTTTGTTATTGTTAGTTATGTATGTATATTTTAAATGTAATTGTAATAATATGGGTGTAAACCTGAAATAATTATTTATTATTATTATTATTATTATTATAAATATATAGGTGAGTAAGCCGCGATGTAATCGTTAAGGACTCCTCACGTCTACTGTGCACACACGTCATTGTACTCGTCGATTCCCCGTGCACGTCTCATACTCGCTTTCCTCTCCGAGTGCCACGATAAGGACCATATTAACTTCATACATCTTTCCGTTTTAATTTAATATGTGAAAATAATATTTTAAGTCATGTCAACAATGTCTTAGGTAAAAATGATAAAGGACTCAAACTTTACGCGACACGACATATTCAAAAGGAAAACTGAAAACATTTACTTTTAAGAGTTTAGGAGATCTCGTTAAGGATCAAGTTGTTTATCTTTGTTAAGATACTCAGAAGGGTTCTAATCCTGATACAAAAAAGGACAAGTTCGTTTTTCTTAAATCTTAACTCCAAATAAATTCGTAAAGTGGACTTTGTAAGAAATATTTTTTTTAAATAATCTGCCACTTTATGGAAACCTTTTTTAAAAGTGAATTGCGTGCGTATAAAAATATATTATAGCAAGACTAGCGCAAAAAACGTTATGGTTAATGAAAAAAACAGAATTGCCCGAGTCAGGTACTTACTTTTAATTCATTGTTATTTTAACGCGGTAAAGCAATGTTTAAATTGGCTTTTTGCCGAGACAAAATAGACTAAGTAATAAGTTGAATAAAGTAACACATCTGTGCAAAATTTAATTAAAACCGGATTAACAGTTCGGAGGTTAGCCCGGCCAAACGTGGTAATACGAAAGCATTATATTAAGATACAAGTAATACATAGATACATAACAAACATTTTATTAATTAGATTATTTTTATTAATGAATTTAAGCAAATCACATATTTTTGCCTTTTTTTCAAGTACTTGATTTTTTAAATAAAACATTATTCAGATCTTGTAACTCGCTCACTGAAGGTAAGACGAGATAGTTTATTCATTCTCCCTTCCCCTCCTGGTGCCCCTGCCCTCCGGCTCCACCCACAATTTCAACTTAGATTGCTGCTAAATATTAAACCATGTTTGACAACATGTTCATTATCTAGATTGAAGCTTTCAACTTGATACAATTTCAAACGATTTATTTTTTATATTTCTATAGTGAAGTAGTTGTGCCCCGACGTTGCACACTCACAGGTTTTCATTTCATTTGAATGTCGGGATGGAAAGTTGAAATATGCCTAATAACTACTAAATATTTATTTGTATAATGTATACAAAATTGTTTTTTCAGACGAAATAGTTCAACCGTTCCGAATGTTTACGACCAGCAACACCGACCCACAGTGTTATTACGTGCTTTTCTTATGAAAGCTTTTGTCAGAAATTAGGCAAAATTGCCTCGCTAATTAGTAGCAACCAGGAGACAAGAGTCAGTCCTATTTAGGGCCATATAACTAATGTACCAGCATGTTAGCGCAGAGCTGTCGGGGCGCGGCCGCTTGTAATGTACCTACCAGCATGTTAGCGCAGAGTTGCCGGTGCGCGGCCGCTTGCAATATACCTACCAGCATGTTAGCGCAGAGCTGTCGGGGCGCGGCCGCTTGTAGTGTATCTACCAGCATGTTAGCGCAGAGCTGTCGGGGCGCGGCCGCTTGTAGTGTACCTACCAGCATGGTAGCGCAGAGCTGTCGGGGCGCGGCCGCTTGTAACGTACCTATCAGCATGTTAGCGCAGAGCTGTCGGGGCGCGGTCGCTTGTAGTGTACCTACCAGCATGTTAGCGCAGAGCTGTCGGCGCGCGGCCGCTTGTATTGTATCTACCAGCATGTTAGCGCAGAGCTGTCGGGGCGCGGCCGCTTGTAATGTACCTACCAGCATGTTAGCGCAGAGCTGTCGGGGCGCGGCCGCTTGTAATGTACCTACCAGCATGTTAGCGCAGAGCTGTCGCGGCGCGGCCGCTTGTGATGGCGGCTGCACTGAGACGGCATTTACATTTGTTCTGTTAATAAACTTAGCGGGTAACGGAAGGTCCAGTGTGTTAACTGACGTGAAATTAACATTTCATTTTCATGTTATGTGTTTTTGAGCCTCTCCATAACTTTGAATTTGCTTTGAAAATTACAAATATAGTAAAACTATTGCGTCACAAAAATAAACAAAACACCTCGAGTCTTACAACGACAAAAGTCAAATATCGATTCTATTCGACGAATCGAAACGAAACCCTTAAAAGTTTAGTACAGAATGACTGCGATGAGATCATCAACAAGCGATTAGGAGCTGTTTGTGAGTCAGCAGGCGATCGTAGATTCAATATAAATTCTCTTTGGGCCATTTGTCAGCTCAAACCTCCGGGGAGGCTGTAATTGACCCTAAAGATTACGGCACCCGGGCTTAGGGTCCGATACGTGCTCTACATTTTGTTAAACTTGTCACAACTTTTCTACTCCATTACATTGAAATTCTATATTAGTGCTGCCAGTATAATTGAATTAGTGCTTCCAATTGCGCAAAAACCCAAAATTATATAAGGTTACTATTGACAAACAACTGGCCTGCGCCGGCGTACGTGCTTATCTGCTTATATTGAATTTGAAGGTCATTTTGTTGCTTTTTACGCTTTCGCGTCAAGCCACTAATGTCAATAGATAAACGTGACCCATTTTTAAACTGTACGGGTGACACGAACAGTGGGAACATTTGAACAACTACGAACTACTGACTACTGGCATTACGGGAACACCCCGCTTAGAACCCGAGTTACATTTATATATAGTAGGATTCATACGACTTCACGGGAAAGAGCTGTTAATTAAATAACTGATATTTCAAAAGCCTCATATACTGTAAATGTAGGTATTACTTGATTCGTGAATTATAACGTTATGAAATCGGCTGTGAGTTGATTGCCACAGATATCACGGATTATGAATTATGATATTCCATTTCCAATTGTTCTTACTCTCAGGAGGATTGTTTCATAAAATTAAAGGACAACGCCAACAACAGTTATCATAAAAATATTTATAATGTGTACGTAACATTAAGGAAAACAAACTTACAGAAATCTTCAATTTTCGAGTTTGGATAAAATTTGAAACGGTAAAGGTATGTGACAAAGGCATTCGTAGCAGTGCTACGGCGGAGTACCGCGTGTCATAGCCGCGCTACGAGGGAACGTAGCTTCAATTTAGGTTTATCGAATGAATGAAACGAAGGTTTTTGTGAAACTTAAATGATTTTCTACCAGTGGTTGCCTGCAACTTTATACTAAGCTTAAGTAGGGATATATGACATCGTAATTACAAATAAGTATAATCTTCACATACTGAGGTCGTTAAACTCTACAAACAAAAGTTTTATGTTGCGATACGAACAATCGCTTTATTAGCGTTACTTTTTTAATCGTATTAATAATTTCAACTCACCGGTGCTCCTTTGCAACAGTGAGTTGAAGCGGTATCATGACTACTAATAGCCATAAACATCCGCAATATTGTTAAAGAGACGTGTTGTCCTTCTTCTATGTTCCCCGTTATTACATTATACGCGACATAGCTGTCACTTTGCGGATGGTATCTTGTGAGCAACAGGTACCTCTCCGGTCGTGCACAAACTAATTCATCTGCAATGCAGCATGAGACTAAGTCTACTACAAACTTTATACACTTCTTGAAATAAGTGTTGACAAACAGACAATATTTGATTTCTTATTTTAACTATTCGTAACATATGTTTAGAAATCCGGTAAACCACTATATTTCGTGAGCTGCTCCCTGATGTTGTACTACGTGTAAGATGCGAAGTTCGTCCTGTATGTACGAAAGCAACATTTCCAATCCTATGTCGATGTAGGTTTAACGCTAGCATCAGATTAATATGCCATTTGTCATTACGTTAATTAGAAAACGATGTTTAAATACAAGTTTTCCACCCTTCGGGAATATGACCCTATTGCGTGATTTTTTTTTCAACGAATGTTATGGTAACATTAGTGAATCTATTTTAAGGTCCTTCTGTTTGAGCCAGAACTTAAATTCGCGCATAACTTGCAATATGGGTATCTTGCCAGTTAAATATAACGTAAGCCAGAATAAAAGTGAGTAGATAAATAATAACTTTAGTAGAGCGCAGGGACTAAGTAATTTTTTGTTGTATATTAAGGACGAGTCCACACCTGCCTAAACTTCTAAATTGTCTGCCGCGTAATTCCTATTGCGAACGGTTTGATAGAAGAGTCTTGATAGTGCCTCACGGCGTGATGCCGACACAAGATAAGCGCGTACCCTACGTATGAAATATAAATTGCACGACTCATTTTACGCAAATCCAAAATAAGCGAGTCTGGCCTCACAGTTGGTCGCCTGTCCAATGACAGGACATCATGCAATCATGATGGAACTAAATGCCACGTCTACAGTACACTTATGTTGGTACTCACACTTCGATGGCCTTGTTCCAGTTGATGACGTAGCCGCTGAGCGCGAAGGTCTCTATGTTGACCACATGCACGTTGCCTCGCTCCGTGCCCACGTGGATCCATTTTGACTGCAGAGGCAGGTGCAGGCATGTGATTCTGCACACATATGAACAAATTTAATATTGGCATAACATATGAATTTTAAGCCACAGTGAAGCGAAAATATTAATAGATATATATAATAATTGTGATCGATGACAGAATATATTCCTTTGGAGACCGTTTTACGTCTATAATGTTTTAATGAACTGCTTTAGTTGGAATATGCATAGAACCGTTTGGAGTAGATGTTCTACGAGTGGTACTTGTTTGTAGCAGCGCTTCTTGTATTTATTGATAGCCTGTAGATTTGTAGCAGTGCTATGGTTATTTGTAGATGGCCAATACAGTTGTAGGTGCGCTGTGGGTATATGCAGATAACTTATAGATTTGTAGCAGTGCTAGCCGTCGAGGTGCCCTGATGATTGTTGCTCCACTCGAGGTGCCCTGATGATTGTTGCTCCACTCGAGGTGCCCTGATGATTGTTGCTCCACTCGAGGTGCCCGGATGATTGTTGCTCCACTCGAGGTGCCCTGATGATTGTTGCTCCACTCGAGGTGCCCTGATGATTGTTGCTCCACTCGAGGTGCCCTGATGATTGTTGCTCCACTCGAGGTGTCCTGATGATTGTTGCTCCACTCGCGGTGTTTTTTGTTATGATAGTGCTCATTCGGCACTGTCATGTGCCGCGAGTCCCTCACACCACTGGACCCCACCCAGGGCCGGTGAAGGCGTGTAAATGCATTTCCCCGCGTCAACAAAAAAAAAAAGTAACTTTGTAACCAGATATTTTTGTGGATAGTTAATAGTATGTAAATATGCATAACTAAAGTATGTGAAAAAGTAATAAATAATATGAGCAGTAATGAACATTATGAGGAGTAAGTCTAAAGTATTTAACACAAGAGTCGCCCATTGTATTATCACTAAAAACTCTTTTCTGTGTCAGAGATTTGAGCTGCACGGCCGCGTGCACAGAAACAAGGCGTCCGTTGGGGTCTACTTCTCCAAACAGGAAAACTGAACACCTAATTTAGTATCATGTAGTATGCCACCAATGTATGTTACACAGGTGACAGACACAAGATACGTCTCATATTTATAAAGATACTCCTTAGTACCTACTAAGTTTGGTTACCTTATAAAGGCGCGTGCAAAATTCAAACGGAATCCAGCTACACGATAAGCTCATGAAAATAAACTAAACTGTAGTAGAAAACAGTATACAACAAAAAAAAATATTTAGCTTCTTTATTGATGACCAATAAAAAAAGTGAAAAGAGACCTCAAATTGGCTGGCAAAAAAATTTAAAAAACAAAACTTAAACATATTTAGTGAAGTCACCTTAATAACGCGGTTACTCATTAATGCTGATAGGTACACAAAGTCACGGTGGTTATTCGTATGAATATGCAGCCAGCCACATTCAGATTCTACACGACATAGTACACTATGAAAACACTTGCCACAATTGAATTCTACACGTTATAATGTTGCATTTTTTTATCGCAATAAACTAGTGCGTCTAAATGGGCAAATGTTCAATGTTATTGGTGCTACCAGTATTTGTATTGCGGGACACGTAACTGCCGTGATCCCGTACACGTTGTACCACTCGCATAAACATTCGGCCATTGGAAGGAATACGTTCATCATTCCGATGACCAAAGTACTCCTTTTAAAAGCTTCACTACAATGGCCCCGCCCCGAGCCGTCCCACAGGCCAAAACCTGATCGGTGTGCTGTACGTTACTGTACAAAAACGATGGCATGTGAAAAATATAAACACAATATGAGTTGCTTAAAACACGATAATCGTTCTCTTCACTTTGTTAACACTCGCAATTACACGTCCGCACAAATACGTAATTTGAATGGAACTAAAAAATAAATTTAAAATACTAAATAACATTCTAAGTCAAAATATCGAAGTTCTTTTAAAGCTCGTTCACACTTACATTTCATATTCTAATTATGAAAAGAAATAACAAACATCTACTGTGTTAAGCATTATAACATTTTTTTAGGGTTGAGCACGAAGGGTTCCGTACAAGATCAATAGAAAGTTAAAAAATCTTTCTTGTATGGGGTCCCTCTAAAATAATTAGGTATTTGTTGTATCTTTTCTTAAAAACAGAAATACCTTTATGAAAATTTCAACTCTATCTATCAAGTTCCATGAGATACAGTCTGGTGATGGATTTACAGGCGGACATTGGAGTTTTACTAATAGGTTCCTTGTTTATCACATATGGTTATGAATTAGTAAAGCTTCGATGTCAGTCTGTCCGTTCATCTGTTTTTATACATGGTAGTACGGAACCCTTCCTGTAAGAGTTAGACGCGGACTTTGCCGGTGTTTATTTACAAATCTACATTCTCGTCAGTTCGTTTAAGTAACGTAATAATTCATAAGTAGGAGCCATTGCCATCCTGGCAATGGCTCCTTGTACCTACCTGTAACAGAAGTCCTGACGGTATTTAGCACAGGGTTAGGCTAACGTGCTATGATAAGTGCATACATATTATTTTTATTATTATTATTATTATTATTATTACTATTATATTTTTATATGTCTGACTTTTTTTAACGCATCGAAAACGCATTTATTCAAAATCCAACCAGCCCTAGTTGACTGATGAACGCACAGGAGGAATTACTGGATGAATCCAACTATAATTCAGCAACTATTGAGTCTTAGGCGGCTCAGAAAGAATTTTTGATATAAAACAAATTTCACTTTGAGCTGTCCAGTGGTTTGAGCTGTGCGTTGACTGTTATTTGTCTGTAAAAATTTTCTGAAAATCAATTATATATATCAAAATAGTCAATTGTCTGAAAAAAAAACTGCCACCGTAATGAATGACAATGGTGATATAGCGAAGTTCTTAATAAGTATTTTAGATTTAAGTACTAAATTAATTAAGTTAATCAAATCTTATGAATGGATCCAATTATAAAAAAGGGTGGTTCTTTTACAGGTTAAGGGGGTTAGAGTAATAGGAGATGACCAACGTCCATAAACATCCGCACTAGGCAGTTCACAATTATGTAGTCCTTTTAGTTCCAGTCTGCACTGCGTGGATTTTTTGTGCTTGCGTGTGTCAAAAACAGCAAAGAAAGCCGGCAAAAACAACACTTACAGCGGGGCACAAAATGTTCGCCTTTTTATTGTGTTCGTGGTGAAAAATAATATCCAGCGTAATAACTTTTTTTTAAATCTTTTATACAAGCTGAAAGATGTTATTCACAAAAGTTTAATTACATGAAAGCTTCAGAGCTCAAACTTTAAGCATTACTCTCTTTTGTTGAGAGATATTATAATAAACAAAATTAAATAAAATGAAATGTGTAACAACTGATAAAAACTTGGTATGAGGGGTCATTGGGGGTCGGCATAGCCGGACCGTATTGCAGCCGGATTGCCCTCTTCTTCTTTATACCCTCCAATAGGCCACTGGAAACTCACAAACCACACTAAACGCCACAGCGTTACTTTACCACGTAAGCGAGAGATATCCCGCAACGTCGCACTACCCCCTACTAAATATCCATATCCACACAACTACTCCATTGTACCAGACTGTTATATCGCGTGTGTACCATACAAAGTATCAACAAAAGATTTCCAATTCCATTAGTCGAGGAACTACGTAACGACACTCCCACAACAACAGCAGAGATGACACACGTCGGTTGGTCACGTCGAGTATACACTCGGTTGTGTCACAGCTTGGTGCCTGTTACAAGTGAACGCTCGGCTCTCTTACGGGTTGGTCACGTCGAGTATACACTCGGTTGTGTCACAGCTTGGTGCCTGTTACAAGTGAACGCTCGGCTCTCTTACGGGTTGGTGACGTTGGCTGTTTGTTGTTGTTTTGTAAACGTTCCTTCGTTACAAATTTCACAACGGACTCTTAAAAAAAGAAGCACTTTTTTTATAGAATAGGGGGCAAACGAGGAAACGGAGCCTTTTAAGACTTAAATATCTACATAATTACTATGTCGAAGAGTTGTCCTCCTCTGTCCCCCATGGGCCACCGGCTAGTCACAAACTACACGAAATGCGACACTGAAGAAACGGCGGTATTATGAGAGCGAGAGGTACCTCCCATGGGTCGCCATGGAACATGTACCACAAACATTAAGTTGTTGGAACATACTTTTCAATTGTATCAATAAAATGATCAATGTACGTAGTTAGCACAGACAACGCCGGTCTGGTTAGCTCGTATAAAATAAAATAAAACAAATATTCATGAAAAAAAAAACATTAAAGCTTAACGAATGTCCAATAACCATTGATTGGTCCCGGATGAAATACTTTTAATCCGTCCGTCCAATATCCTTTGAAAGAGTAATCAGCGCGGTGGACGGTGCTCCGCTGCCAAATAACCCCCTGCCACATCCCGAGGCGGAGGGGGAGGGGGTGTGGGATGTAGCCCACACGACACCCCCCACATCCCACGCCCGGTTTGTACCTTCACACGTCGATAAATTTCAAAACATTTACTTTGACACTAAAGTTGACATGTTCCACCACACGAGCGCGGGACAGCGGCAATACTGGGTCCAGAGTGCAGTGCACGAGGTTACGCGACAGAACAGGCACATCACGTAGTGGTAGTAAGTGAGTAAACAGTCATCTAAACGTACGTGTCGGTGTATAATATAGGCAGGAGTGAGCACATGAACTGCACACACCCACTCGCTCACTCCATTAGACCGTTATAGCATAGACCGCACAATACACGACAATATAGCTTTCACTTCGCGCCTGTGTCATGCGAGTGCCATTTTATCAAGTTTGAAATATGTACTTCACATTGCAGAAGTAAAACTTCCTTTCACCAGCTCTGCCCCCGAGGCAAATATTATACTTGGGGGCAGAGCTGGTGAACGCCTGAGGAGAGCGTCTCAAATACGGGGCAAACGGAAGTCGTGGGGGAAATAAAGATAGGAAGAGAGCGAGGTGCACCAGATCATGAAATATAGTTAAAATAGCATATTATCGTTATATATTTTTCTAATCTGCCTAGCAATAGTTCACTTCCTCTTTTAATTAAGTGTAACACTTGTGAACAAAAGTAAACTTGGACTCTTTTCACCTACTTACTGATCCTTGGTGTAAGCTTGTTCACCAAATACACTAACATAGAGAATGGCACAGCCTGTAAAGAACATAAGCCGGCGAAGTTGATTGCAAGATAACTTGGGAAGTTGCGGAGTAAATGGCGCGGACGGAGCGAGCTCAAGTTTCTTCGACTTTGGTCCAGTTCGGTCGAGTTCAGACGAGTTCGATCCAGTTTGGTCGCTCAGCAATTTGTTTACGGTGTAGTTACGAGGCGAGAGAACTTGCGACGTGTTCGAGTGTCGTTTGTGTTGTACCTCACTCTACGGCGCTCTCGTCTTATGGTGGGAATCACTCTCACCATCAATTAACATGTGAAATGAAATTAATGGCAGGGCGATTACCCGTAAGAAATTATATGAAGGTCCATCGTATAAAAAATATAAATAATAATGTCGTCCTAGCCTAATTTCGGCTACAGCGGTCATCTCTACTGAGAGAGCCTCCTGCGCGGGACATATTATAGTGCTCAAGTGTTTGCGCAGACACAAGTGCGCTCTCTATTCCTTCATTCTCCTATTCCCATGGGACGGAAGTCCTACACGACCGGAGAGAAATCAGGCGCACGACCGACGGCTTAACGAGCGCTCCGAGGCACGGGGGAGTGCCACAGCCAACTGCCTAACTCCGGACAGTTATTAGAATTTGAAAAATCCTTGTAGCACTTTTGTATGGTCCGACCCGGGGTTCGAACCCGGGGCCTCACGTCTTTGGCTGAACATCCTTACCACTAGACCACGAGGCAGTAGTAAAAATATAAATGCAATAGTGTGAAACACTTCAGGTTCAGCGTATCGCTTTACCGTGCTCACTTCGCTTGCGCCTCTTGCGCACATTTCACTTCAGAATTATGTTCGTTCTTATAGCGTGACTCCAAACTATCCCCGAGCTGCGGCACGCGGAACACTACCTGTGTTTTATCCAACTGCGACAGAAGTCGAGTAATATCTTTCAAGAGTTTGTATGTCTGTATGTATGTAGATTTCTACGTATGTTTCCGCCTACAGCCCAAACGGCTCGACGTATTCTCACTGAAGATGTGTCGTTACGTTTGTTTCAAGAACGCGTGCCAATTAGTGAAGATCGATTTTTTTCTTGCCTCACATATCAAGTTGGATATTAAATTGTAGAGACTTAAAATACGAATCCAAAAATGTAGAACTTGTAGTTTTAATTTAACAGAAACTAAAAAATATAAAATAAGAAAATAATTAAAAGAAGAAAAAGCCCGACTGCTAACTGAAAATTAACAGAAAGCAACTGCAGTGGGGACACATTTAAAAGAGGTTAATCATCAGATTAACATCTTGATAAATAGTGAGAATAATAAAGAAAACAATCCGACCAGTCGGTCAGGTTTCCACTCGACACTGCTCTAAGTTCACACAGACACGTGATCAATTCGCACCGCGCTGCCTATTGCTGCGTTTTGTATATGAACAGATTAGGCGATAACCCGCATGATGCAATGTCAACAAACAGTTGCGGTGCCGCCGCCCGCCCCCCGTTGGCCTCTCTGATACCGGGCCACTGAGTAGTCAACGCCAGGTGCTCC
This sequence comes from Eumaeus atala, assembly GCA_017140195.1. NCBI lineage: Eukaryota > Metazoa > Arthropoda > Insecta > Lepidoptera > Lycaenidae > Eumaeus > Eumaeus atala. The sequence continues at coordinate 97,161 of JAFELO010000197.1, forward strand.
CCGATGACGTCATCTGCCTGCACCATCGCCGATATTCATTAATTACAGAATATATCTAATTGCAAGGTCACCTCCCGTGGGTATAACCGATTTGCGATACCCAACTCGAACTGGACCAGTTTTTTGTACATAGTGAATAGGGATTCTCGAAGATGGCTTTTTCGCTAGTAAAACAATAAATTCCTAATTTTGGTAGTTTTTCTGGCTTTGTAGGAACTACTACCACACATTCTGCCAAATTTTAGAGGTTTTCCTGACAGACGTCCACTACAAAATCCACCACAAGAGCACTATAAGGGTTCCGTTTTTTTTGGAGCCTGGAACATTAAACTAAAATCGAAACATTTCCTGCCCTGTCACTGAATTTTACTTTTTATTTGGGTTGGCCCACCCCTCGAGCCCACCAATGCTACTCCTGTCCAGCCACGATCGACAGCGGTGACCAAATACGACTCTATGATATGATCTCGGGGAGCCTGAGGGAAAAGCTAAAACTGTCACCCATAGTATTGGTACTTATCGAGTATATTTAGTGCTTACAATATCCATGACTTGGGCTTTTGGCGCGGCAGGACCAGATACTCCCATAATTACACGCCATAAACGTTTAATGGCGTTAAAGCATTCAGCATTCCATCCCCTGTCATTGTTGTGATAAGTCTTATCATAGTGTTAAAGATTCTTACGCAGCCGATGTGAGCTGCATGTTATTTTATGGATCTAGATTTTAATAAGACTCAAAAAAGGTAGAGATTTCTTCAAACTAGCACTCTTCCCTACAATTGTTACAAAATACTGTATGTCCCGAGAAATCATTACAAATCAATGAAATTAGTAATACTTCATGATTCGTCTATTTACAAAATTTGGCCCAAATATTTGTGTCCAAGTAAAACACGGTCAGTTCAAAAAAATCGTAACTTGAACTGCGGTTTGTACAATTAAAAATTCCTCGGGTAGGTAACAGAAGTGGCACTCGACTGGACCCACTAATTCAATTGTGCGCTCGTAGTGTGGTCGTCCCGCCTCCAGCCGCCAGCCTCCTGCGCTTACAGGCGTCTGTTCAGCTCAGTTGACGTGTGATTTGATTACAGATGTTACGGAACAAAGCGAGATATTAACGCGAACTCTGCATGTTAATATTGTTCTGATATAAAACGCATTGAGCGGACGATAAATTTTTTAAAATCATAATAATTTTACAGAAATTCATTAAAAGTAGATGGAAATTTAGCTCGGCTTAAACAAATTAAACTGATTTTATATTTTATTTGATTTTATATTTCAAATTACTTTCTTACACCAACAATGCTTAATGTATACTACCAAAACGTAAATCGAATAAGATATAAATTAGTTGAGTTTCATATTAATTTGCTTAATTGTAATTTTGATATTGTGAGCCTCACAGATACAAATTTGAATAGATTTCATGTTTTTAGAAGGGATAGGGAGGATACCTCTTCTGTCAAACGAAATGGGGGTGGTGTACTACTCGCCATTCAAAGAAATATTCAATGTATTCATTAAAGATCATATGAGACCATTATCGAGGATATTTGGGTATCCTCGTCACATACTTGTGTTACTTGCCCCCTGATATATCATACGCAAACTTTAAGATTTCTATTCGCATTGTCAAGACTTAACATTGAAAGTTTTTCTTAATGATCATTATTTACTCCTAAGTGATTTTAACACACCTGACTTTGCATCTTATTCAGTTGTAGAGTCTTCGAATACAGATATCTTACCTTTCCCTAATAAAAAGCTTGAACTTTTAAATGAAATATTTCTTACTTGTAATTTAAAACAATTTAATAATATAAAGAACGCTAACTACTGCTATTGAGATGTACCATCTACGAGTGTTTCCAAGGATCTGTGTCGCCCTAAAACGAAATTATTAAAATTTTCGAAATATTACTATGATAAAATAAAGTCAAATCTGAACTGCGCTCTATAGATATTGGTATAATGTATTGTCATCACCGATGTTGATTTTACCACTAACAAATTTTATGATATCTTATTTACAATTGTGCGCAATGACACCCCAAAGATCGTAGTCATATCCAATTTGGTTCAGCGGGGCTTCAATTAATTGCATCAAGGATCAAATCTCACAAACTTTAATAAATAAATAAAAACCCACAGTATGTCATAAACTTGCCAAGTATGGTATACAGAGCAGTTTGTATCGGTGGATTAGCTCCTACCTTGGAAACAGAACTCAGATGGTGGCATTAAAAGGTTTCTTATCTACTCCTATTATAACAACATCAGGGATCCTACTTAGGGCCGTTATTCTACATTATATGTATTAATGATTTAATTCAGCAACTCTCCTGTAATTGTCTGTTTTATGCAGACGATTTAGAAATGTATTACACTATCTCAAGTTCTAGCGACTGCGTCACTCTACAAAGAGATCTAGAAACTTTGTCCTGGTGGTGTCAACTCAATTTCATGTATTTAAATGTCTATAAGTGTTTCGTCATTTCTTTACACTACATACTAATAAGGGTCTCAAAATTATTTACACTTACAACATATCTGGACAAACACTGAATCGATCCCACACTGTAAAAGATCAATTTTATCCAGAGCACGCCGACTTTTGGGACTTGTCTGTAGGTCTACTAAAAGATTCCAAAGACCGAGCAGCACATTATATGTATTTTATTCCCTAGTGCGTAGTATGGAATATGGTCTCCGTACTACAACACCCATATAAATGCTCTGGAACGTATACAGAAAAAATGCCTAAGAATGGTCTACTCCCGTTTCATTTCAGTAAAATCTAATTTAAGCTATGAAGAAAGACTTGCGCATTTAAACTTACAATCGTTGGAAACACATCGCAATTATTTCGATTTATACCTTCTTTCCCAATTCTCCTTTAATATAAAGTTTAGTGCTCGCAGGGCACAAAAGGACAAATCTATTCGCCCTGCAAATTTACAAAAATAATATATCTTATTAAGACTCTCTGGTACGAATGGCTCGTCCATATAATAGTTTGGCAATTGACAATGGAATCTTTGATATTTTTGAACCTAACTTAAATAAGTGTATAAAAACCTTAAAACAAATATTATACAAATAATAATTGAACAATTTTAATTATAAAAATAAATAAAATAGTAACCTGTATAGATTTTTGTGTCGATGTTTTTTTTCTATTATTACACTTTTTGTTTTTTCATTATTCTTTTGCGTTGGTTATTTTAATTTGTAATTAATCGTTAATTATACTGTTCTATGTAAATTATTATTATGTATACACACATGTTATGTTATAGTCATGTGTTGGTCTACAGCCTCGAATTCCAACATTTTTTCTTGATTGTAATGTGTTTTGTGTATCAAATAAATAAATAAAAAAAAAAACGAATAATAATGTAGAATTAAGTTAGTACCAAGTGTGAAGATTAAATTCAAATGTTTAGTTGATATTGCTGTCATATGGTGAATTTTAGTTCTACATCAATTAAAGATAAGCTCCATTAGAAGGAAAGCGCTACCTTGACTATAACTATAAAATGTAATGATGCTGTGCACCAGTTATGTAATTGTTGTGTATTTCGTCAATTATAAAATTAGAATGGTAAAAATAAATCAAATTAACACTGAAATTATTTATGACATGCGTAAAGTGATTTATAGTTTGTTACCTTTCCCTCTGAAACTTGAGCGACTGCGCCCTCTGCGGCGACTTCTGCCTGAAGGTCCACAGGTGCAGCTGGTCGTCGGCGGTCGCTGTGACGAGGGCTCCCTCGTTGATGAGGAACTTGGCGTGTAGCACCGCCTCAGTCGCTTCGTGCCGCACGTGCGCGTCCACCCCGGGGCCGCCTAGTCTGAGTTGGGTTTAGGAAATGTATGACATTATGGTAGACAGCTTCTTTACACACAGCCGGGAAATCAATCGTCTACAAACTATCTATAAACAGTGTTCGCCCATCAGTTCCATTAGCTAACCGTGACTTCAGTAGGAACATGTGAAACAGGCTTGAGGTACGTCGTTTCTGTACGGTCCGCCGGACTTCGGACAGTCTATGCTAACAACGTCGCGCTATCCACATGTACCCGAATTCCTTTAAAAAAGTTTCTATTAGTATACAAGTAGTATAGGGTCAAACGAGAAATCGGTGCTTTTTAACGACTACCAACGTCCAAGTAAATTAGCATAATTACTATGCCAATGCGTTGTGCTCCTTTTCACCTCCCCCCAATGGGCGGATGCGACTTGGCGTCGAGAGTCAGTCACGCGAAGCGTAAGTTCAGCTCTGTTCGTGTTCACACATCAGCAGAGTCTGTTCAACTGTGTACCAATGTTAAATTTAGTTGCTTTTGGGTGTCTGCAGGAAATAAGAGAATATTACAATGTTTGTGTACAGCACCTACGCGCAACTGGAGTTTTCTCCTTACGAACGAAAACGAGCCTGAAGTGGAAGGTGCGCACGAGTCTCCACACGACACCACGACGGCCGCACCGCCGATGCCTCGACGCTTACGCCATGGTCCGCCTCGGCGCCTACATGGTCCGCACATAGAGCCGCGAGCGCACCTTTTCTTTCTGTCTTACCCTCATAGCCATGTACCGTAGTCACGTTTCGTATAAATAAATAAGTTTTACTTCGGTCGTGTGTAGATCACACGATCGAAGTAAAACTTATTTTTTTTTAGATAAGCTAAGATAGCTTTAGATAAGCTCATTCGTATTTTCTCCATTTTTTAGGTACATATTATATTGATATCTTAAGTTTACGCGAATGTTACTCATGATGACATTCGAATACTGCTCGGACCATGGGCACGGTTAAATAAAAAAGTATAGTGGATGTTGCACCTGATGTCGCGGGTTCGAATCCCGCCCGGATGTTTATATATGACTTTTTTCATCGTGAACATTGTTAAGCATGTCTTAAGGTTGGGTTGGCTTGGCCGGGTGTAGGACAAGTAATATTACAATTAGGCAGTGATTCACGTCTCTTGTATTGCTCACAGTCACAGATAATTATCATGTCCATAGACTACATAACATCTTCCCTTTTTTCTTTTTGAAGGTTATTAACATTTGACAACAAAAGCAGCAAAACAATTATGGTATTAGTTATTTGTGAGTTGGTAACATATGACAATTGACATTGGTGTTTGACTTAAGTAGGTGACATTTTGTTATCAATGTTTACAAAGAACAATTTTCTTGCTTCTAGCTAAGTTAGAAGAAACACAATAAAATGTAAATATATCATTCACTACATCTAAGAGGTTTCCTAATTGCACGGTCAAAAGATGAGTATTTGACATTTCCCTGTAAAGTGTTCTGACTGTTTTCTGTTTGCGTGATATCAGTATCATTAATGCTTGCTTTATTTTCCAGGTGTCCTGACGTTGAAGTGTTATTTGTAGAAGGAACATTTCTCGATGGGTGTAAGGAGAACACGGCATTGTCTTCGGTTTCATGATGTGAATGCGATTACGACGAAATGTGCTACCAGCGTCATTGTCAATAGTGTATGATCTATTAGGACAAACATCTGAAATGTGCTACCAG
>JAFELO010000197.1:103276-115080 GCA_017140195.1 Eumaeus atala
TGGTAAGCCTCTGGAATGCGTATTGTAATAAAGTGATGAATATTGTCTTTGTTCTTTCATCTTTTTCTCAACTTCTTTATCACCATCACACTATTGCTCACAGTCACAGATAATAATGATGTCCATAGACTACATAACAAACATGAGCATAATTATGCCGATGCGTTGCTCTCCTTTTCACCTCACCCCCAATGGGCCACTTTACGGCGGTATCAAGTGAGCCAGATTTTTCCCACGCAACTCCGTTGCATACGAGCATGTAGTGTCATGCATCGTGCGTGGCACTACCTCCTCCTATACAGCATGGTTCTGCTTCTTGCAATATTTGTTTCTTATGTAAAAATCTTAAATATATGATTTCTTAAATTTATAACAATATTAAATATATTGTCCGTCGCCCAGTACCTGTAGCACAAGTCGTTACGGTACTTAGCGCAGGACTAGGCTAACGTGGTGTGATAAGTCCATAGAGTATTATTATTATTACCCCTGTCTCTCTCGCTCGAACAGAGATGTTCGATAAGTAACTCTCTCTCTTTCCATCGTCACTAACTTATATCTTTTTCTCAACTTCCGTAGGCCTCGGTTTACTTATCACCAGCTTCTCTGCAATTTAGCTCGTGTAAAATTACTATTCGAGATTAGACTAGGGATGACAGGATGACAGATTCCCCGCCATGGTTCAAGCCTTGTCATGGCGGTGGGGCTCAATAGCCTGGGGTAAACCCAAGCGAAGCCAATTGAACCGAGGGGGATCTTTGCACCCTCTTATAAGACGAGGGGGCTTAAAGATCACGAGGAGGAATCGCTCTCGGTACCCCTCTTATAGGAAGATGGAACCTAAGAGCAATAGGAGGTGGCGCATTTGCGCACGGGGCGAGGGGCGAAGATGGGAACCTCACCCCACTGCACTGTCCCAAAGTCGGTGGGGTTGTCTTGTAGTGCAGGGCAACCCTATTTGTGGAGGTGGAGTTGGTCCCTTAGGGGCTGACTAGTCGTCGAAGTGCCCTGATGATTGTTATTCCGAGGCACCTCACCAAGGGCGGCACTAATGGCACTCGCGGTGGTTTTTTGGGTATACGGCACTATCATGTGCTGCAAGTTCCATACACCACTGGACCCCACCCAGGGCTGGTGAAGGCGCGTAAATGCGTTTCCCCGCGTCAACAAAAAAAAGGGATGACAGATTCACCCGGGTGTAGCAGCGGGGCACTAACTGGAAGGAGCCTGTAGATACATCGCGGCGCACAGCGCAGTGTTCTGATCCGGGCCCCCGCATGTGTCAGCAGCAGCGTGCTTGTTTGTGCTGAGCGCTGCGCAAACACACGCGCTAGCTGTGCCATTTCACAAATTGGTCGCGTATACGTTTTATCAGTGTACACATGCCCCTGTACGCTGCTTTTTGTGCACAGTGCTAAATTTATTTGGGTTTCGTTACATTAAAACTATGTTAACGTATTTTCTAGGGGCTTGTTGAAGTAATTTAACGTGAGTCAGATGTTTCCGACCCTTAAAGCGGCCAGCACCACGGGAGGAACGAGTAGGCAGATGTGCCGATGATTTAAATTATTTAAAGTATAAATAAATACATAATTCATTTTCATAGAATAGGGGGGCAAACGAGAAATAGGAGGGCAAAATTACCATGCCGATGTGTTGCCCTCCTTCTCCCTCTCCCCAATGGGCCACCGGATACTTACAAACAGCACGAAATGCGACACCGTAGGTGTCACTTTACGGCGGTATCAAGTGAGCGAGAGGTACCTCCTCGGGTAGGCCTGCCAGTTTGTCAGGGAGACGAAGACATATACATAACTGTCATGTAGACGTTGCCTTATATTTCTTCCTCCTCCTATGAGCCACCGACTACTCACAAACTCCACGAAGCGCGACAGGATGGCCGTCACTTTACAGCGGTATCATGTGAGCGAGAGCACTATGTATCACTAACACCACCGCACCAGTGAGTGACGTGGGGACAAGTGACGTGGGGACAAGTGACGTGGGGACAAGTGACGTGGGGACAAGTGACGTGGGGACAAGTGACGTGGGGACAAGTGACGTGGGGACGAGTGACGTGGGGACGAGTGACGTGGGGACAAGTCCATGATGACAAGTGCATGAGTCAACATTAGGTATTCATTGACTAAAAAAAAAAGAGTCCACATGCCTCTGGTGCTGGTCACAGACATGTTGAATGAACGGCAAAATATATTTTGACGTTTTAGAGCACTAATATGAAAAACAATTTCTCAACGTATCGAGTAGGCGCGATAAACCCCAACGTAGTGCGAGATTATTTCTATCTGAAATTGTAATCAGTTCGCGTTGAGTGCGTGCCCTATCACGCACGCCGCGCCCCGCGCCCCCCGCACTCCGCGCCCCCGCACCCACGCCTGGGATTTTAAATGGATAAGTGTTTTATACAACACCTGCTTGAAGAGCCTAGGTGCTCTAGCACCGCACCGCAGCGCTAACCCTCGAGTCCCGCCACGTACTGCCGAGGTTATCCAGCTAGGTGCCTTGTGCTACAGAAAACATCGCGAGGACACCCGGATTCGTATATTACAATTGTACCTAGGATTTGGACCTGGGTTTTCATCTTTAAAAATTGGTGCCCTCGTTAATTCCCTTAGGCTAGGTAGCCGAACACCATATCATATTTTAATGGTATGGGGGCGAACGAGCAATCGGAGCCTCATGGCGACTACCAGCACACTCAGACTTCCGCATTACTGTCATGCAGATGCGATGTCCCCTTTCCTCCACCCTTTCAATGTATCAATGGTTACTCACGAACTGCATGAAACGCGTCAGCAAAGCTGTCACTATATGACAGGTTCATATAGGCAAGGCCGACACCGCCGCGCCGGCTCAACTCAACTACACTGGCAGCTCTAGCGCTACCTTCTGCAATATCATTCGAATGGTTTCAAAGTATACGCGAGTGTTACGCACAGTCTGTCACCGGCGTAACTAGTTAACGGCTGAAACGTCGGTATAATACGCAAATAAACCACTGAAACTGTCGAAATAGTTTCATGACAATATTCATCCATGTTTTGTTTTTGTTCATTATTAAATTCTATTGGTGAGTATTAATAATTATTAAATAAACAGCTACATTATGATGTGTATGTCAGGAGAGGAACACAAGCGTAATCCTTTGCTCCATGACTACCCCATTGGGCCGGCGGGGGCCTCTACTGCACATGACACCGTCATAAAAGTGATGGCTTTGTTTACGCGTCTCGTGCGGCTTTTGAGTAGCCCCAGGAAGAGCTGGGGTGAATGAGGGCAATGCATCTGAATAATCATAGCCGAGTTAATGGGCGTCGTTATTACCAAACCTCCCTCTGGATGACTCACTTTACATCATGATACATTTTCAGCAGCTGTAAAGTGTACCCGCTGTAAGACACGAAGCCCGTTTGATGTTGGATGTTATAAACATTGAACTTGTTCACTTGTTGTTTTAGTATTTATTGAGAGATTGATTTATTATTATATTGATGGTGTGCCCTTTTTATAAATAATATTTAATTTAGTAGGTCTTCCTGGCTAAAATTTATGCCAAATACTTAAGACCTGCAATATCCTATAACATAGATTGACATAGAACCAAAATGTGCTATGAAATATTATGATCTACGATACAAATATAGGAATGAATACTAAAATTGATAAATTATCAATATCAAATTGAAATTATCAATATCAGATTGAGTCGTAGCAGACACACGGCGCTGCCCGTGCGTGCTACTAGTTTACACACAGTAACAGTGGTTACTTGATAGTTTTAAGTTTTGACTTCTATCGGCAGTCCCAATGACTGCCTGTATTTTTATAGCATGGGTGGAGCAACGCTATCCGCAAATGCAGATACGTAACCTTTTACACCCCACTTGTCGGCAGGCATCACGTCGCGCTATTATAATTCAGTTACTTGTACTTAACAGTTTAGGTCCGTTGGGAGGAGAAGAGCGAAGGCGCGCAATACAAGTAGAACTTACGCGAGTGTCTACTCACGTCAGTTGCCCATCATTTGTCCTCTTATACTATAAAAAATACACAAAATAAATATTTTTCCGAGAGGGGTTCCAGGGTACAGAAAAAAAGAAGGAAATGATATTGACGTAAGTTGATAGAACAACGGAAGGAGATTAAAAAAGTAAATGAAGCAAATCACTTCGGAGAAGTTTGGTGAAGATTTAAAAGTAATCACGAGTTAAAAGAGTCCTCCAGGAAGTCAATATTGAAGCTATGTTTTCCGAAGTTGGGATAAGTCGTTAATTGTTTGTCGAATTCAATTGATTCGATTATTTCCAAAGTCACTTAAATATTGCTAGTAAAAAGATGAGTACTTTTGGCAATCCGTAGAAACGTGATAGAGTGCATCCGTCAAGTCAAGTTTCAGAAGAGTCGGATTGAATTATCTTATATTCATCTAATTTTTTTGTTTATTTTTTTATAACTCATCTTGTTATGTAGATGTATATTTGATAGATGTAAAGTTTTAAAAGCACTGTACCTGTAATCTGCGTATCGGTTTACGAACACAAAATTTTACGTGGTAACGGTTCTCTGGTTGATCTATGAATGCATCGTCCGGTGGAGTGAGAGAGAGCGTGAGAAGGCAGACGAATTGTCACGCTCTCTCGCTCGCAGGCTCCGCGCATTCGGAACATTACTAAGACTTGTGCCGTTAATTCGACGCAACCCCTTCTCGTGCCAGCGTTACCGATCTAATACAATAGATGTTGTCACGTCAAAAGTACGAGTAACAAATGTACGGTGTCAGGTATTGGCGGGACAAGCTACATCCCCGCCGTGGTGTGGCTGGTCGTGGCGCAGGCTCTTAGGGACATGATGACATGGCGTCAGCTCGCACTGAGAGCGAGCACAAGAGGGGGTTACTCTTGGTTTTCTCTCATAAGAAGAGAAAGAGTTTCTTTCCGGAAGAGATGAACTTTAGTTGAAAAGATTTTTGTAATGGGAAATAAAGGTATGTTGACCGCACTAAAATATTTATTCGAACAGCTTTCTATATAAAAATCAAATAGCGGGACCCTCTTACGTTTCTTGTTACACATTTTCGTCCTCTTTCACGGAATCAATTCCACATAACACCCAGTCACCGAGAGGAAAGCAGTCTCACATCTATCGTCACTCGGTACACTCCAGTGACTCTCGTAAGCGAGAGCATTCAACAAAATATATTTTAATCATCCGAACACTCCACGCAACTCGGTACCCACGTCGGCTCTTAAAAATTAAATGTATTCGCAAGAAATGTAAAATTAAATTAACCGTGGCTTTTGAAACGAGAGCCATTATTAGAGGCTGGTATATTTATAAACGGCCCTCACCGCTTCTAATGCAGAGTTGTCGCACACACTTATATCAAACACGTGTGTGCTGTGCCGCATACACGTGTGTGCTGTGCCGCATACACGTGTGTGCTGTGCCGCATACACGTGTGTGCTGTGCCGCATACATGTGTGTGCTGTGCCGCATACACGTGTGTGCTGTGCCGCATACACGTGCGTGTTGTGCCGCATACACGTGTGTGTTGTGCCGCATACAGGTCTGAGTTGTACCTTCTACACGTGTTTTGTGTCGAATACTCGTGTGTTGTGCCGCATACACGTGTGTGCTGTGCCGCATACACATGTGTGTTCTGCATACACGTCTATCGAGCCACATACACGTATGTGTTGTGCCGCATACACGTGTTTGCTGTGCCGCATACACATGTGTGTTCTGCATACACGGCTATCGAGCCGCATACACGTATGTGTTGTGCCGCATACACGGGTGTTGGGACGCTTACAAATGTGTGTTGTGCCGCATACACGGGTGTCGGGACGCTTACAAGTGTGTGCTGTGCCGCATACATGGGTGTCGGGACGCTTACAAGTGTGTGCTGTGCCGCAAGTCCAACAGGATTGCACTTGTGTAATCCTGTTGGACCTGCGGACTAACAAATTGGATGAGTATTTCAAGACGTAATTTTTAAAGCTGTGTGAGAAGTTCTCTCATATACTTAAGATTGTGTTGAAACAAGTGACCTGGAACACATTTTTTTATTTACAAATTACGTTGCTTTTGATATATATTTGCAAATCTTAAAATGACATTCATTATCATTAAAGGAGTGAATTAGTGTCCTGACATTTTATGATATCTGTTGTTATAGAAGCAACAGAAATCCATGGTGTGTGAACATTCCAATTGTCCGACTGCTAATGTTCACGAGCTGGGCTCCGACGGTCACCGACGGGTTAAAAAGGAGTGCTGTATTAGCGGGGATGCAACCGAACCCTACAAATCAACATTTAAGATTTATTTGTTGGACACTGGACCACGAAGTCTGCACTGATCCCTAATTCATGTTATAAGGGTTAAGGATTTATCGCTAAAGGTACTAACGAACACTGCTCTTTTTATAATTTCGTATTCACGCCCCCAAAAGGGTTTAACTTTTTAAAGTATAATTATTTTCCGTGTCCATAAATATCCCCCTTGCCTGGCGGTCGGTGGTGTAAATTGAATAACTTTTAACTTATAATTCATTAACGACTTCTGAATGGTACGGGGACTCGGGCTTCTCATATAAAGTTTATGGGAAAACCAGCAGTCCGTGTTTTTCGATAATATCAGCATAATTGTTATGCAGGTGTGTTGCCCTTCCCTCCAATGGGACACCGGCTACTCATAGACCACACGAACGAAATTATGTAGATGGGAGCCGCCGTGCAGGCCCAACTCTCACTGTAATATATAATGATGCCATAGCCAAGCTAGAGTGGTGAGCACGTCTCGGCAAGGGTTGTGTTGTGGAGGACCAAGGTTCAAGCCTTGTCGTGGTGCTGCGGCTCGGTACCCTGGACTGGAGGAGACACAAATCCGGTGGGGTTGTCCTGTGGTGCCAGAGAACCCCATCTGTAGAGGTGGCGTCGGTCCCTTAAGGGGCTGACTAGCCGTCGAGGTGCCCTGATGATTTGTTGTGCCACAAAGGCGGCACTGATAGCACTCGCGGTGGTTTTACGTGGGTATTCAGCACGAAATGTGCCGCGAGCTCCACACACCACTGAACCCCACCCAGGGCCAGTTGAGGGCGCGAAAATGCGTTTAACAAAAACAAAAGGGGTGTGGAGGACGCGCTCTAGCCAGCTGTGGCGACATACGTAGAGGGGGAGGCAGCAGCTGGAGACGGAGAGCTGAAGACCTGTTCCAGTGGTCAGGACTTGCGGGCAACCTGGTCTAGTGGTAGTCGTATAGATTGCACTACGTCAGAAGCGAAAAACCTAACTAGATTTAGATCTGTCTGAAGGGAACAATACGTGTTGTACACGACCCGCGTCCACTTTGCATTACAAAATAATAATTTATATATAAAAGCGAGATGCCTCTCACTGATTCATCACGAAATTTCAGAAACTATAAAGCAAACAAATTTGAAATTTAGCTGATAAAAGGAAAAAATATTTTTTCCTTAATAATAGAAAAACAAGAAATTTAGCAAGTTCCTGTTAGGGCGCAGACATCCGCTACGAACGGACTTTACGAAAATTCACACCTAAGATATAAGGTGTAAAAAACGTACTTTTTTGAGTGGGGATACGCAAGTGAACCCGCGTGGGGCTGTTAGTCTACAGATAAAATATTTAGCTAATTATAGACTATTTACCAAATTGTCTTTGAAAGAAAAATTTTAAAATGTCCACGAAATATATAGATCTCGTTACAAAATTTATTACAGTAGAACACGTGCGGTGCTGCATATATATTGTAATTTAACAGCAAAAACAAGTTAATGATAGAGTTAGTGACTGAACCGCGACATGGAAAATATGCTAGTAGGCTATTTCTGTGTAATGATAGAGTTAGTGACTGAACCGCGACAGGGGAAATATGCTAGTAGGCTATTTCTGTGTAATGATGGAGTTAGTGACTGAACCGCGACATGGGAAATATGCTAGTAGGCTATTTCTGTGTAATGATAAAGTTAGTGACTGAAACGCGACATGGGAAATATGCTAGTAGGCTATTTCTGTGTAATGATAGAGTTAGTGACTGAACCGCGACACGGGAAATATGCTAGTAGGCTATTTCTGTGTAATGATAGAGTTAGTAACTGAACCGCGACATGGTAAATATGCTAGTAGGCTATTTCCGTGTAATGATAAAGTTAGTAACTGAAACGCGACACGGGAAATATGCTAGTAGGCTATTTCTGTATAATGATAGAGTTAGTGACTGAACCGCGACATGGGAAATATGCTAGTAGGCTATTTCTGTGTGATGATAGAGTTAGTGACTGTTCCGCGACACGGGAAATATGCTAGTAGGCTATTTCTGTGTAATGATAGAGTTAGTGACTGAACCGTGACACGGGAAAGATGCTAGTAGGCTACTTCTGTGTAATAATGATAATAATACTCAGTGGACTCATCACACCACGTTAGCCTAGGCCTGTGCTAGGTCCCCAACATCGTTCAAGCCTTGACGTGACTGTGGGGCTCAGTAGCCTGGGGTGAACCCAGGCGAAGCCAGTTCAACCGAGGGAGTTCCTTTTTTGTACCCCCTTGATAAGAAGAAGGGACAAAAGAGAAACATGAGGAGACGCTCTTTGTACCCCTCTTATAAGAAGAGGGGACAAAAGAGGAACAGGGGGAGGCGTTATTGCGCATGGGGCAAGGTGTGACGATGTGAACCTCACCCCATTGCACTATCCCAAAGTTAGCAGGTTATCCTGTGGTGCGGGACAACCCTGCTATGGAGGAGGCGTCGGTCCCTTAGGGGACTGACTGGCCGTGGGGGTGCCTTGATGATTTGTTGTTCCGGGGCACCTCATAAAGACGACACTGATGGCACTCGCGGTGGTTTTCTGTGGGTATTCGTTACTATATTGTGCCGCGAACCCCACACACCTCTGGACCCCACCCAGGGCCGGTGAAGGCGCGTAAATACGTTTCCTGCGTCAACAAAAAATAGTCCTGAGCTAGGTACCGTAAGTCTAGAATAACCGATGGAAATAGACTTTACACTTTTAAACAATGTTTGATATGTTGTATATTTAAGATCAGCCGCGCACGTTGCGCAATATCTGGCGCAACGTGCGCGGCTGACTCGCTGGAGTCACCATTGCGCCAATCGGTAGTCAATAAAGTGTATATTTATAGCTGTATTTTGTTGTTAAATGAAACGCGCTGAGTTTATTTCTCCGGTTCTTCTCAGGCCAGAGACAAGGTTTGGCCGGTGATAGATTTAATGGACGTCCAGAGTAATTTAGGTTTAATTCTATTTTGAATAGAAACGTTTCCACTACATTTATTTCCCTTATATGTGAAGAACCAGTGAAAATCCTTATATACACTTCAATACTGCAGGTGAGGTCCAAAGCCCGTAAAGCTCACAGCGGTGCTCTTAATCCATGGGTCTGAGATCATCAGTCAGGAGGGTCAGCGCGGCGCGTAAGGGCCTACAGACCCCGCCCGAACTTGTCCTGTCCTGTCTTGTCTTGTCTTGTCTTGTCTTGTCTTGTCTTGTCTTGTCTTGTCTTGTCTTGTCTTGTCACGGTCAGTATTTTCGGACATTTGCTTACCTCATCCTCATCATCATCATCGAGGAACGCTTTGTATAGAATATATTTAAAGAAGTTTATCGTCGTCTATTGATATTTTTAAGTACCTATGAATGGGTAAATGAGCAGTCAAACCCTGTGATGACTGCCTCTCACAACAGTCAGCGAGTGACGTCGATGACTCGACTTTTATTTCATAAGGGAGAGCAGATGGAGGCCTCCGGTGCCTACCGACTCCTACACACACCCACTCCAGAACAGAGGGAAGAAGAGCCACACAGGTGCAAAAAGATTTTTGCACACGTGTGGCTCTTCTTCCCTCTTCTCCTCCAATGGACCACAGAAAATAAAGCGTCATCACGAGAGCGAGAGATGGACCCCCTGTCGTGCCCGCCTAATACTGTTGCAGCGAAGCATGGCATTACCTCTTACGATGTGCAAATGTTGCTATGTTTGATTTACAATGTGTGTCACTCTCACGTTGTGTTACCAAGTGACTGACAGCTTTGCTGTGGCGTCCCGTGCGGCTCGTAAGTTGCGGCCTATTTAAAGGGCAGGGGAGTAACATGGGTAGGCACCAAAGAGTTCGACTGCTCGTTGGTCCCCTTGTACTGTAAGCCCGGCGGCTTAGTATGTGGCACGGCTACAGAAGTGTCTGGGAAGCTTTTTTGAGTTTTCTTTGATTTTATTTAGTTTTAAAAATTTTAAGTTAGATTTTGACCCTAGCGGCAACTTATTAACGTGGGAGCACATCCTACATCCCCATGTATGTTATATACAAAGACAACTGCAGTATGTAATAATCACAATAAAAAGTTATTAGATAGACACAGGAAAATTCGCATTTCGCGACCTCGAAGATCTCGCCGCCCACCAACAACAAACGCGGGCTCCGATAACACCGGCGCAGCTCCTACGTGCCTCAGTGGGGGGGGGGGGGGGACAGTCCAGGACGACGCTAATGTAACTCACATTAGCGTCGTCTGTGTACAGCCGCTGGCCGACTGCGCGGGACACTTAGTCTGATAAGGGACGGCAGCCCGACGCGACCAGAGGGACATCAGGCGCAGGTGCGGCGGCTCGACGTGCTGATGCCGTGATCTCTCTTCTGTCGGTCACACTCCGCGGCTGTGGCACCGCCAATTTCACGACTTCCGTCTGTTATAAGAAACCAGCACCGTCGGTTTGCGAGCCCTTTTTTTTCCTTGAAAGAATTTCTCAAATCGGAACTAAGACGTTTAACGAAACAAAAAACTCTAACTTCGCCATTTCATTGTAGATTTTAGTAAGTAAAGGCATGCGCTGCAATGCTGTGATGCAGACGAATTCAGCGCGGTGGCGCTACTGAGGAGGTACCTCTTGCTCGCCGTACAGTGACAGCTATTCTCATGCGTTTTATGCGGGTTGTGAGTAGCCGGTGGCCCGGGCGGAGGAAACGCATCAGCATAACAATACTGTGGGCGTAAAAAGGCGTAAAATGTTATAGTTTGAAAAATGCTAATAAAACTTTTTGATCTGGTGCCCGCCGTCCAGTCAGGATAGAGCGGGGAGGGGACAAAAGGAGCACTGGTGACGTCACTCACATTCATTCACTACCACTACAGGTATCTAGTACAGGTATCTACCACAGGTATCTACCACAGGTATCCACCACAGGTATCCACCACAGGTATCCACCACAGGTATCCACCACAGGTATCCACCACAGGTATCCACCACAGGTATCCACCACTGGTATCCACCACTGGTATCCACTACAGGTATCCACTACAGGTATCCACTACAGGTATCCACTACAGGTATCCACTACAGGTATCCACTACAGGTATCCACTACAGGTATCTACTACAGGTATCTACTACAGGTATCTACTACAGGTATCTACTACAGGCATCTACTACAGGCATGTACTACAGGTATCTACTACAGGCATCTAGTACAGGTATCTACTACAGGTATATACTACAGGTATCTACTACAGGTACCTACTACAGGTATCTACTACAGGTACCTACTACAGGTATCTACTACAAGTATCTGCCACAGGTATCTACTACAGGTATCTACTACAGGTATCTACTACAGGTATCTACTACGGGTATCTACTACGGGTATCTATTACGGGTATCTACTACGGGTATCTACTACGGGTATCTACTACGGGTATCTACTACGGGTATCTACTACGGGTATCTACTACGGGTATCTACTACGG
>JAFELO010000197.1:118507-137795 GCA_017140195.1 Eumaeus atala
AAAAGTACATTTGAATTTGGAATCTGTCGTTTTTATACGATTGTTCAGTGTTTACTCATTTTGGCTCCGATACATTGTACACAATTTTGCGATATTAAAATGGAGTGGGCGATGTAGGAAACATAATTGCTGTGATTGCATTACATAAAGCAGGTATGGAGCGAAATGCAATTTTGAGAACTCTCCATACACTTGGTATTAGTTAAGTGTATATATACCGGGCTAATAACAGTTACAATGGGACATCCTCTGTTTGTGACAGAGAAAGATCTTGCTAGCCACGTAGTGTTCATACGTAGCAAAATACTTTATCTCGGGAAATGAAGATAGCGCGGAGAACCATGTCGCGTATTTTAAGAGATGACTTAGGACTTGCAGCTTATAGGAGACGCCTTGGTCATTTCTTAACTGATAAATTAAAGATGAATAGGGTGGTAACATCGAAACAACTTCTCAAAGGTACGTATGCGTACACAAAAGGAGGTCACAGAAAAAAAAAATGATTTTTTTTTTACAATTGAGCAACACTTTACAAATGTATTTATACTCAAAGCGCCCAGGAAGCTTCCCAATTAGTCGTCTCAGACTTCATCGGAGCTGAAGACTGGCCATCGTCTAGTCTCGATCTTAATCCGCTGGATTATGATTTATGGCCAGTTTTAGAGAGTACAGCTTACTCTAAACGCCACGATAACTTGTACTCCTAAAACAATCCATACGATTGGCTGTGAATAATTTCCCCATGGAAGGAGTGCATGCTTCTATTGATAACTCTAAGTCTCAACGTTTAAAGGGCTGTTCTGCAGCCAATGGAGACCACTTCGAATAAGCTTTTATATTTCTAATTGTTTTATATTTGTGTATTTAACTAAAACACACTGTAAAAGTAATAATTTCAATTAAAAAAAAATGCTTTGTTACAATATTTATGGCAAGAGTTGGTGTATATATATATATCGGCTTGGGAGAACAACCCTTATCACTTTTAGCTAAAAAATCGATAGTAAATATTCTCAGACCTAGTGAATATACAATTTTTTTTTAAATCGGTAAAGGCGTTTTGGAGGTAAGTAATATTGTGACACGAGAATTTTATATATAACATATACAGGTACGTAAGTTTGTATGTACATAGTTTGTTTCAAGTTATTCTTTCGGACTAACACTAACGGATGGTTTGGGACGGTTGGAAATTGGACAAAAGTAGAGATTACAATGAGCTATAACATAAACAAATTATATTACGAATTAAATTATATCTCCCTTGGGATAGATCTTGAGCGGTAAAACCGCAGGGCACAGCTCCATATTGAATGGATATATAGGTATTGGCACGAGTGGAGTAATGAAGCAAGTCAAGCGTGTACTCTGACAACAAGTTATTCAGTCAAGGGCAGTCAGAACTGAGAGTCCGGCAGATAAGAGCACCCAGTGACAGTTGTCTGTTATCTCCAATGTCAAAGAACTGTTCAATGGTAACAATTGGCACGCGGAGCTCGCGTCCGTCGCCCCACCTGTGACCGGCGCTGATAGTGGAGGCACGTCACGCTACGCTCGAGCATGTTATCATAACTTATGCACAGTCACTTCGGATCATCCGCTGAGTTGGATTAGAAAATACTATGGACTTTAATTATTGGAAAATACTATGAACTTTAATTATTTAAGAACAAAATAAGCATTGTTTTTGAAGTGATACACCTTTTGGCGCGACAGAGAATAGAGTAAATTAAGAAAAAATACACAAACCGTTACTCTGAAGTTCGCTATAGACAACATTATAGTTTTTCAAGAAAAGGTTACCATAATGCCTTATAATAAACCTTTCAACGTAACTAATACACTTTTCTATTGTTAGATACTAACGTTTTTTCTACGTTCGTAGAAAAACGATACTAACAATAGAAAGAATGAAAGAAAACATTTCTAAAAAACATTTTTATCTTACGTCAAAGAAGTGTAACTTCTAACGCTTGTACATGAGTACATACATAATTTTTTAAGTTTAGTGGTGGGAGACGTTAGTTTAGTTAATGGCAAACGAGGAGTCGGAGACTTTTGATGACTACCAGCACCCAACATGTGTCTGTACGCGCACTACAATGTCGTACAGAACGATACAGTATTGTTACTCTACTATATGATAAAGCGCCTCGAGGTTTCACTCGCGTAACTCCGGTCCTATTGGTCGTAGCGTCATGGTATATAGCATATACCTTCCTCATTAAATGGACTATTCAACACAACAACATTTTTTTCAATTTAAGCCAGTAGTTCTTGAGATTGGGGCGTTCAAACAAACAAATAATTTTCAGCTTTAGTTTAAATAGTATAGATGAACTACAAACATAAGTTCGTAACACTTTTTTTCTATGATAAAATATTTATAACACATAACTATGATATTGTCTGAAGTAAACGTGTAATATTGTTATGTACCAAGTTTAAAATTATTTTTTGTATATTGGTAGTAAGAGGTTGTGCCATAGCTTTGCAACCTTCATTCATTGCAACCGAATCCAGCCGGCACGGCCGGGAGGTAAATCTTACTCACATGATAACGAGTTCTGTGAGCCATGTTATAGCATTTCGTGCGGTTTCTGGTAGCCAGTGGCCTATTGGTGGGATGGGGTGAAGTGCGGCAACGCGTCTGCGTTACCTTTAAGCGTGCGGATCCTACTGGGAGTCGGCAGACACCACAAGGTTCCAATTGTTCCTTTATCCCTCTACGCTATTAAAAGGTACATGATTTAAACTCACTTCTTGTAAAATTTCATGCCCTTTAGACAAATAGATAGAGGAAGAGACTGACAGACATGCAAATACGCGACAGCTATATTATAAGTTCTTCTTTTGAGATGAAATGAACGGTGAAACACAATAATAAACACAGGTAGCAGCTCCTCTTCTGAAATTTCGAGGACCGCTCAAGCCAACCAGTGGGAATGACTATCAACGTAAGCATTGAGTGACCAACACGCCTGCTCCAGGCCGCAGTATCTCCTGCCGGTAACTACTGCTACTACTACAGACGCACACGACGCACGGGAGTGTGGCGAAGGTGTTACACGTAAGCATTGAGTCACCAACACGCCTGCTCCAGGCCGCAGGAGATAAACTACTGCTACTACTACAGACGCACACGACGCACGGGAGTGCGGCGAAGGTGTTACACGTAAGCATTGAGTGACCAACACGCCTGCTCCAGGCCGCAGGAGATAAACTACTGCTACTACTACAGACGCAGACGACGCACGGGAGTGCGGCGAAGCTGTTACACGTAAGCATTGAGTGACCAACACGCCTAATCCAGGCCGCAGGAGATAAACTACTGCTCCTACTACAGACGCAGACGACGCACTGGAGTGCGGCGAAGGTGTTACACGCAAATTATGCAAACTCTCTAACTGGAAGTGACCCCTGGGGTTAGGATGGGAACGTGTCCCCTTCGCAACACCTGACGTCGGAAGTGAAGCCGATACGCAAGAACCCTCTGCCTCAGTAGATAGAGGCCGGCAACACACATGGAGTGTCAGCACCGTGACTAGCGATCCCACACAGAACCCTCTGCCTCAGTAGATAGAGGCCGGCAACACACGTGGAGTGTCAGCACCGCGACTAGCGATCCCACACAGAACCGAATTAAGTGCTCGAGTTGATTTGGTCCCGAAATAAAATAAACACGTTGCACCAAAACAAAGTTGCTTTATCGTAGACAAATACGTTTATCTAAAATAACAAAAACATTTTTAAGTGCAACGTCAAAGGTTATCAATGGACGCTAGGTGTTCGCGAAAGTAACTGCAGGCAGTATAAATAGGCGGGAGCTGGTGGCTCGGGCACATTTCAGTCAGGCAGTCCACGGGTACAACATGAAGCTTCTCGTACTAACGGCCCTGGTCGCCTTCGCCACAGGCTCCGTGGTCAACAACGACTTCAACACGATTCTCCTGGGAAAGGAGCCTTTGGGTATGGCGTGTTCACTGTCCTATTATATTTTCCATCTATTGTTGGGCATATGTTTCTTACGATAGCCACCATGATTACTGATCGCTAGTCATGAGTTGCAGTGATGCACCTAAAATTGATCAACGTACAAAAATCGTGATACATCAATGATCGATTTTCGAACAATGGCAGAATCAATACTTTGATCCCAAAAGCGATCTATAGTACGTATCTTAGTAAAGCGTCCATTCCCTCTTCTGAGAATGTGATTATTAGTCTACTTTAAACTTAATGATGTTGGCTGCCATGTAGTTGCAATTGTAATTAGGGGTTGCCATCCATCACTTTGTTATTCCTACAGGTATCACATCCTACACCATCCAGTAGTGCACCAGTAGTATGTAACTTAAATTGTTCAAAATATAGTTCAAAATAACTTCAAAATATAGTATCTTATACCCCATCTTCAAGAGCAGAGATAAGTACCAATGTTACTCACCTATTGCGGTTAATCTGGTCATTCGATGGATGCGGCAAGACTCGGTAGGCTTGAACTAATCAATGTGCTTCTGCAGGGAACTTGGACATCAAGTCGCGGCAGGTGCTGTGCATGAAGCTCCTGAACCACATTCTCCAGCCAACCATTTACGATGACATCAGGGAGGTCGCCAGGGAGTTCGTAATCGAAGACAACTTGGAAAAGTTCATGGTGCGTATCCTTATATTATTTTTGTCCTTATAAGTGTTTGGTGTTCAGGAGTTCTGATGAGTGTTGATTACTCGATTCAGCAGAGTACGCAAGGAAGCGGACGATAAGTATTTGGTACGTTGGACAGACTTTAATGCAATGAGTAGTGTTTTACTATCGCTGTTAACCAAGTACTTAATATTACAGTTTAAAACCCGCCAAGTTCACTATTCTAGAAGCGCTTAAGCACTGAACAGTTCGACGCAGATGGACGGCAAGAGAACAGACAATATTAGAGCTATGACACTTTCATATGTCGTATAACACGTAGCGATTTCATTGTCTGATATCTAAATTTTGCTATTATCTTCAACAGAAAGTCGATGTCGTGAAGAAGTTCATCGACATCTTCAAAATGGGACTACTACCACGCGGCGAAGTGTTCGTGCACACCAACGAGCTCCAACTGAACCAGGCCATCCATGTCTTCAAAGTGCTGTACTTTGCCAAGGACTTTGATACTTTCATCAGGACCGCCTGCTTCCTCCGCGAGCGCATCAACGGGGGCATGTTCGTCTATGCCTTCACATGCGCCCTATTCCACAGAGTGGACTGCCGTGGCATCGTCATCCCACCCCCATACGAAATCTACCCTTACTTCTTCGTAGATAGCGATATCATCCACAAGGCTTTCATGTTAAAAATGTCCAAAGCTGCCACAGATCCCGTCCTCTATGACTACTACGGTATCAAGGTGACTGACAACAACCTTGTCGTCATCGACTGGCGTAAAGGAGTCCGTCACAGTATGACTGAGAATGATCGTATTTCTTATTTCACCGAAGACATTGATCTAAATACTTATATGTACTATCTTCACATGAGCTATCCGTTCTGGATGACCGATGATGTTTATGGCCTGCAGAAAGAACGACGTGGTGAAACATACATGTATGCTCTCCAGCAACTGTCAGCTAGGATGAGGTTGGAACGGCTGTCACACAAGATGTGCGATCTGAAGATGATCATGTGGGACAAACCTCTGAAGGCCGGCTACTGGCCCAAGATCCTCCTGCCCAACGGTGAGCACATGCCAGTCAGACGCAACAACGTGATGCTCGTCACTGAAAATAACATGAATCAGAGGATTATTGTAGAAGACATCGAGAAGGTCATCCGTGAGGGAATCCTGACCGGCCATGTTGTACTCGTAAGTATATAAACAATTATACTTTTCACCTGCGTAGCATGGTAACGTTCCATATTCTAAACTTCACCACATTTCACCCTCTTAGGTGTTGATTTTCTAATAATCCTGTCTTAGTGTGCATTTACATCATAAGTTTCTTGCCGCAGTAGTTTCGGCTGGGTGTTATCTGTTAGCAGTCACTTAATAACGGATATGTTTTATATATTGTATGTATCTAAGATAAGAAGTTGTACCGTCGCTGCATTTTAACCGAATCGAGCTAGTTCAACTGGCAAAGTAACTTTCACACATAAAATTGACATTAAATTAGAGCTGCGCTGTGGATTTCATGCTATTTGGAAATTACAGAGAGGTTAAGTAAACTAAAGTAACGTAGACGGAAATTCCCTGGCGATTGGCTCATTAACTATGTTTAAAAAAATGTTTTTGGTACGATCTGTTCAGAATATGCCTGATGTTGTATTAAATTTCAGCGTGACGGTACTATCATCAACCTCAAGAAGACGGAAGACTTCGAGTACCTGGCCAGACTCCTTGTTGGAGGTATCGGTGTCACCAATGATGACGCTAAAGTGTTCCACGTGACCAACCTCATCAGGAACTTGATTTCCTACAGCACTTACAACTTGAACAAGTGAGTATTTATATCATCACAACCAATCGATTGTTATTGTCAGGATTGTATTCAGTGACAATATAAATTATATTTGCCCATAAACAATACAGGAATTTTACTATTCAATTTAAAGCGTCGTTAGATCAAAATTACAATCCCCGGTGTAATGTTGATCTATGCGGCAAATGTGCTGACCACTGTACTTAAGACACGCTCTGTATCGCCAAGTACGGCTCTGCACGTCATCAAATTGTGATATCCACACGATCCACCAGAAATTTATTTCCTTATCGTTTCTTCTTTCATGCAAAACATTTCCTTTTTCCAGATACACATACATCCCAACGGCCTTGGATATGTACTCTACCTGCCTGAGAGATCCCCTCTACTGGAAGATCATCAAGCGCATCATCGACCACACTGTCCTCTTCAAAAACCTGCTACCCCGATACACCAAAGAACAGCTCGGCTTCTCAGGAGTCAAAGTTGAACGCATCGCAACTGACAAGCTCGTCACCTTCATGGATGAGTACGACATAGACATTACCAACGCTCTATATTTGGACCAGACCGAGATACAGAAGAAGAGATCCGACAAGATTTACGTTGCTCGCATGCGCCGTCTTAACAACCAGCCCTTCAAGGTGACCATCGACGTGCTGTCAGACAAAGCTGTGGACTCCGTTGTCAGAGTGTTCATCGGTCCTAAATTCGACTGCATGGGTCGCCTTCTTAACATGAACGACAAACGCTTGGATATGGTAGAAATCGACAGCTTCCTCTACAAACTGGAGACCGGCAAGAACACTATCGTACGCAACTCCCTCGAGATGCACGGTGTGCTCAACGACAGAATCTGGACTCGCCGTTTCATGGAAAACCAAGTCGGCACCGCAACCACAGTGGAGAAGGTCGTAGACAGCTACTGGTACCAGACACGTATCGGCATGTCTCACAGGATGCTCCTGCCTCTTGGTCTCATCGGCGGTCTCCCTCTGCAGATGTTCGTAATCGTGACCCCGGTCCGCACCGGCATGGTCCTCCCCACAATTGACTTAGGACTAATGAAGGACCGTCGCGTCTGTCGCTGGACCTCCTGTATTGACACCATGCCTCTCGGCTTCCCCTTCGACCGGGAAATTGACATCACTAACTGGTACACACACAACATGAAAGTGGTGGACGTGCTCGTCTACAGGAAGGACTTGGCTCTGTCAAACACAGTTAAGAATACGGACTTGTCGGACATGATCTTCAAGCGCGATGACCTCACGTACTTGGACACAGACATGCTCGTCAGGTGGTCTTACAAGGACGTCATGATGATGAGCGCCGACAAAATGATGCGTCTTTAAATTTCTGACCTAATGTACTTTTAACGTATCTAAATAAATTTCAATTCAATAGTTATTGACTTTACTTTACTATCCATATATTTTAGATAAACAACACCTAAGTCAATTATTAATTATTATCAACCTTTGCTTTTTTTATATAGTAGAAGGAGGCAAACGAGCTGTTTACTCCTCCAGTGGGCCACCGAATTCACAAACCACACTAACACAGCTGTCACTTTGCGGCAGTATCACGTGGGCGAGAAGTAACGCGATAGTATAGCTATTTTGACGAGCGGCTGGCTCAGTTGGTAACGTGACAGTTAGTTCGCATGTTACACCAGAGCTCGCGGGTTCGACTCCCGCCTGGGTCATGGAGGTTTAAACATGTATTAAATGTATTGTCCGTTGTCTAGTACCTGTAACACAAGTCTTCATGGCACTTAGACAAGGACTAGGCTAACATGGTGTGATACGTCCCCAGATATTATTATTATGTTATATTATAGTTATGTTATTATATTAATATCACATTTGCGGCGGTATCACGCGTGCGAAACGTACCTCCCTGGTAGCACCAACACAATTCGGCTGCAATGCATCATGCCACTACCTCCCACAGTCCGACAACGCTTCTTTATTTTCCTGCCTTTTAAAAATGTATATTTTATATGTATACATATTATCACTTTTTTTTACTTACCAATATTTTAACTTTCATTGCATTTCTTTTTAAAACATTTCTTAATCTATAAATTTACAATTTAATTTTGATTCACTTTAATATTCCCTTACAAATATGATATTTGTAATGACTGTTTGTAAACCAGTTGTAGAGTAACATTAATTTAAAACATTTATTAATCTATTAATTTACAATTTAATTTTGATACACTTTAATATTCTCTTACAAATATGATATTTGTAATGAGGTTTGTAAACCAGTTGTAGAGTAACATAAATTTAAAACATTTATTAATCTATTAATTTACAATTTAATTTTGATACACTTTAATATTTTCTCACAAATATGATATTTGTAATGAGGTTTGTAAACCAGTTGTAGAGTTACATTAATTTAAGACATTTCTTAATATATTAATTTACAATTTAATTTTGATACACTTTAATATTTTCTTACAAATATGATATTTGTAATGAGGTTTGTAAACCAGTTGTGGAGTAACATTAATTTACGACTGTGATTAGATATACAAGCGAATGAAAAGAAATAAAAAGTAACCCTTGCACCTAAGAATAATTAAGCTCAATCCCCTAACGGGGCTTTGAAATGTTCGCTATTATATCCAACTGCACCCTAACATACATTACTAAAAGCACTGAACAGGATCTACTATTGATCTTTATCTGGTGAATGCTTGGAGTTCTTTTTATAAGGCTAAAAATCTTTTGAATGCCTAGAAATCATTTGGAAAAAAAAAGAAAGTTAATTTTCTTAAGATATTTTGAACACAATCATATATTTATTGACACAATTATACACTCGTGGTCTATTTTACAAATTGTATTGGACCAAAAGCGTGTCATGTCTTCCATCATCAGATTCTGACTTGATGACTGGTGCCGTGACCGTTGACTGTGGTGGGGCCACCACGGAATTGTGTCATTTCATAAATAAAAGCACGATTGTGAAAATTTCTCCAGTATTTTTTTTAAATTATTTTGTTTTTAATGCATTTTCGTTGTTCGTTAACTGTACCAAAATGTACTGTAGTGAGAAAAAAGTGATAACTTGAATATCTTACATTTGTGGAGGTTTCTGTTTAGCACAGTTGCTCCTGCCGGCAGATGGCCTCACTCCTGGTGGTACAGAGCTACTGAAGTGTCCAAAGACATATAATTATTTGTCCTGTTGCCGCACAAGCGTATAACAGTTCTTCTTATGATACATCGGAATTGGGCCGGCACGACCGGGGAGGTATCTCTCGCTCACTTAATACCGCCGTAAAGTCACACCTACGGTGTAGCGTTTCGTGTGCTTTGTGTGTATCCGTTGGCTCATTAGGGGAAGGGAAGGAGGGCAACGCATAAGAATAGTAATTATGTGGATGTTCAAGGGCGTCGGTAGTCGTACAAAGGCTCCGGTTGCCCGTTTGCCCCCGTAAAAAAACAGACCTAACAATAAATGACCAAGTTTCAGGTTTTATAAATAGACTATTCGGACTATCTCATCTTGTGCAAAGTTTATTACCAGAAAACATTCTTCAGCTTGTCAAGACAGACAGACGGCCAATACAGCGATACTATATACTTCCGTTTACTTATAAGTTGCTTATTAATATTTGCTTCGACCATGGAGATATGTTCACCAGGTGGGAAGACGATCTCCGTGCAGTTGCCGGTTAGGGATGGATGCGAGTAGCAAGAGCCGGTCGTCTTGGCGTTCATTGAGGGAGGCCTATATCCAGCAGGTGATAAGGGCTGATAATGTGAACACGTGACTTCATTTGACTCTGTTGGTGCCCGCTTCTAGAGTGTAAAGTGAACCGAATCACTATGACTGCACTGTCATGTATACACGGGGTGATACACACTTTCTACCATTTCATTCATGTAATCAAAAAAAAAAAACCTTCTTAGAAATCTCCCTACCATTTAGCAATACCTGTCCAATGATACCCCTGTGGAGACGCCGTCTCCAAAAATAAGTCTTCGCACAGTTACTGCACATGGTGTTTTATTTTAGGTTAGGGTTTTTTATAGCTCAGGTATTTAGGAGGTACATCTTTTTGTAGCGGTTCCTAAATACAGTTTTTACCATCTTAACGTAACCTTAAAAATTCCCTTAGAAATCTCCATACTATTTAGGAAGGCCTGCCCGCACTGCGACACTTTTACTGACTTTGGGTCATATGTATGGTTTGTTTACCAGCACGAGTAGAGAGCGACGGTTTGACCTAAAGGGCAAATATTTAAAAATTCTTCAAAGCACCTTCACCACACCGAACACAGGTTATCACATTGGTGGCATCAACAATAACAGACGATAGGCTATAAGTGTGAGGAGACGGGTGCGGGCGGCAGTGCGCTCGGCTGGCGCGCGGCGTGCAGTCATGAGAGGGCAGTGCTACGTGGTCGCGGTCTCGCTGGCGGTCGGCGCCGCCTCCATACTGCGATATGACGAGAACGTCGCGCGAGGCAGTTTGGGTACGTACTTCTGTGTTCACCTATGTAGGAGCTGCGAATATGATCTTATAAGTCAATCTGTCTGCAGTAGCCGGCCCGGGATGGATACGAGTGGTAGGAGGTTGATCAGGGCTGATGATGACGATACAGGAGTCGCGCATGCTGGGTGAGTCTAGTGCGGGGTGCCGCACTCTACTACGGCCGAGCTGGCACGAGCGGGGAGCTGCCTCTCGCTCGCATGATGCTGGCGTACAGTGATAGCTATGATGTTAAAACAGAGAAGGAGGATAACATACCAGAATCCTGCAGACTCCTATAGGAGTCGATAGTCATCTAAAGATCTACTGCTCGTTTGCCTAAAGTTTATAAAAAAATGATAAAAATTAAAAAAAATATTAACTTGACGGCATTACCTACTGCACAAGTCGCAGAGCAGCTGCCGATTAGTAACGCAAGCCGCACACACACACGCACACACACATTCCCCAACGTACAGAGCGTTCAGCGCTCGCTCAATATACTCAGTAATTTGCACTAACTGCAACATTAATGATCAACAACAGAACTCATTCGTGTACTGCGGATTTGGATCTGTCAAAGAGCTGAAGAAAGAGAAGCTCGAACAAGCCGTTCAGTCCAATTATCAATAATAAAGTAGAAATAAAGGGGGCAAACAGTCAAGCAATAGCTTTTTAGTGATATATATATATATATATATATATATATATATATATATATATATTAAAGCGAAATACCGCTCGCTGGTTATTAAAGCAGGTGGGTTCCTTGTAGTGTGCAGACGTCCTCTTTTACCACACTCCATTAATGTTAAGCGTCGTTGGTCTTCTGCAGTCCTCCGGTCCAACGGACCACCGGCTATCAAAAGAGATGCATCGTGTAGATGAGAGGTACTTGCCCGGTCGTGCCGGCCCTAATAAATTACAACGCATATTTACTGCCTCATGGTAAGCATATTCAACCACAGACGTGAGGGCCTGGGTTCGAGTCCCGGGTCAGATCTAAGTGGTTTTGGGATTTTTCAACTTCTAATAACAGTCTCAAGTCGGGTAGTTGGCGGTGTAGAGTGGAGACGTTGGACCTGCGCCTGACTTCTCTCCGGTCGTGTCGGACCGCTATCCCACCAAAATAAGAGAATGTGGGAACAGTAATTTCACTTGAGGTTGCGCACATAGTTGTGCACAAATAATTTGTCTTGAGCAGCTAGCTAGCCAGAGACGGCCGCCGTGACCGAAACTCGGCTAGAACAACATTATTACTCTGGGTGTCGGCAATCATCAAAACGCTCCGACTGCTCGTTTACCTCTACCAGTAACAACCAGATCTGACAATTCACAGAGACCCTCAGCACGAAGTCGAAGGAGCTCATCTGCCTGAAGCTGCTCAGCTACATGCTGCAGCCCACCGTGCACGAGGACGTGCGGCACGTCGCCGCGGCCTGGCTCCTCAAAGACAACGTGGACAAGTTCACGGTAACGGACGGTCGGGCTAAAGACGCCACGTGGGACGCGACCACGCACTGTGTGGCACTGACTCAAGTAACGTTACGACGAAAGAGATAGCTAAGGCTCTACTGACACCGCAATGACATGGTTTGAGCAGTCTTACAGGCCCCGGAGACACATTCATATTAGTAAGAGGAAGTGGCTTGCTGCATTCCACCCGGATTAGGTCGCTATGATTTTTCGCTTATACAACACCGCCGCAGGGTGAAAGCTAAGATGTCGTGTTTCATGCGGTTTGTGAGCATCCGGTAGCCCATTGGAGAATAGTAGGGAAGACAAGTCAGCATAACATATTTGCAGACGTTAATGGCGCCGGTCAATGGTCGGCTCCGTACTCCTCTTATTTGCCCTCTTACGAGAGTTCAAAAGACTATAACCATAGCTATGATTAAATATTCAGATCGACGACCACTGAAAAATCAAAATAAAATATTTCATATTCTTTTTTCCACAGAAACCAGACGTTGTTGAAAAGTTCCTTCAAGTATACAAGATGGACATGATGCCCCGTGGTGAAGTGTTCGCCAACAGCAACGAGGTGCAAATGAGACAAGCAGCGTTAGTCTTCCGACTGCTCTACTCCGCCATAGACTTCGATACCTTCATCAGAGCAGCCTGCTACCTTCGCGAGCGGATCAACAGTGGCATGTTTGTCTACGCCTTCACCTGCGCTATCTACCACAGGAGGGACTGCCGAGGGATCTACATCCCACCTCCATATGAGATCTATCCACACTATTTCGTCGACAGTACCATTATCAACAAAGCCATGATGATGAAAGTGACCAAACCTATGGAGCAATTCTTAACTGAAAACCTCGGCTTCGAAGTAAAAAAGAACTTGGTGATAATTGATCAGCACAATGATAGCGGCCATATTCTGAATGAGGATGACCGCTTGTCCTACTTCTTGGAAGACATCGATCTGAACGCAATGATGTTCAACGATAATATCAACTATCCATCCTGGATGGGTGACGAGGTGGAAAATTACAACGTACAGAGGTGGGGAGAGATGAAGATGTACGGCCTTCAGCAGTACCTCGCCAGGCTGCGTCTAGAGCGCTTATCCCACGGGATGTGCGATATCAATGTCATTAACTGGAATGAAAGGCTGAGGAATGGGCACTGGCCCAAGATCCAGCTGCCCACCGGTGATGCGATGCCAATGCGGTCCAACGATGTGTTCCTCATCAACGAACACAATGCGAGGCAGAAGCAGGATGTTGACGATATTGAGAGAATTATTCACGACGGGATAATAAATGGACGTCTGAGGCTGGTCAGTACTGAGCATTCATAAAGCCATGGCTCCAACAGTGTCGTGTCGTGTGTCTGTAGAGCTATGACTTCATTTTTATTTTTTCTGTTTTTACAGTCGTTGTATAAATGCTGGCATTTTCAAAATTCTCTTTTGTATGTTAAATACTTAGTTATAAATGTACGCCAAAACGAAACCAAATATCGGTTTTTTAGCATATTTCTTAATGTCAAGTTTTGATACTTTTCAGAGGGACGGCAAAACCATCGATCTATCAAAACCTGAAGATGTAGAAAATCTCTCGAGGATCCTGCTCGGAGGCTTGGGGATTGCCAACGACGACGCCAAACTCTTCAATCTCATGGACCTGCTCACTAAACTGCTGACGTCCAGTAGCTACAATCTTAACAAGTACGCGACTACCTGTCTATACCCGTGTTGTAGTCGTGTTGAGACGAGTAAATATTTGTATATTTGTGTGTTTGTAACTAATATACTAAAAACTACTGGAAAGAAAAATAGTCCAAATTCGGAAACTGCCCTCTTAGTAATAGGCAGTTATCCACCTCCACCCATGCTCCTACTCACCTCGGTATACGGTATACGGAGCGAATCATGGGAGATGCACGGGGGTTTGCTCACCGGCTCTGTTTCCCAACGTGCAAATCTTGACTCCCTACACATTATCTAAGTGCCCTCTTGTTATATCACTCTCCCCTTTCAGGGGCCTAACACCACAAAGATAGAAGTTGTCATCGGTCTCGTCAGTCCTGATTATCTCGATGCAGCTATGTCGTTACCTATCCGTCCTCTTTGCGTGCCATGTATGCGCAATTGTCTTCAAATGCCAAAAGCTCTGTTCCGTTGCGACAAAAACATGATGATAGACTGGGCCCACTGTCTACCGTTCGATGCCGTCCAATATGATGTTTCGCTCCTTTTTGTACAGGTCACATTCCCACAGTACATAGTCTCTGGTTTCATCTTCATGACCGCAAGGACACGATGGGAGGTCACATAACGCCATCCTGTGAAGGCGACCTGTAAAGCACCCGTGTCAGGATTGCAACATAGGTTCCGTGGTACAGGAACCTAAATGCCCGGTACTTCACACCCAACGGGGTGGTAGAGGCACGTGAGACCTTCCCGAAAGAGCTGGCGGCATTCTCGCCCATCAAAACCGCATGTAGCGCAAGGATCTAACATCGTCTATATGTCCCTCAAGCCCCTTGGTCACAGATACACTCGCGATCGAGGCACCATTCATCCTAATGGTCGGTCCGCTTTTAAAACGACGCTTAATTGTCATAGTCTGGGACTTAGCTGCGGAAAACGTTGGCCTATTACGTGTCCCCCAATCCGATAAACTGTTCAAGATCGTGGAACATTTCTGTTCGATAAAGGCGCGCGACGGTGCCTCGATCGCAAGCGTCAAATCGTCTAGCTTACACCCTCTGGTCTCGGCAATTTAAGGATATCGTCCAGGAGGAGTTTCCGCAGTATGGGGCCCAATACCGAACCATGGAGACATCCCATTGTGGAAACCTTCCTAAGCGTGCGGTGGCCAACTGTGAAGCTAACATTACGATTACGGAAATAACTTGCGAGAGTCTGATAGATGTTTGGAGAGATGCCGGCAGCTTTTAACACCATGCATTATAGATGGCTCCGGAGATGTCCAAAAGGACGAGCTGTGCGTACTTATGTGGAATTATCTACTATCTCGAACACTAATTTTAATGCGCTTACAGTTGAGTGCCCTCTAACGGATCCATGCTGAATTTCAGAAATACCACGATGCAAACAAGGAGCGTAAGTAATTATGAGACGTTCTAAAATTTTTCCTAGAATCGTCAGTAAAGTAAACGGCCGGTAGGCCTTCGGATCTGTTAATTGTCATATCCCTTTGGCAGCACTATCAATGAACCTATCTTCCAGATATCTGGAAAAACCCCTTCTTTGATATATGCTATGTACATCAGCATCATTTCTCCGGAAGAAGCCGTCCAGGCGTTCCTGATAATCTTTCGAGCTTCCGTCTAATCTGAAACATGTATTCGGTAAGCTTCTAATAATGTGATCGACCACACTGAGGGAATGAGCATCTGAATCCCTACCAGAAGGAGAGCACTTGTCGGTGATAGATGTTGTCAATTTCTGTTGTATCATCTGGGCATAGGGAGTACAGGAGCTGATACATAGCCGTTTCGATGTTGTAAGACTAACTTTCCAGGAGTTTTCCGCCATGAATGACATTCCTCGGAGGAATCTACCTACCAGTCGCGGCTCGGTATGCCAAACCCCAAGGATTTTTATTTCCCATCTCGGCAATATCTCTAAAATGTTAATTTCAGCATCCTTCATGGCCTCTTTGTATTCGTGTCTGGTCACACGTAGGGCTTCTTGCGGTGCGATATCGCCTGTGGGATTTCCTCGTCTCGAGTTTTGCCGACATCGTCGTGCAGCCTTGACTTTACTCTCCCTCCTTTCTCCTTGCGATATACGAGGTTTATTTTAGCAGTTTGCGTAAGGATATCACTAAACTGCTCGGCAAGTTCATTTGCTGGTTTCCTGGAGTTTACTTTACCCATTCGCAAACATAGCATCGATCGAAAGTAGGCCCAATCTACCCCTCTCTCGCGAAAGGCTAGTCTAAAGGATGGTTCTTCTGTCGACATCGGTCTTGATACGCTGCTACACACCTGATATGTAGTTAACTGATGGTCGCTTAAGTTAACACCTTCGTGTACGCGCCACTCTGATATCGGAACTCCTCTTGTCGTGAGTGTCAGATCCACATTAGAATTACAAGTTGAACGTTGGAGGCTGGCCTTGCTTGTTGTGAATGAATAGACCTCCGCATTAACCTCTATTCTCCATTTCAAGAACCATTCACCGAGTTCGGTGACGGCTTTTTGGAGAAGTTTGGCTCTGTAGTTGGGGAGGTATCTAATGGACAGTGCGGTGTCATCCGCGAATATCGCCAGCTGGACGCTGGGGTGTCGCGGTATGTCGCTGGTGTACAGATTGAAGAGGGTGGGAGAGAGGACCGATCCTTGCGGACAACCGGCACTGAGGGGACGAGGGGAGGATAGGGTGCCCTCCACTCTCTTTGAGTGAAGGTTCTTTATTAGATCCTTTACTTCATCTGTGTCCGTCAGACGTATGATCTCATCATCATCATCCGGTGGCACAGCCAGGCGGGCCGTTACTATACTTTCTACCTCTTTTATGTGAGAGGGTCTGTGGGGAGGGAGCTAGTAGAGCATTGACTCTCTAGTGTGTCGTCTAAACGTCGTCGTTTTTCGTCATCCTCTAGAGCAGGTAATCGATTTTCGCGATTTAGTGGTGGCATTTGAGCCACCGGTTCGGACTTCATAGCCCTCGCCAACGGCCAGTAGGCCGTGTGTGACGGAGATTGTTCGCTGACGAAGTGATCCCACCTCCCGTTTATGAACTTGGATATAGCCTATTTGACTACTCTTTCGAGTTTTCGGATGGCCAGCCTGCACACTTCGCCACCGTTGCGATCGTACAGACGTTTCGCCGCATTTTTTCGACGGATTAGGTCCCTAACTTCGTCAGAGAGAGCTAAACGGTCCTCTGGAACGGTGGAGAACTCTCTTGACGATTCTCCTATTTTTCTAACCAGTAGTGCGGTTAATGAGGATGAGGCCGCGATAGCGGCTTGGGGAGAGTCTATACTGTCTGGGATGCTATCGACTTCACTCGATTTGACATTATCTAAATTATCTCTTAGTAATTTATAGTCGATGATCTTTTTCTTAATTTTAGTATTACTATTAAATCGATTATCTCCTATTTCTATTAAAACGGGTCTGTGGTCAGAGTTAAGCTCGTGTAACGTTTCAGCCGTCTTTATGACGAGGGAAATGTTTTTAACCAGTGCTATATCGATTATACTAGGTGAACGTATATACCCATTATCGTTCGGAGTATAATGGGTTGGGATATACGAAGCGTTGATGATGATGTTCGATCATGGACATATTTTCTAAGGACAGTCCCGCGACTGTTGTTGTGTCTATTGCCCCAGGTCACGTGGTGGGCGTTGAGGTCCCCAGCTAAGATTATTGGGTCGTCTGCGTTTAAATTTTCAAATATAGCGTTGAGATCGCTAACTAGAAGCGGTTTCGAGCCTGACTGATATGCAGAGACTATGGTGATGGGCTGATGGCCCGCCATGCATAGCTTGCATAGGGATACTTCTAGATTTTCTAGAGGGGGCGGGTCGAGAGGGATACAATGAAGGGACCTCTTGTAATAGATGACTGTACCCCCACAGCGGGAACGGGTCCTGTCATTTCGAACAATATTATAATTGCAAATATGCGGGTTTTAGTGGCTAGGTTTTAGAAAGTTTCCTGCACTAGAAGGATATCTACTTTATGTT
Organism: Eumaeus atala; assembly: GCA_017140195.1. Lineage (NCBI taxonomy): Eukaryota > Metazoa > Arthropoda > Insecta > Lepidoptera > Lycaenidae > Eumaeus > Eumaeus atala. The sequence continues at coordinate 136,649 of JAFELO010000197.1, forward strand.
TCGGGAGGAAATCCCGCAACTCATGGATGTTAGATCTAAGGCCGTTTGCGTTAAACGACACTAGTCTTAATGAGTTGGGTTTTATCCTACCCGTGGTAGCCATTTATAGGCCTAGTGGGAGTGGCGCTTGATCGTTTCGACCAGCGCGTGATGGTCCTCCAGAGCCTGAAGCTTCTCAGACATGGAGCCATATCTTACTTTATTCGCGAACACTTTAACCTCACTTGGGTCAATTGTTCGCAGAAAATTCGCCAGGAATTCCCAGTCTTCTGCTATTTCCTCTCCCTTGCCACCCTGAGGGGGCATTTGGGGCTGGTGTTGATACACCTGGGGCATCAAGACATCAGGGGCACAGGCGCCGGGGCCATTTGTCCCCTGTATGCCTGGGGCATCGGGGCTCTCTGTGTCTGCTGGGGCCTTGACGCCGGAGGTGGGCATGCGGCCTTTTTCGGGCGGTACCACGCGTTGGTGGTGGGTATGGGGGCAGGGTTGAAATCATCCTGTTTTTGTGTCGGGCGCTTTTGAACCTGAGGGGCCTTTTGTCCCCTGGGCAGCGGCTTGGGGATGCCCTGGGCCCAGCTATCGGAGTAGCTCCACACCGAATCAGTCTTGTTATGTCCGAAGTTGCATACTGTTCTTGAACGAGAACGAAATCTAAGTTCATTTCACTGGCAATAACAAGCAGCTCAGATGTAGCAGCCTCCGATCCCTAAAGATTGAGCCGTCCTATCGAAATAATATTTCCCTCCTTATCCATATTGGATCATGTTGAATGCCTGTTGTTCCGCATATATACAAGCTGGGCAAGTCGCAGAGTTGGTTACATGAGTGTTTGCCTTTTTGAGCTTAAAGCGCTTGCAGGTAGCGCAGCACTCACTTCACGATGTCCTGTATCTCCGCATACCATTTCCATGAGTCCATATTGTTGGCATTTGTTGCAGCAATTGATACGTTAAGCAGTTGATACGTAGGTAGTCGCATATATATGCTTCGTTCCAGCTATACCATATATAAAAAAAATTAATATACACCGGGGTAGCTTTCCTAAGTTTAAGAGACATATCACATATTATAGACTCTAAACCATATTAGATAGACTCTAGATTAGACTTGGATAGACTCTAAACCATATATATATATATATGGT
>JAFELO010000197.1:137882-198121 GCA_017140195.1 Eumaeus atala
ACAACCAGTACATACGAATATAAAAAAAAGAATAAAAATATTACTAAGTTACAGTACCGAGTAGGAAGGATATTCTGTTACACCTACTTTGCGATTACTTGTTAATTGTTATTGCAGATATACTTCATTGTCAATGTTTATCATTATTTATCAAGTCTTTTATTTCATTGTCGAGCGTAGACTTAAATGTCATTAACAATCCCTGAAAACATTCTGCTCGAGACCAGACTAACATTTCTCTTTACCTTACGTAACCGCACCTTCCGTACTCCTTCACCGTAATTTACAGAGGCTCGTCCTAATTTCCCTTGAGTAATATTCTAATGCCATTCTGTCTTATATATTAGATAGTAACCTAATTTATAACCTATTTTTTTAGGAACACCTACATCCCATCCGCACTGGACACCTACATGACTTGCCTGCGAGACCCTGTATTCTGGAGACTAATGAAACAAGTCACTGAAAATGTCGTACTCTTCAAGAAATTATTACCGATGTATACTCGAAACGAACTCGATTTTCCTGGAGTCAAAGTGAATAAACTGATCGTAGATGACCTAACCACGTTCCTGGACGAATACAATTTGGACATAACCAACGCTCTGTACCTAGACGATACTGAAATTAAAAACATGAAAGCTGACACGGTGTACATTGCAAAAGTGCGAAGATTAAACCATCGTCCATTCAAAATAACCGTCGACGTCGAATCCGACAAAACAGTCGAGGCGGTCGTGAGGGTTTTTATCGGACCCAAATACGACTGCATGGGACGGCTGCTCAGCGTTAACGACAAGCGATTGAGCATGTTCGAGATCGACAACTTCTTGTACAAGTTGGAAACTGGGCGGAACACCATCGTCCGCGACTCGCGCGAACTTCACAACGTCATAAGAGACATACCCTGGACCAGGCAGCTGATGGATGAGTCTAACGACGTTGTATCATCCGATCAATTAGTTGGAGACTATTGGCGCAAGACCCGGCTGAGTTTCCCACACAGGTTGCTGCTCCCGTTGGGTCACCCCGGCGGTATGCCTCTGCAGTTGTACGTGATCGCGTCGCCTGTGCGCGATGGGCAACTCCTGTCGAACATACATCTCAACGTCATGCAGGAGCACTTCTGCGGCTGGGCCGCGTGCCTGGACGCCGCGCCCCTCGGCTTCCCCTTCGATAGACACATTGATATCACCTCCTTCTACACTCGCAACATGAAGTTCGCCGATGTCATGGTTTATAAAAAAGACTGACTCTAATGTAACAGAAGAGTTCGTATGATAGTAGGACATTAACAACCTGTTATATAAGATTTTTTAAGTTTAACAGAAAGAAAAAATATTTTGTTGCGGGATAAAAATACTATAATGTTATCTGTTATTGGATTGTTACGTAGTTATGTACGCCCAGCAGCTTTACGTGAAAAAATATAAAACCAAACACAAACAGATGAGTATAAAGTATTAGTACGCCAGTGCGGACAGGATTTCCGTTTATGATAGAAATTGTTTGTGTAGAATTTCATCGACTTTCTCTAAACAGTAGGCAGAGGTTTGATACGAGCAGGATATCGTCTTTGCGTTCATCGAAAGACCAGGAATAAAAGTTGCGTCTGATACACCACTGGAGTTAACACCATAACATCCAACATTCTGAAGGGGTAGGTGCGCATGCAACATGCTCTGCTCTACGCCACTGTTCCAGACGACTAAATTACTCATATTTTACTCATACGGCGGTTAAAGGCCTTAATCCCTTTTGAAGAGTAGTCCTGTACCTCCATAAAGCAACCTGCTGTGGGCCCGGTGCTGATGATGGTGACACAATAGCTCACAGAACGCGCATTAAAGCAGTAATGTAAATACCTCAGCTCGTTCGCGGATCGGAATTCGCGTTTGCATTACATCGTCTCATCGACTACGCGATGGCTATGAGATAACTCATCGACTCAACTTCGCTGGCCGATACTTTTAATTGGAAAATTTTAAAAGCTTTCAATATTCAGCTTTAAATATTTTTATTGTCAATATTCCGAGGTATATAGCGCCGCTCATGTTATCAAGTTTATCTCATTGCATACAAGTTGTCTCTCGGTCTTACTCACGCACGTGGACACAAGAATTGGAAAATATAATTATAGTAGATTGTGTATGTTCTACCTCTCATATCTGTAGTTTGTTTTACATTCACATAGCGGCTTCCGTTTTATGCGGCCGCAAACTGAAGTTTCCAACTTATCTGCCTGTCGTTATGTTGTGCGTGCGAGCGGCAGCTCGGTCCGCGCCGGTTTGCTCTGCGCTCAAATCTCGCCCACATGTGAGTTGGTTGTCTGTACGTACACCGTGAACACATCGATCATGCTTTATTTAATGTGAAGTACTTCCGGCGCGCCAGTGATCGCCGGCCTACACACCGGTGTAGTGCTTATAATAATACATTTTATTTAATGTGAAGTACTTCCGGCGCGCCAGTGATCGCCGGCCTACACACCGGTGCAGTGCTTATAATAATACATTTTATTTATTGACATAAAAGACGTAAGTTATACAGGACGAACTGGCTCCCCTGGTTCCTGAGCTAGCTTATGCTGTGTTTTACTGGAGCAAATCAAAAGTTTTAAAAGAAAGGGAAAAAAATTGTGTTGATTGTGTGGTGTGGTGTGTGTGTGTGCGCGAGTGTGTGTGTGTGTGTGTGTGTGTGTGTGTGTGTGTGTGTGCGCGTGTGTGTGTATGTGTGTATATGAGCGTGAATGAGTGGAGTGGAATATCGTAGCTATATCTCTCCAACCACAAGTAAACTATTTTCAATTTATGTTTCGTAACCATTTAATAAAATTTTTTTAATTGTGTCTGTTATTTTTCCTCACCTTTAGTTCCCTGTCCAACTTGTTGTATATTCGGGGAGCTAAGAACATGAAATGTTTCTCTTGATGTCTTGACTTTAGGAATAGGAACCCGTTGGACGCGCCTACAAAAAGGCGGCAACGTTGGTACAATTTTTCTGTGATATCCTTTGAGCATCTCGTAAATGAAACATTTTCTCACTGTAAGGACACCAGCTTTTTCATAGATACTATTAGTCGAGTATCTGTACGGTAGGTGCACAAGTACTTTTAAGACGGCTCGTTGAGATCTCTCTACGATTATGAGGTGGGTTTTTGCTGCACCGCCCCACAAACATATACAGTATCCAAGTCAGTACTGACAAAGAGCTCGATAAGTTTGGATTAGTGTTTCGAAGCTATATACTACGAAGCGCTTTAAATATATGAATTAATTATCTTATCCTTGTGGCTAATGCTGCTATTTGTGTGGACCAGGTAAGTTTATCGTCAACTAGCACACCAAGGTATTTGATCGTCTAGACCCGAGACAGACTACTGCATGGAAAGCTATGTATTATAATTTTTAAATTAATTGGATTTGAAATTTGTGATTTGTGAAAGCATACGAATTTGGTTTTGGAGGTATTAAGAGAAAGTAGACTGTTCTCACGCTATAATATAACCTTGAACAGGCTTGCTTCAGCTAATTGCGTGACTCTTTCCCACGAATTATCGGGGAATAGTAAGACTGTGTCATCTGCAGACATGGTTACATCCATCTCGGTGCAGAAGTATTGGCTACATTATTTATGTAAGGCAAGAAAACGGTGGACCCAATCGTACTTCTCTGTGAAACCCCAAAAGTGCACATAGCGATATCACGTACATACTCCTCCACTCGTACGGATTGCTTTCGTCCTGATAGCCAGTCGTGGACTACACCTCTGATACCGATGTTTTCTAATCTAGTTAATAACATTTTTATCGCAACGGTATCAAAAGCTTTTTGAAGATCCAAGAATACTCCTAAACACTTTTGTCCGTTGTCCAGATAGGTAGTCCCGGTTGTGGTTAACATAAGGGCAACATCTTCCCCTACTATAACCAAATTGCTTTTGGCTAAGTATGTCATTTGTTTTAAAATAGGATATAACCCTTCTGTTGACAATCTTTTCCAGTATCTTAAATAAGGATGAAATTAACGAGATGAGTCTGTTTTTGCTAGGTTCACCTTTGTCTCCGGTTTTATGAAGCGGACATACTATTGTCCTTTTGAATATAGGAGGAAAGTTAATTAAATAAGTGAGTGGAGGTGCAAGTGAAATAATATTTTGCTTCAGGATTTCTGTATTGATTTTATCCCAACCTGGTGTAGTATTAGATTTAACTTGTATTATTTTACTAACTTCTTGTACATTAGTGGGACTGAAAAACATTGACTTAGCTGGTGAGTTAACTTAGTTATAGGATTACATTTATAAAGTAGAACGCAAAATAAACTAAATAAATAGGAGATATATGACTGAAGATGATGACGTGTGGCATTCGTTTGTCTCTGAATACCAATTACTACTAGTTCAACGGTAACTACTTACTGGCAACTAGTACTAAATTAAAAACGGACCTCATTACTGATACTCTGTTCCCATTTAATCACTTCGGGTTGTATTTGCGCTGTTGCACATAATCCACACAAACCTGCCCCCTGCAGGGTCAACGGTTGCGCGAGTTACCTACTTCGGTAACGACGGACGTCTGAAACTTAGTGCACGCGCTCTGATGGCAAGTTAGTTAAGTGAATATTTAAAAGTATATAATGCTTGGCATGCGGTGAATCGGGCCGGTACGGTCGGGGATCTTTCGCTTACCTAACATCCGCGTGTATAAACAGCTATGCTGTCGCGTTTCGTGCACACTGTGAGTTTCCGGCTCTTACTGCTAAGGCACCGCTGAGTACGACTACGCATTTGATTAGCTTTTTTTCTCACTTTGTAATCAACATGATCTAAAGATTAAGCTGTAATTACTACTTAAGGTACACTTGAAAGCTACATCCAACGGTAATGTTCAGCTAAGTTTGGACGGGTCAAGCAAACTATTTATAAAACTTATATATCACTCGAATTGATTTACGAAACTAGACTAAACAAGGTAGACAAGGGAGAGATCAGATCTAATATTAAATTGAAAAACATAAAACAGACTGATGAAAATATGTTCATGTACCCGCCTCCCTCGCGCCATCTTGATGAGGGTCACGCGTTACAGTCCGCCAGGCCAGAGACGCACCTACTAAAGCATTGTCAAACTCCATATTATAAACTTCACCTCCTGTTACATCATGAAGCAAGGCCGAAGCCTTTGTAACAAATTTCAAGTTTCTGGTATTCATTAGTTTCAGCTGTGCGTTGGCTGTCAGTCAGGCAAGCAGTCACTCATTAGGTAACGAGAGTGTTTTGTATAAGTTATATATTGACATGCAACATACGCGACAAAAATATTATTACCCTCTCATAACAAATAACAATATTGTTTAACTACCACCACGTCAACAATAACTAATCAGTATACATACAAGGTAAGCATTAATTAATTGTTTTATTACTGTAATTATATTTTACATTACAAGTGCCTCAAAGAATAATAGTTACTAATAGTTTATTTATTGTATTCCCATACAGCTTTGCTACATGCATTTAAATACTAGGAATACATAAGCGTTGTGTATTCAATCGAAACAAAATGTTCTAACACAACGGGCGTCTATTAAATGGAACAAAGCAAGCGACCTCTCGCGATATTTTTAGCGCAGTCCCACTCGTTCAGTGCGCACTTATTGGAACAGATTCATCAAACCTCTATTCTCCCGACTACTACATATTTATAACATCCTAGTACCAAAGAGAGCGCTCGTAAAAATACGTTGATTTGATGAAGCGTGTTTTGAAAGGACAAACTGTTTCAAATCGGCCTCGTATTTTAGCGGTTGTATGAGGGACAAAGTGGAAATTTACGTGCGGAAAGTTTTAGAATCCTTCTAAACGAATGTATTTTATGCGAATCTATAGAGTGCTCCGTAGTAAGACGTGTGAATCCGTAGGACACACATATAGTTACATTAAACGCTCCAGCAGCTCGCTGGCACACTTATCTCAAGAGTCGGTATTAAAATGAAAGCCCCCGGATATACGGCGGAAGAGGGCTTAGCGTCGTGCCATTTGCGCGGGAACACCGAGCCGTCTAATTCTTAAAACTCTAACTCTTCTTGTTTTATGACTGCCTGGTGACGTTGGAAATTGCTGGAGCTTTTTAATTTTATACGTCTGTCCGTAAAAGGGATGCGATCTTATCAAAATATATAGACGGACGGACAAATAGTTGGAAGCTTCGTAATAAGAATTCCTTGGCAGTCTGTGAATACTGGAGGCAGTGATAATACATTTTGTGATTTAGCAATGAGAAGTTGTTAGCGTAGTCTACACACCACTTGTACACCAGTGCTTCTGCCTGCCTGCGCTGGCTCTCACACATGGTGCGCAGACGTGAGCGGTGGCGCAGCTGGTGCTGTACTTTCTGCAGCTGAAAATATTGAAGCTCAATATCGGTACATATGCCAATTATTAATAATATCGATGACTCGAAGTGTAGGAAACACTTTTATATCACAAACGCACGCTAACTACACCTTGGGTAATTTATTATTTAAGTTATATTTTTTTATTTAAATATCGCCAAAGTATGAAGATATTTATCCTTTACGCCCTACTCCTACTTTTGTACTGCAGACTAAAAAGAAACCAATTCCATCCAAAACATAAATGTGACAGTGTAAACAGAAGTGTCTCGCATCTAATTTGCTGTGATGTGTAATATATATATATATATATATATATATATATATATATTATAATACAGTGATTCCCGAAGAAGATTTCAGTATGTTAAGGTAAGGTTGCACACGATTTTATTTCTCATATTATCATCATATTTTTGCATCGTGGGTCTGTAGTTATTAACTCTATCAAAAAGTTATTAGACTTAGTAGGTAATACAGAATCACATATTATATTACATTAGGGACAAGATGAATTTGTTGTCCCCCATAACGACTATACAAAGTTTGTATCCCATTTCCGAAGCAACCCAGACACTGATAAGAAATCCTGCCACTCGTGGCAGACGTCTATTGTACGTTTATCCCATTCTTTAAACACATTGTAAAAACAGTACGCTCATAAATATTGATGTGGTCTAATACAAAGGTTAGGTGTAACGATACGACACCGTGCGGTGGTGGTGCGAGCGGCAGGGGGCTGGAGGGGGCGGGGGTAAGGGGCATCTCTCTAATCACATGGGCAACGAGTGAGTTATTAGCCGTTTATTCGTGCATTGGTCACCGAACACGGGCGGTGTTGTACGGGAATATTAGTCTGTTCCGCAGCTATACTACACGCACAAGTACACATGTAAGGAGCTGTTGGACGTTCCTCGGGCGCGTAGATAATGATTTCGTCGGTAGTTCTGTCATCTCACAGCGAATATTCTCGTTGCTTTCTCTGATGTGGCAGTGGCCCGTACGGCAACAGCCATACATCACCTGTGAGGACTTAGCCGTCCAGCTATAAGCCGTTTCTTTAAAGAAAAGAATCTTAAATGGCGGATTTTACAGCTATCTCACTCATAAACTATTGCTATCTCACTCATAAACTATTGCCTTCGTCATATTTACTAACTTGTGAGCCGGTACTCGAAACAAAAATAGTCGGTACGCACATTTTTAAATATTTTTTTTAGTAGCAAAAGGGGGCAAACGAGAAATCGGAGCCATTTCATGACTACCGACGCCCATGGACAATCGCATGATTGTAACGCAGGTGCGTTGCCCTCCCATAACCCCGCAATGGGCCCCCGGCTACTAAACTAAGCCGCACGAAACTTTGTACTTTGCGCCTGTATCAAGTGAGCGAGAATTCGTGCCGGCCCAATTCCGTTGCATAGGAGGTTGTCAATGGCACTATCTCCTCCTTTTAGTTTGTTGTTACTGTTGTAAGTTTATTGTCATTTAATGTTTCTTAATTTGCTTAGTGCTTCAATTGCTGTTGTTAATAAGCGATGTCGCTGGACCAAATGGCCTACAACATAAACTGAGAACAAACGAGTAGTAGAAGCCTTAAAGACACAAAGGTGTTATAGAAACAACGTCAGCATCATCAGCCGGACGACGTCCACTACTGGACATGCCACTTGTATCCAGCGGCTCTCCGCCACCTTAACGGCTGTGGAAACACAAATTATAATTACCCGACAAGTTGTGCCAGGTTAACAGGTTAAGATGTCTTAACATACCTATCACGATGACAGTATGAGTAAGAAATGAAAATTCTAATACTTTGTTAGTAAAAAATATATATATATATTAAACCTTTTTGTTGATGCCGCCGTCCGCTTGCGTCGGCGAGAGTGCTTTGCTTAAAAGTAAAAGTAAAAGTAAAGTACTGTCGCCGCCATTTATAATTATTTTCTTTATCGAAAAGGCTTATATCACTTTATATAAGACACAGTCTGGTGACAGCCACACGTTGATAACAATTTGACGCAACGTAAAATTCGGTAAAATATCAGGGGACATACATAAAGACTAGCAGTCCGTCCCGACTTGGCACGAATATTTCTCGAAATGTGGCAAAAATTCATTGATTTGCATAAATGTAAAGTCATAAAATGTTTATTTCCACCTCGTAAACATTACGCGTTACAGCAACAATTAAAATTATGACAGAACAACGTCTGACGGGACAGCCAAATGTCAATAAATCCTGCAGTTTAAATAAGGATTTATTTTGACATATTCTTGAGTGTTTTCCTTCATCCGATCAATTTCTCGGTCGAACAAGATTCATGTAAATTTTTTATCCCAAAGTAAACGGTTACCCTGATCTTAAAAGGGTGGGTCATACATTTTTCTCGATTGGTATTCAGAGGCCGACCTATCCGATCAAAACGACCGGATGAGCTTTCATTGGTATGCGCATATGATAAGAGAACTCCGATGTGTTCTAGATTCAAACGTTATTTATACGGACAACCGTTCATTTTCTGTGTCCCTGGTAGGTTTTACATGAGTGTGATTTAGTAATAGGTAGTGTCATACGTATTACACCCGGATTGAGCCGACTCTCCAGGTGAGGTACCTCTTGCTCAGTAAAGCGGCAATCCCGCCTTATACAGCACACATATAGATGTTGGAACGTTTCGTTTTGTTTCCGGTGGTCCGTTGGAGGTGAGTAGAGAAGGATGGCAAAAATATTTTAATGTATGTATTACATAGTATCTGTATTGTGGATGTCTATGGGCGTACGTGATCATTAAAGGTTTCAGGGACTGCTGATGAACAATTTAAAGTATGAACTGGCAAACGAAGTCTTTTGCTTACAGGGGATCGTAAGAAATGTATAACATATAATTTGATAGTTGTGGCGGAAGAAACTTCTGATTGGGTGAATTCTGATGGCGTCAAATGATTAAGCAATCATACAGGAATGATACTTGACGTCGTGAGTCAAGACAGTAATATAATTGCCGGGGATCCGGTGAAGAATGTAATTAGGCATTTAAAAAGGAAAAATGCCACGCATATTTACCTTTTAACCTACAAATTGAATGCATTTAAGCCATCGCGTTAATACGCAGTTTGGACTACCATTTCCCCGAAATACCTGTAAATGTGTCACCCATTTAATGCGACACAAATTCGGCGCAGCGCCGGCTGAGACCCGAGGGCCGGATAACGTCAGCGGCTGACAAAGCCTTTGTGTACACCCGGTCGGCCGGGTGAGAACTTGCTTGACATCCAATCTAGGTTAAATATTTTTAATGTATTTTATTCCCGAGTCACATAATGGCGCGAGTCAAAGGTTATTGATTCAGTAAAGCAACGTGCAGTGAAAGCGGTGCTTAGACTGGTAGGTTAAAGTTTATCTAATCTTGATTCGATCAAGCCTTGTTCTGTTTCTACATCGGATGATATCGTGGTCGACTATCTAATCTAAAGGGTTTTGACGAGGGCACCAGTCTCTGTAACCCAGTAGGGAAACCAGGCCCATTCCTAGATGAGGTGGAATTCAAACACAATACGGGGTTTCTCGCGATATTTTCCGTAATCGTGAGAGCACTCGAAAATGTTGTTAACTAAGTTAGAAAAAAATCATTGGTACAGCCGGGTTCGAACTGGGACCACCGAAATAGAAGACAGACGCGTTAACCACTGTACCACCAAGGTTCTGTTAATGTTCAGTTATTAAAAAATTATAATATTTATAAAATATTATAAAAATTGTCATCAATGGAGGTAAGAGACACCGTGCCGCATTCCAGCTGGATTGATCCAGCACGACCGGGGAGTCGTACGTCCGGGGAGCAGTACGGATCCTGTGAGGGACTCTCGCTCACAGGATCCGTAGTAAAGCGACATCTATGCTGTCATATGGTTTGTAAGTTTCCACTGGCTCGTTGGAAAGACCGAGGAAAGAGGCAATACATCTGAATAACAGTCATTATGGTGATGTCTATGGACGTCGATAGTCGTCAAAAGGTTGCGACTGCAAGTATGACCGTATCATTATACTATAAAAACTAACAAGAACCAACGCGCAGTCAAAGGACTGCCAGTAGAAGTGAACACTTCATACGTAGCTGAAAATGCACTTGTGGCGGCTGCGAGTCACCGCGTGAGCTGCGTGTAACATGTTTGCTGACGCTGTAGCCTCACCAGTGTCCAGTTAGTTGCAGATAGAATGTCCGACGCAACTCCGCTCAGAACTCGGCGCGTTACCTGTAACAATAACAAGCGCGTTAATACCGCACCGCAGTTCACGTGACACGCCTCAATTCCACGTCACGCCGTGTCACGTCGGGTGTCATCGGCTATAATCCCACGGCGGGTCGGCGCTGATTGATTTCGATATACACCGAGGCTGTCAGCACGTCACAAAAAGACCGACGCAATTTACGAGCAAAGTATATCGTTATTTGTCGTTTAGAGAGATATAGACATAGGCGTGAGAGAAAAATCAAGGGTGTGGAGGAAAGAGAGTAAAATTAACGAGATTTTTTCTTCTTCATTTTTATGTATATTTTTACGTTTATACATTTTTGTCTAAGCAAATAGTAGTACAGTTGTCCGTTGTGGAAGCACCTGTAACGCGTCCTTATGGTACTTAGCACACGGCTGGGCCAGTGCGGCGTGATAAGTTCATATTGTTATTGTTTAAACAGAGTTGTACTTTCACGTATAACAAAGTTTAGAGGAACGAATAGCATAAAAACTGGTCACTGATCAAACGTTTACTGTAAAATTGTGAATGAAATTTTAAATTTTCAATCGTTTCTTTCTAATTATGTAACAAATAAACTTATGAACTGTTGCAAATCTTTCAGTGTTAAATCGCCCATTTATCGTGGAATGTTGCAGGCACTGACCATCACCCTACGACGTCGGGGTGGAGGCCGCGGGCGAGGGACTGCTAATATCACTATGATGAGAATTGACTGGCTGATGAAGCAATACTTTTACTCGACTGCGGCGTACAGTTGGAATGTTTCTCGAGCTTGCGTACATTTGTATGTAGATTTTAGGAAGAGGTAGTGCCATGCTGCATAGGAGGAGGTAGTGGCGAGCATGGTCTTTGACACATTACATTTGAATTTGAATAACGCCACAAGTCACGATAAGGGTCGCTTTGTCCTTTTATTTCTTTGTTGTGGGTTTGTTTTTTCAATAAACAAATATGGTTCTTTATACTTCAGAAGAAGCATAGCTTGGCGAGCGTTTTGCGTGCAATTTACTTGAGAAAATAAAATATTCCAAGATTTTTTGCTCTTAAAACAATTTTTCAATGAATGGCTGATTTTTGAGTCGTTGTTTTCTTCTTTAAAACGAATAATTGTGGCTATACACTGTGTTTTTACGAAAATTTACACTTTCATACACAGATACATAATGTTTGTTTGATGAAAACCTAGGCTAGTTTTAGTGCACTACTCAAAATTCTTAGTGTTTGATATTATTCAAAATGTATAACCGCCTAACAATAATATTACGAATAACTAATAATACTAATTCTTCCTCTACTTAGAGTATCGATGACAGTTAATGCCTGTTAGTGTTGATTCAAAATTCAGCCCACGATCACTGCGTTACGCGCGGCACCGCAGCGCAGGACATCTCGTGGTTCATGGATTGCATAGTTCCACAACCTGGTTTGCATCTAATGGGTCCTTACTGAACATGCATATTTTACTCCGAACAGTCTGAATTCGAAGTCTACTCAGGAATATCCAGGTCCGGAGTTTATAGCCAGGCGTACGAGAGGAGCCTCTCCGAGCGTCGCGCCCGTGTAGCGCCTGAGTGCCCAGTCTGACTGGCCAATCCTTTCACTACGACTACAATTTATGAAACCAAATACGCCGTCTTAACTGATAAGTGTCAAATGTTTTCTTAGGTTTACGTACATTATAATAAATAAACTGCTTGTTTAGGTATTTTACAAACACGTTTCATATTTAACTGTAGATTGAAAAATTGTTACACAAACCACGATGATCCGTCGTAGCAGTTTTTTTATTATAAAGTTCTTAAATAAACCGAGATAAAATCCGTAAAACTAGTTTAATTGTAATATAAAGATCTTACATCATAAAGACTCTCTAATGAAGTCACAAAGTCAAAGTAAGCTCAGAGAAGATTTTAAGCCGCTGAAACAGTAGGTGTCCAAAGCGACAATGCAATAAGCTAACAATACCTTAAGGGAGGACATGAAGTTGCTCGGATCCTGTACAAGGAGCAAATCCCGGAGGAGCGCGCGGCAGATCCCGGGTCTTAAATATAACGCGGCGGCGACAGATATATGATATTTGAGTTTATGTTCGTCTCGATTTCAACTCGAGATAAATAGTTGCCGTCCTGTCAGGTTTCTTTCATAGTATAGAGGGACAAACGAGAAATCAACGCCTTATGACTACTGCCGACGCCCATGGACAGTCGCAATGTTGTTGTTATGCAGATGCGTCGCTCTCCTTTCCTCTTCCTGCCTATTGGACCACCGGCTACGCACAACCGCACGAAACGCAACAGCAAAGCTGTTACTTTACGACAGTATCATGCGAGACGTACCTCCACAGTCACGCCGAGCCAATTCAGCTACAATGTAGCATGGCACTACCTCTTACTAGAGTTCGTTTGTAGTTTGCTATAAAGAAATGATATCCTCAGGACATTTTTGGCTGTAATACTCTCCACAAACTACCAAGATCTAGTGGTATAGTATCCATCTAACAACACAAACTGTGTGTCCCCAGTGTATCCACAGTTCATTAGACAGGCTAATGCAATTGCACACACACAATGTCAGCCATTGTCCACTCTCCCGGCGGGGGCGAGCGGGGGGCGGCAACGTCATAACGTATCCTAACAACCGAAATGATGTAATAACAGCGTCCGCCATGTTGTAAGGCGATGGCGGCGGGCTGTAAATAAAGTAATACAGTACAGGTACGTCCTTGTAACAGACAGTGCCGTGCTGCTCTGCAGCCTGATTGAGCCGGTACGGCCGGGAGTACCTCACGCTCACATGATGCCGTCGTAAAAGTGTAGCTGCGCTGCCGCGCCCGCGGTGTGTCACCACTCCCGTTGGCCTCGTTTTCGTCGTTAGTGATGGCCGTAGGTTGTGGATAATGTTGACGGCGCGTGGCTCAGTTGCAGACGCAGTCACATACGCTTGCTGACTACGGACGCGCACAGCGAGCCGCAACATCGTCAGGCGGACGTGACACGCAGCGCGACGGTGTAGCTGTGTCGTGTCGTCGTGGTCGTGCTGACAAATGCGACATGACTCTTGCTACTTGATCCTTGTACAACGTCACGTAAATGAAACGTAACATAACCATGATACACAGCCGGCTGTAGTGACGAGGAGTGAAGATATGAGAGCATACGGAGCAGGCGATGCGCCGCGCACATCCTCGTCTTAATTTCACGCTATAATCTCAGATATGACTGCGGACAGGTCCGGGATGTAACTGCGATAGCCGATATTTAAACAAAGAATCTCTTAATATAGTTATGTACCGCATTTTTGTATAAGTATTAGCTGTGTCACGCGGTACCTCCCGTGTAAAACCTATCCCAATGGAACCTGTATTCTTTTCGTGATAAAAGTGTTGGAAAACTAGTACTAAAATAAATAGTGGAACTTGTGAAAGAAAAATGTAATTTATTCAGGTGTTGAAGGGTATTATTACGTTAATGTAGGTTGACATATACATCTGTGCCCAGGCCTGCCATGTCAGGTCAGCAGCGGTGCGCGGAATATTCAGTCATCCCCACACATAAACTATTGCATTTATAACATAAGTAAAACAGACTATAATAAGTCACCTCCGTCCCAATAGGCCATGTGACAGCTTAGCTGTCGGCTTAGCTGCCTGGTCAACTCTGCTAGAAGGCAGCATGGCACAAACTCGTACCATTAAGTAGGTAGATCGGCATCACTAGTGATTTTCTATCCGCCCACTGGGCATAATGATAATAATAAATTAAAACAAGGTCAAGGCGGCCAACCTGCCCAAGTGTGCTACGTGCGTTTTGATGTGATTTGTACTTTTTTTATCGACTACAAATCAAATAGTCAATTGCCTTATAGCCCTTCTTGGTAAATCGTATATACAACCGCGAAAGACTTTTTAAATCGGTTCAGTAGTTAGTGCCTGAGAATAGCGCATTCAAACTAATGAATCTTCCCCTTTATAATATTAATATACATATTATGAATTAACCGACACGCTTTCATAATACTGTGTAATGCTTTGGATATTCTCCAGTTTATATAGATTTGCAGACAGTCTGCGTAGATTTTAATGCTAAAGAGTTCAGACGTTTCCCACCACTCTCTATCCCGTCTATTAAAACAGAATTGAAATGATTATTAATATTTATTTAGTAGGTACTGTACCTCGAAATTCTTACTAACTCTTGATCAAAGTTAATAATAACTTTATCTAAAGCCTTCACTTTCAATATTTATTGACCGGTCGGTTTCAGGGGTTGCTGGTGCATACCACTTGCTCACAATGTGACGCCGCGACCGCCTGAAAATGTTGTTCCGTTACAGGCTGTCTGTGAGTACCGCTGGCCCGCACTGGACGAGAGCAGGAATGGAGGGCCACACACTTCCATAACAGTCTCACGGATCTTTATGTCAATCATTCTTTGGCTAAAATATTGAATGTGGGATAAGCATTGACTTATATGTATATTTGATGACAGGGAACATTTGATATCACCATAATTATCCTGATAAAGCTGGCTAGTAAACTATAATGGGCACATAAATTTTCGTCATAATCGAACAGATTACACGAAACATATTTAATTACCATTAATTAAGTAGTGTCCGTGACAAAATATGGATATTTAATTATGTACAAAACCCAATCTGCGTGCATCAGTGATTAAGGATTCCCTCACGCGCCGTCGCACACGTCCGTCCAGCGTCGCGCCCGAGAGCGAATTAACTTCACGCGACAGTGGCGCCAATAATTGGCGCGGGTGTAACAATAACTAATGTCCGCTCGACCGACCAACCGATTTGGATGCGAAATTTGGGATGTATTCACATATCCGGATATCGAATTATTCACATAACGGTATACATACAGATATATCCGTAGCTATGAACATGTCGTTATAATTTCACTGTTCATATAAAACAATATAAGTAATATTACACGTACATATTTTGTAAGGGTTTTAATCATACCTTTGTTTAAAATTGATGGAAGTGCTATACGCTACGTGTCCTGAATTGTGACAGTTATTTTTGTTAAGACAATTTTGGGCGTCACAACAAAATGAATCTACTAAACCCATCATCGCTACATACAGCTTCCACCATGGCTTGAGAATGAAGGGGTGCAATAGTTAACGATAAAGGGATCAAATGAAAGTCTGAACAATATAACGAACGTATTTTTCAATTACAAATGCATTCTAATGTTAAAACTCCGTATTGTGGAACAGTTACAGGTAAATACATACACAATTGTTTAAAATAGAACTACTTCTGCTATATTTAAAAAAAATTAAAGAATGTTGTAAAATTCGTGACAGACATGCTAATAATCCTCGAGGCGGATGGTTCCGGTGTTTGTAGAGGATAAGACATTTATTGCGCCTCATTAAATAAATAGAAAATTCGCAGGGTAAAAAAGCTCCTCCGCTACAGGAGTAGGGGCGTTCTCGTTATATTTCTAATTAAAAGTTTTTAAACTCCTGAAGTTAATTTCCGGTGCGCCGAGCGATCTGCTAACATCCAAACATATCCGAGACTGAAAGTTATCAAACAAACATTTATTTCAACATTTTACACTCTTTCATTTTAAATATAACAGTATCTTTATAACTCATATTTCACTGCAGACGTATTTCTATCGCAGCTCTAGACTGAAAATCAATACGAGTCGTCTGCTGAGGCTAATCTCTTTCAATGTACACAAAGGGCGCATAAAATTATTCATTATATTTAATTCAAACCAACAGACACACGTCAGATTTTCCAATAGGACTATGCCAGGTCAACGAAGGTAATGAAAACAATATATAGCTCAGTACATCCAATTATCTTTTCTATAACTTTATATAAAATATTTAATAGTTCATTTTCTTTTCAAGAACCGTCAAAGCTTTTTGAAGGAACATGTGTTTGTTTAAATATTTATAAAGAAAAATAACTAAGCAAACTAGAGATGTAAAATGAATAACAAAATGGCTCGCATACGGGTCCTTGTGGCATGCCACACGCGACGGCGCTCACAAAAGGAACGCCGCGCTTTGTGTGTAAATGTCTTTTAATTAAGGCTGAATATAATTACAAAGGTGCTCTCTATGTTCCAACTCTGCCACGCCGCACAAACGCGCACAACGACGTCATCATGTGTTATTAGCCCGTAAATAACAAATAATCAGAAATATGTGCAACTAGAGTTTAATCTTTAAGAGCAGACGTATGTGCGTAAGCGACGTGTGAAGAGTAATATTTTGAACATGGCGCTGCCTTAAATGTTATCTGTTAAGGAGTGAGCTGTAACAACTACGAACGCTATACTTCTGCGGATCTATAAACATCCATCCCTCAACATGAGGTAAAAATGAGGTAAAAAAAAAAAGAAGGAACAACTTTCTGTTCAATATGAATAAAATAAGTATTAATCTTTACATTTTTTTTGCTATTTTGCTTAGCTCAACGAAAGTTAAATCCATGGCAATGAGTATCCAACGTAAGAGTCTAACAAGAAGTCTTAAAACAAAATCCCACGTCACTCAACATTTAGGAAGAGGAACGGAATTGGGCCGGCCGGAAATGGGAGGTACCTCTCGCTGACATAATACCACCATAGAGTGGCATCCTCAGTGTCGCGTTTCGTGCGGTTTGTGAGTAGCAACGCATCGGCATAGTAATTATGTGGATGTTAATGGGCGCCGGTAGTCGTAAAAAGGATCCGATTGCTCGTTTGCCCCCTCCCCCTAATTCTATATTAAAACTCGCTTTACGACGAAACTAACGACACCGATACGTTGAAGTTCGTGAAGCTTTTCAGGTTGTAGCAGGGACCAAAGAAATCTAAATACACACAAACGCTCGCAAAACATTATCGTCTTTCTGTGGTAGTCGGGTAAAAAGCCTACTGAAGGATTCATTCTAGAGATAAGTTAAAGGGTTTAATGTAATATTTTAATGTATTTGTTATTCTCACGAATTTAGATATAAGTATATCATACAACAACAGCGCACGTCCTGTGACGAAATTAAATATACCGTTAATTGCCGACGGACACAAACACATGACTATAACTAGCCGCACGTACATCTCCGTTACGTTACATTTCACACAAACAACCTGTTACGCTGTCTTCTTACAATTAGTGATGCGTAACGTAAATATTTACACACGGGCTTCAAGATCATAGTTGTTGCAAACGAGTTCCTATACATTCCAGCTAAGCAAGAGTTATTACTTGAAATTACATGGCAGTTGTAATAACATACAACAGAGGGCTCGGGTCTGAGGGTCGCTTCATTATCACAGCTCGGAGGGACGGCGTCCTTTATGTCCAAGTTTACAGATACCAGTCGTTGATGTTACAATTATAGTATTGTATTGAGGATCTGTGCTTCTAGTACTTTGTGTAACGTACAAAATACGCAATAAATTTAACTAAACTTATTAACTCAGCCTATACACATTAAGTAAAGCCATGTTATCACTTTAAGTGTTCCACACTAACAAAATTAAAAACCAAACCCTTATAGGATTATTATGTGTACGCGTCCGTAACAATACCCATTCCGAAGCCTAGAAGGTTATTCCAAATTAAATAGTTTATTTGTTGACGCTTGGTACCTACGAGAAATTACAGGTACAAATAAAAGACAAAAGCCGAGGAATGGTAATAATGGTATGACATAGTAATATACAAACAGATATTTGCAGTTAATTGCATACAAAATTGATGGATACGCGCGGAAACTTAAGTTTGTCCTCATGCTGGTGCGCTATTTTCACTTGCACTTAGCCAATTTTTTGAACGAGGAAAATAAATGTTGAAATGAGTATAATCTATCAAGGCAACACGAAGTGCACTGCCTACGCCGTGGGCGGCCAACTTGATTGCAGCTAAATTTTACTTTCTATAGACTAACCCGGTGGTATCTACAATACTTCCCTTTTTAATTATTTTAAATATTTTATTTTAATATATTTTTGAAATTTAATTAGTAATTTGAATAACACAGTAGAATTATTCTTATATTCAAAAGGGTGTCACCGCTATCGATTTATATATATGTATCGCGTTTTTTATAATAAATAAATTATTCTTCGTTCTCGCCTAATTTCGGACTTCTACCCGTTGCACGAGAGAAAAACAGCTACAAAAGTTGAGATTTTCAGGCTGGTTGTTGAGGCTGGCTACACTGGTGTAAAGACATTGTTGTCGTATGACACTCAACCTGACTAAGCTAGGGCGCTGCCAAGGTGGCAGAGGGGCCCCTCTCTGCTACACCCTGAGGCTAACCTTACCCCTACCAGCGGAATCCCTAACACTAAGTTAGTAGACTTTCACACACGAGGGTACAGGTAGGCTGCCACCAGCTGGTGGATGCTGATGCCATGAAATTTTTAACTGTAATCCCAATGGACTCCGTTCAATTTTCCGGATGAACCGTTAAAGTTAATTTAGTTAACACATTTCATGTGTTGTTCGGACTTCATCTCGATTAGTTCTAACGGCTGTAGTTCCCGCGGTCTCCCGAGGGCATCTCCTCTTTCGGGTTTAATTAAGAAGCCCCGCGCCGACCCAGGTCGTCTTGGCACATGTTGATAAAATCAAAAGTTAATTTCATTTACATGTTTCAGAGTTTCAGAGGTGGAGAGGGCATTCTGGACTGCTTCAACCTCGGTCAACCAGTGAACTAATCAATACACATGCTCATTACTGAAATGTCTGATGTCTAATTGGCCGAGGGTTTTTGTTGTTTATCAACAAAAACAATTTCGACTCTATTCACTCTGTAACATATTAAAGATAATTGGCAAGCTTCAACAACTGAATTTAAGTACGTGTTAGGTAATACCCTAATGTTGTAGTAAACAACAACGGAGAATCAAGAGCCATGCGTCGCGAGCCCTACTTATTTGTCTTGTATAATATTCCTCATTCAATATAATAAATAAATATCCTAAGCACTACTTTCCCAAGTAATCAATCAAGGGCAAAGCGGGTAATGATCAGTAGCCACCAAGAGGCTCTGAGGGCACGCCTAACCCCAAATACTATAAGAAGAATTCCATAAATATCCACAAACTCGACTCACCTCATGTCCTCTCCGCACATCAGTATTCTGGACTCGTAAAATGCACAAAGCATCCCTTCATAAATGTATTCATGACATGCAGGACGTACATGACCGCAGTCCTTTTTTTTGTAACGAAGGGGAATGCATATACGCATGATACTTGGGAGCCCGGGTAGATACCCAGACCTACGTTGGACTCGGCAATTGGGCAGATATACCAACTAAGCCCCTACGGGAGCCTTCAGCCCCTATAAATGGAGGGATCTACAGGCAACAGGACCCCTCCAGCGACAGGTTGGCCTCGGCGAAAAGGCCAGATTTCACCTCCTCGGGGACTGTCCAGCTACGCTATGACAGTCCCCACGACGCTGTGTCTTGATGAAGTGGAGCGGGTTCCATCCCGGCTCGATACGGAACACAGAGGCACTACTGTAGGCGCTGCAGATAGCGCCTCCTTCGTACCCCCATTCGTTGTCGGCGGAGGGAGGTCGTGTCAGCAGCCTCTACTCTCACCCGCTCGTCGGCTACCTTCTGGAACATGACGGTCTCGCAGAAGGAAGCCATCGCCTGGTAGGAGTCGTCGCTGCCGAGCATCGATACGACGATGCTCGACATCGACGAGTCCTCTCCGACGTGACGTCCCCTCTCTGCGTGGGGTTCAGGCCGAGTTCTCCCCGAGAGAAGGGCTTCGGTTTTTTGTCTGACCCGAAGTCCTAATCTCTCTATGCGGCGGATAACGAGGTCAACGCCCACCTTCGCCAGTCGCGCCGGCTCCTTGTAGCTTCGTCCCCGGGCATAGTCGAGTGTGTCATCCGCGTAGCAAATGACACCCATCCCGGGGAGGAGACGGCCTCGCAGGACCCAGTCGTAGCCGACATCCCACAGGATCGGTCCAAGCAGGGTACCCTGCGGGACGCCGCACCTGATCCGCCGCCTCTCCACGGACCCCGACCGGTTCTTGAGTGTCACTTGCGACCGGAGAGATACGCATCCAACAGCCTCACGAGATAGGGAAGCACCTTAAATAAGATCTAGTGCCTCCCGTATCTCGCTGTGCGGGAGACTGTTAAATGCGTTCGCGATGTCCAACGACACCGCGACTATCACATCCTCCCTGTGTTCCGCCTCACCCGTCACCGCCCGCAGGCGCTTGCGGGCTTCGACCGTTGTGCTCGGAACCCGAACTGTGACTCCGAGAGTCCGACATGACTACAGTCCTGCTTTTTCCTGCCCATGTCATTCTTCTGTGGTGCAGCAAGCTAACTAACGCAAACCATAACCAATACAAAGGAAAATAGTTCTTAAATTTGTTTCAATATACTCGGTCCACATGTCGTCCAATTTATAACTGGCAAAGTACAAGTTTTTATGCCATGAATATATGAGCGAACCTTGAGATGTGTACAGAGTAGCCGAGCCGCGTGCCAACTGCCGGGACAACGCAATACAGAGCCGTTGAGACAAAGTTACAAACTGTTGTTTAGTTTAATTGTAGCTTACGTAATTGCTCACATCGTAGATGTACAGTCAGACGCAGCGGTAGCTAAGTAGATGGATTTTTGAAACATGTATGCTATGGAATGACTTTCTGCATAGTAGCCGGATTGTCCGATAAGACAAGACCGAGGGGAATTCGCTCACCAGATGCGAAGTGACAGTTTCATCGCAATAACAACACATCTATTTAAGAACTAGTCAGATGTCTATGGGCGTCGGTAAACATCAAAAGCCATCGGATGTTTCTTCGCCATTATACATGACCTTTGAATAATTGAATAATTTGAACTATAAGCATATTAATAACAAAATACATTATTATTGTGCGTTGGAATAAATAATTAAATGATAATTGAATTAATGAATACAACGTTCGAAATTGTTCTAACAATAAAAGTATTGCACCAATCAGCCACCAGATCTTTGTTATATGGACGTTGTGTATTGATTTAAGGTATTCTGCGGCATCTGATGCAGTCGGCAACAGTTCCAACTCGTACTGAATATAACACTAACGAATCTACAAGGTTTTGTGACAGCGCGACGAGGCTGCCGCTCCCCCGCCAGATGTTTTGGTAGTATAAGCGCAACATATACGGTACCATATTGCTGGGACATTATAAAAGATCAAAAATTAATCTTACCCTAATTAATGCAGCTTCAATTTGATATGGAACACTGAAAATATTGTTGTGTTAACTTTTGACGCCGACTGTACCTGCAGTATAATGTTAGTGCCCGGAACTGGTTGTTTAACTATTAAAACTGATGTTTAACTAAACCAGACGACAATCATATTAAACTGAATGACGTCAATCTAATATATACAATTGTCATGTCACGGAGTTTATAAATAAAGCACCTACGTAAAGGCTTAACCGATTGATTGACTATGTGTATTTTGAGATTTTCTCGATGGGGTTGAAACATCGGAGCAGAACCAGTGTTATAATAAAATACACCAAGTGTATATTTTATAGACATATTTATTTTCACAGCAATATAATCACATGAGCGGATAAATTTATACGCTCATGTGATTATATTGCTGTATTATATTGTTTATAATTATAAAATAATTTATTTGACGAAAATAAATACCCACCCCGTCGACAACGCTTGTTCATTAACGCAAACAAATAATTACGTTAATTATATGTTCACACTGGGATAGCAGCAGTGTTTCACATAATATTGAAATTATTGTTATTTCGTGTCCAGCTCGATGGTGGCAGCTCCACTGTCGACGGCGGAAAATATAAATGGCCACCTGTATGACGTAATGTGATCATGATGTCCGAATTTCGGCTAAATCGCTCATCTTATATAGGGGCTAGGAGCTAACAGCGCAGCACACATTATACTGCTTACTAGTGCACTCTCAATTAGCTACTTGCTTTATATAAATGGCCGCCTGTATGACGTAATGTGATCATGATGTCCGAATTTCGGCTACATCGCTCATCTTATATAGGGGCTAGGAGCTAACAGCGCAGCACACATTATACTGCTTACTAGTGCACTCTCAATTAGCTACTTGCTTTATTCCAATGGAAGGGCGGACGAGAAGTCTGGCGCGGGACCGACGCGACATCTGGACGTGCTTCCGCAGCTCGGGGGTACACTCCCTGAACGTAGTTTAGCCCGAAGAGAAGTTAGAAAATCCGCATATCACTCACTTTGGTCCCTGGAGCTGACTTCAGCTCCAGGTCCATATAGTAAAGTTTCGAAATAAACCATGACGCTCCGTTAATAGGAGGTCTGATTGATAACTGCCCGTAAAAGGACTTAAAAAAAGATGGCAAACAAAATTTACAAAGATTTATTACTTTATGAATCATGTTTTCCACAATAGAACGTCAAATTTGAATCTATTCGAACTAATAGAATTTGTGTGAGGGGGTCTAGAATTTTCTCTGTCGTGAATTTTCTCACCAACGGAAAGAAACGAAATTCGTTAGTAGATTAAGTTTTACATTTTAAAAGGGAAAAAAGCAACCCAGATTAAAGTCAAGCTAGACAGTGTTTTAGATAATACCGCTCAAGCATTGAGTACAATTCACACCTGGGTAACTGATTTTAAACTTGGGCGAGAGAGCCGCGAAGACGCCAACAACAACACTATTAAAACAACGTCGCTAAGGCAACGTCGAGTGAACGATCCGTTGGGAGTGTTTGACGCCGTTTAAGCGTGATACTAACGAGTTTTTGTGTTTTGTTGTGACAGTAGATGAAACATGGATACATCATTATACTCCTCAAACAAAAGGACCATCTAAGCAGTGGACTTACAGCAAGAAACCTGTGCCGAAGAAAGCAGAAACGGTTTTATCGGCCGGCAAAAATGATGGTGACTGTTTTTTGGTATGTTCGAGGGATTATTTTAGTGGATTATTTGCAAAGAGGAAGGACAATAAATGAAGAGTATTATGTAAGCTTGCTGTAAATATTTAGTGAAGAAATCCGAAAGAAACGGCCTCATTTAGCAAACAAGAATTTTTTATTCGATCATGACAACGCACCAGTGCACTCGTCTAGGTGTGCAGTTGCCAAACTCCATGAATTGCGGTTCGAATTGGTACCGCGGCCCCCTGTTCCCCCGACATGGCCCCGTGAGACTTTCACTTATTCTCGAATCTCAAGAAATGGTTAGGTGGCCGAAGATTTTCATCAAATGATGAAGTCATTGTCGCCCTAGACGAGTATTTTGAGGAGTTAGAGAAAACATTTTATCAAACTGGTGTAACGGCATTGGAGAGACGCTGGACTAAATGCACCCAGGTAGAAGGAAACTACGTTGAAAAATAAAATTGTTTCATTAATAGATTATTAAAGTTTTTCTTGGCCCCTGCGGAAGAGTTGAGGCGGGAAACCGCGAGGCGCAGCTGGCACCTGAAGAATATAACCGACGGTAGCAGGCCCGAGAGATAGCGCTCCAGCTGCCGACAGCCTTATCTCCGTAACAAATTGCATAATTTGAGACAAATTGATTGTCTCCCGCGATGCGGAGAACGAGGTCTAACAACTTTTTACAAATGGCTAAACTTAAGGACGAATGGGGAGGGGTATTTAGGTAATCTGCTAAGATCAAACACATCTGCGAATTCAATCGTTTTTAAGACTCCGTAACTAAAACGAAAAACTTATTCCGCTTTGTTGTCCGTCTGTCTGTACAACGGTCACAAGAACCGCAAGGGGTACCTGCGGGGACCGCGACATAAAACAATGCTTATATAGGAATCAAATGGCGATGGTCCAGAAAAATATATCGGGGCAGACCGGCGGGTGAAACCGCAGAACACAACTAGTTCTGTACACCATATACTATATTATTAAGGGATATGTGCTGGTAAGGCCCATTAACTTGATCTGAGAAGAAACTAACTTTACTAAAGTTACTAACTGTACAAGACACTAAATAAAATTGTGCACTTTGTATGATTTTCTATCGGAACTTGTGCTGAAGGAGCGACGAGGTGTCCGATACAGCTGCACGGGAGTGCTGGGAGTGCTCGTCGGGCGACGGGACCAGGTCTGACACTCTCCCGCAGATGCGATAGATGCATCCCGCTGTGAGAATGGTTATGATAGATACCTTAACTATTGTGATCTTGTCCAGAGAGATCGTGGAGACTCCGACGTCGAGAGCAGCTCGCACACGGTAGCTAAGAGGCCCTCGGCGCTGACAGGTGAAAGAACTTGCGCGCTGTAGTATCGGAACACCCATTCGATACGGCGATATTATTTAAGCTAGACAAATCGTATTGGAATTAGTCCCTACTCCGGAGGTGTCGTTGGGGTTGTTCGTAATCGAGTGTGTGCGCTGTCCGACTTGACGTGACAGACGACGTATTTTAAGGCATTTGCGTCTTCTCGAGTTGTGTCGATATTTGTGGTATTTGGATGTCAAGTAGCACTCTCCGAGTACTCGTTCCCCCTATGCAATAATTACTCCTTAGGAACGAACATGATTCTGAAGTCATCGTCGAAACGTAAATATGTGAGGTAAGCACAGTGTTACGCTGCGCGGGAATGCTTCGCAACATTCTACTCCTCCAATTTATATGTGTTTATTATATGTGTATAGTTTCTTAAGTAGTAAACTCACACATCTCAATATCTAACAGAACATTCACAACAGAGTTTATACAAATCTCACAAGTCGTAATAAAATATACTTGTGCGGCGCTTTAGAAGCCGGCGGCCATTTCAATTTTACACCACGCTCCTTCCCGCACACGAAATGCTGTTTATGTTACGTACGACTCGATCCGCGCGGGCAAATGTATATTTACATGCCTCAGGGCTATCCGCGCCCCCACTCGGTTCGCTGAGGATAATGATAATCTGTGGCGATACGATCGAATCATCAGCCACGTCAGCCTGGCCACTATGGCTAAGTACCATAAGGGCGCGTGTTCCATGTACTATACAAGGGACGACGACGGTATCATATGAGCGAGAAGTACCTCCCCGATCATGCAGACACATGATACATTAGTGTCTGCCGCCGAGCATCAAACAGTCTTTCCTTCCTGGATATATCTATGTATAGATTCTTAGATACCAGTACAAAAGCAAATGTTCCTCTTAAAGTTCTCCTTCGATATTATATTTCAGCCCGCGGTAACTAACAAGTTGATTGCGACCTCACTCTGCACGAACGTGCTTCACCCCCCCTCCCCTCCGGCCAGGAAATTGAACAAATAAATGAACCGACGAGAGCTTTGTTGTTGCAACTATTGCACGCTCGCGAACAACAATCTCGCAAACAACATCTTTTTCTCGAGAAATGCGTAAAGAACTCGCGGGCTATCCGGACTGCTGCGGGGGCTCGGGGTCACGCAGCGCTACCGTGATGCTATATGCCGTGCGAATGTTTTGTTTTTGTTTGTTTGCTTGAATCATATCTCGCTACATGGGTACACAGTGGCAGTCCCACGCCGCTAGATGGTGTTCGTCTGAACAAATAAAACGGTATTACTATACACCGGCCCTTATTTCGCAATTATTTTAAACACACCATTGGACACACATTTCAAAGCCGAAATCATTAAATAGCGAAACTAAATTATATAATGGTTACATTAATTCTATATAAAATGAAACACACCTGTAATTGCTACAAATTTCTGCCATATTATTTATGGCTTATACTTTATTCATAAACCAGACTAAGGTCTGGTTTGTGGATAAATTTAATTTGTAGCAGAGCGTGGTTCCGATCCACGGATCTGTGCTACCAATTTTAGGTTATGGGTCCATAACCTAAAATGAAACACACCTTGAGAGGACAAAAAGCGAAAGAAGTATATTTCAAAGAGTCACAGGAAACACTGATTGAACAGAACTTTAAATCCGAAACATTCTACGAACTTAACTACTAAGAACAATAGTAGATGGCGTTACTAACATCTTATTTTGATACAATGCAACAAAACCTAATACCATACATACAACACGGCATGTATCGCAATTAAATGGTATAAGTAGTTGATTGTACGTACAGCGCCGCGGGCATAAGATCACCGACGATGTGTTTTATCACGTGCTCGACACACGCCCGCACGCAGCTCCCTCACGGAGCAGGCAGGGCATATATATCTTACAGTATAGTACGAACGTCACATGTAACACACAATCTTTGTCACCGAAACGGTTGTGCAATAAAATATACAAACCAACGCGGACCTCGCGTCGTCAGCTCACGATTGAAGGCTGTATGAACTATTTAGAAATATGAAACCGTACCTGAAGACGAATTGTTTTATATTTCTTGTACATTTTTAGGCAAAATAAGAAAAGAACAACAATTTAAGCGTGCTTTTTTAGTTTAATACTGAAGACTCAATTTTCTATCACGTGTGTGTGATATAAGTATAATCCTTCTTTCAAGAACAATTTTTGTGATTATTAATTTATATCTTTCAATTGAACAAAGGAATTACACAAAAATTAGCAGGCTTTTAGTTAAAAAAAGAACACTTAGGTCTAGAGCGGTGTCGTTTACTTACCGAGTGTCAACCTTTTTTTCCGTTGACGTGGGGAAACGCATATACGCGCCTTCCCCGGCCCTGGGTCCAGTGGTGTGTGGGACTCGCGGCACATGATAGTGCCGAATACCCACAAAAACCACCGCGAGTGCCATCAGTGCCGCCTTTGGTGAGGCGCCTCGGAACAACAATCATCTGGGCACCTCGACGGCTAGTCAGTCCCTCAACAGATGGGGTTGCCCAGCACTACAAACAACCCCGCCCCACTTTGGGACAGTGCAATGGAGTGAGGTTCCCATCCTCGCCCCTTGCCCCGTGCGCAAAAGCGCCACCTCCTGTTGCTCTTAGGTCCCCACTTCTTATAAAAGGGATACCGACAGCGATTCCTCCTCCTGATCTTTAAACCCCTGTTATAAGAGGGGTGCAAAGATCCCCCTCGGTTCAATTGGCTTCGCCTGGGTTCACCCGAGGCTACTAAGCCCCACCGCCACGACAAGGCTTGAACCATGGTGGGCACCGAGTGTTAACCTACTGGATCCATCATCAGATCACCTCCATGTCATACAAAGACAGGATTTCAGCTCTCATTAAATTTAACACCACTAATTCCAAACAAACCTACGTCAATTAACAAAGGCGCATGTAACAAGGTGAAATACTTAAATATTTATGAAACTATTTGTTTTAACATTTAGACATGTCTTTTCCATTAAGCCAGTTAATATCATAAACTCATTAGAACAATCTGGATGTGACGCGGAGCGTCCTGCACGTTCAGGTCCCTGCGTTGATCTCTGCGATGATTCCGAAGCGTCGCGGCGTGTCCGCGGCGTGTCCGCTGCGTGGCCGCGGCGTGTCCGCTGCGTGGCCGCGGCGTGTCCGCTGCTGCCGGCCGTCGCCGTCGTATCGTGCGACACGGGGAGAGCCGCGTGTGTCTTATGATAGATTACGGACCACACTACCGATAAGATCACACGCAGGGCTCGCCCTCACTGTCCACTCACACGCGTGTGCCCAGCTGCATACGCGGACAAGGTAAATTCACAATACACTCCCCGTTTAACGGCGGTCGAACGACATACTGATATATATATCGCAGTTGCATTGTCTAAATCGCCATATTTCAGTACAGCTAGGGGCTAGTGTTGAAATTACGATCAAAAATGTGACAAATAATAATAATAATAGCTTTATTGAATAGCGTACAACGACGAACGCTTTCTGGCGGAATTTCTTTCGGCCATATTCAATCCGGCTAATCGTTGGTCCGCCACAAAACAAAACGATCATGTTTTTGAAAAAGGCTAGCCGTAATGTTATACTGCGATTTGTATCATACGACTACGAAGTATATACTAAGAGTAGTTACAACATGTAGATATCACCGAGAGATAGAGGCATAAATACAACCCTATTGTTTCTATTTCTCTGTTATTCTTTCGAAATATAACGCCGTTTTAACGGCGGTACATCCAACTGCTTACAATTCATAGCATTTTATATCATTACGCAAAACGAAGTGCCTTCTACTACTCTTTTTATCTAATTCGTGTTACACAGTTTTATGACAGGACGAGCTAATAAAACAAGCGGAATATTCATAAAGAGCGCTAATAATGGTTTTTTTTTTAATAAAAAAAATTAGCACTTTACCAACACGGCCTCACAAAGGTGAATCAAAAGATGAATCTCATAAAACAATAACATGAAAAGGAAATACTATAATATCAGAAATGTTCAACTTAGTTTTAGTTAGTTAAAATTAATTTAGATAAATAACTACTTTGTGATCTTTATAGTTAGATATAATTTCAAATTACAAAGATACGGAAAATGTATCTTTATAATTTGAAATTATATGTAAAATCTAACAATTACAATATTAAATTATATCAAGAGTGAAAAGGTATCAATCTTTAGACAAGAACAACAACAACACATCTTCGCGCCAGTGCCCAGGCGCGTCGACAGGGAGGAACAGAACAGATGATCTGTTATACCTTAACCTCTATACTTGTATACCTTCAGTCAAGGCACTGCGGTAATGTATTGAAAGCAGCTCAAACAACATTTGGTCCTCTTAAGTGTATTACGTCATACGAAAACTGCTTGACGAGGGAGGAACTCAACAAGTCAACAGCGGAGGGAGGAACTCACCGCCACGCAATATTAACAAATATATCAACAGTTCCAAGAGTAATTGTTCTTTGCTTGTATTGCGACAAACTGATAAATTATACGCCATTATACTCGAAGAACTAAACTAGAATATAGACGTGACGCAATACTTTGTATACGATTTACTTTGCAGCATAAACACAACTTTAGATATTATTTAGTAAATACACTGAACTTGACACCGACAGACAATAGAGCTTTTTGTAAAAAAAATACACGAATACTTTACAAAGTACTGTTAGAAAGACATCACAACATGGTGGGACATCAGATAAAACCAGGACTGCAGTCCCCATGCTGATTTTCAGGACCACACTTTAATGGCCTGACCATGTTACGAGGGTGGATCTAAAAGTTCGTGGCCTAACCCACATGGAGCTATGACATCTTTTTAAATCTACCGTCATTTGTTAGTATGTGTCATATTGATTTATTATGATGTATGGTTTATAAAATAGACAAGAATTGAAACAAAAACCTTCCTGTAGCACATTGTGTATAGTAAGAGAAATCATCTAAACTCAACCGCGATGAAAAGTATGTCTATGTACTTCTTACAGCATCGGTAGTAGACGAGCAGTCGCTGGCTGGAGCATCCTCCTTAGCATTTTGGTACCCACCGGCGTCCATGAAATCTGCAAAAAGGTTAGTCAGGTGCGGATCATCAAGAAAGCAATTTATTTGGAAGTCAATAGTACAAGTAGTACAACAGTCGACCCATGAACAGGGGTTGCTGTAAAGCATCTAAAACGTCGGGTTTGTTAAATATACAATGATAAAACTTAACGAAAGAGTGTAAAAAAACGCGTTAACTTAAGAAATCATGAAAATTAACATTTATATCTTATGCGACTAGCGTAATGCCGCACAACAGTCACATGAATAACGAGCATTCGATTGTCTGTAATTCACGAGCTCATGTATTTGAACTGGTTCGGAATCCGGCACACGATTACAATAATTATGTAAATCCTTTGTCGCGGTTGAATGTTCATGGTATAGACTGACTTTACTATTGTGTATAATGTTTGACTCTCAGATAAATGAAATAGTCCCAATCTATATATTATAATATATAAAGTTTGTTTCTGTGAACGCGCTAATCTCAGGAACTATACAAGCCGATACTTTTTGAGTTGATTTGTTCAACTCAAAAAGTATCGGCAGTTATGTATTCAAAGGAAATTTGTACGATTGTTTTAACATATCGTATCACATCGCACAATAATGAGTTAAGATTTTCAGATCTGGATATATTTCCATATCTCTTATTTATCGAGATTAGGTCAATCAAGCAGTCGGGATAAAAGCATTTTCATGTTATTGCAGAGCCGGACCCGTCCAGTTCGGTTTGTGCAAACAATAATAAAAATACACGTCATTTTCACATTTATAATATTAGTAGGACTACAATAATTTATTTAATTACGTACATAACATATTAGTAATAAAGAAATTGTTGAGGTTAATTTCGAACAGATATTTTTTTATCATAAATTTTTATTTAAAAAAATATACCCTTCTAATTATTATAATTGAAAATTGTGTGTACGAAGTGTGTTAAGTAAGAACTGCCACGCATACTAGATTATAGCGAAAAGGTTACAGTAAATGTATGGAATCAAATATTTATTTTGAACAATGTTATATTCTACAGTCGCTTTTCGTCGAAATTTGTATTCTAACAAAGGGTTCTAGGTGTTCTTTTCTTTGGAGTGACAGAATAGATTCCCTTCGTTTTAAAATTCGTCTAAACTTTTTTCACAAGTATGTTATATTACGCACAAAAAGTCACTGAAAGCTGTATGTCTTTAAGTGATCGATTTTCACGTGGACAGTTTAGATCGACAGTACATTACGTGGTACGCAGGCACAGCCGGTGTATAATAGTAGTATTTATAGGACCAGCACGACTGTACAACAAGAAATGCAGCCATTAAACCGATCAAGAAAATCCTTTAGAAATATACTCAAAGATTGACTACAGCCGTCCGCCGAAATCGCCTTATGGCGTCATTGAAGTTTATTAGAGCAATCAGTATTGTAACTGGCACTATCGATCACAACTCGCGGGGGCGAATACATTTCCTTACAACGTCGATTGAGCTTCAGCGGCCAATTATTTGTTCTGGCCGTTCGCTGACGTGGCCGTTTGCAAGTTATAGGACCCGTTCGTGCCCTTTCCATGCTTCATAATTTGTGATGTTATATCGTAGGAATCTAAACATTCTACAGATTTGCTGCGATTGCGTCCGTGACATTTTTTACTTGTAACGTATTTATACGCGTATCATTCCATTCATATGCACTCTCTAATTCACATTGTGTGTACGCTTTCAAACACTCGATGTTCCGGTGCTCCGTATAAGGACCGCTACGAGAATGGCGTAGCATGCGACTACGCCGTAGCTTTCAACTACTCAACTGTAATGTAATTGCTTCCGCGAATACGATTTGAAACATAACATCTTTTATTTGTATAAACGTTATCTGACCCAACCACGCGGTACTGTGGCTGTGTAGTTTTTAATTTTATTAATCGAAATAAAATGTAGTCTATAGCTTCAGTAGGTCAAAGTTATATATCTGGACGATATTTAAATAAAATATGTGAAGTAATTAACATCTATATTCTCCAATACTTATTAAAATTAAATGTTAAACCGGACCAAAATATGGACAAGATTTTTTTATATATAACGATGTCACACACCAAATGATTAATAGGGCGTTATAAAAACCCTCTTTTATGCTGCCACGCTCTATTTAAAGCACCTGTCGGGTGCCTCCTACAAATGTGATAAGTGCAAAATTTTGCAGCTGCTGTATGGGTGTATATGTTTATCAATCAATTTTCCTGGTTTCAGCTTGTCAGCAAATATATGGTTTATAATTTATAAAAGGCCATTCGCACTCATTATTCGGCAACAAACACGCTGATAATGATTAACATAAAATATATTCGGTCGACGCGGAGGCTGGGACAGAGCAAACACAGCGTCCATTCCGCGATTAAATTTGAATTTTAATCCCCCCGCGTGTTAAATTCCCTAATTTATTTTCATACGAAATTCGTCCCGTAAACAAAGCCATATGTAAATATCCGTTTCACCTTTTAAGACTGAACACACGATAAGAGCACGCCATTTTAATTTATACCCGCATTTTATATCATCATCAACATTACGGACCCACTGCTGGACATGGGCGACTTTCAACTGACTGACGATCGGCCGCCTTGGTGTTAATTAAAAGTGCATTTATATCTCAATTCATTTTTTTTTTCAATTGGATTCACACGAATATTTCACAAAATATTAATATTTTTTTTTAAATTTAAATGATGTCTTTGGTTTATGCCAATAGAACTACTTTTACGAATTTTATCGCGGTTTATTTAATTATTTAACTAGCCCGATGTTTCAGAAGCTTCGGACGGTCTACTTTTTACCATGAAGGATGAAGTTATCACAATAGCTTATCCAGCTTCAATGAGACTCGGAAAACAATTCAATGTTCATTTCTTTGAAGTTGTATGCGCGGAGTAGTCGCTGTGTATGTGTGTATCGATTATTGCACGTTCACACATGTACCGGTACACTACAGATATATTAACTTCGTGCGTACGCTGACGCGCCCTGCCTCAATATAAAAAACCAATAGAATGTATTGAGTAGCTCAGACGTACAACGTTATTTCTTATTTAAACAAACCTCAACACGATGTACATTATCAAGCTCTGGTCACCGGGAGGGTAACGATTTTAATGAACGCGATACTTACAGAAGAGTCCCGGTAGGCACAACAGTTGGTACGTACTTGATAACAAAAAACCGATGTACCGGATAGATATGGGAACATCCGTAATTGTCCTTCCGATAGCAGTACTAAATAGATACAATATGTGCATTCAAGTCAGTGGCAGACAAATAGAGAATTTAAAAATTTAGTGATCCGGCCAATAATGGGAATGTCTACTTGATCAAATGCATGGTAAATTAAAAAGAACCAGAGGTACACGGCGTGGTTGTCTTCACCATAATTACTATGATCATGAAGTAGATGGCGCGCGTCACTCTCAGTGGAGCGCAGCACGTCGCGGCTGATCGGTGATGTATACTTGTACATGCTGCTTTAAAATTAAAAAAAAGTGCGGTCTTCCCTCGCGCTACCACAACCAGTAGCACCTCGTAAACCCAACACAACTATCACTTTGTGGTCGTCAAGCGAGAGGTGGCGCCTCTCTCCAATCTCTTACTAAAGAAAGAAAGCTAAGGTGTACTTTTTACCGACGAAACTATCTGGGATCAACTAATTACAAAAATAATTTTTGAATGACAAAGTATAATCACTACACACTATTCCACTAGTAGTCTCAATGAAGAAGGTCGCTGATGAAAGTCGATTAAAAAGGTCGGCCCCTTGCAGAGGAAACGGAGGCAACGCATCGGCATAGTAATTATGTAGATGTTCATGGGCGTCGGTAGTTGTAAAAAGGCTCATATTACTCGTTATGCCCCCCCCCTATTCTATAAAAAGAAAGAAAAACAGGGACTAATACACTCAGTCATTCGGCACTACACTCCGATCACTACTTAACGAACGGTATGGCGCCATTAGGGGTCATTAGTATATCAGTACTAACATGTCTTATGATTTACTAAATATTTAACAGTGTAACCGAAGAGATCAGGTGCAGGGTCGTAGTGACGGCATAACTCGCTCTCGGAGCCCAATAACATAACTCGCTCTCGGAGCCCAATAACACTTTTTGGCCCGGCCGAAGCCTCGATCCCACAGTCTATGGTTTAACATGCTCGCCTCTGGAGCACGGCGCAGTGTACACAGTGACAGATCGCCAACGACACGAAATAAAATTATTTATAACATTCATTACTACAAATAGAAATAAACGAATATCATAAAGTGGCGCCGCTTCTAAGACACAACAAACTCTTTGATGTCCAAGTGTCGTTTGTCACTTCTATCTCATTTCACGTCAAACGGTGCGAGAATCAGTTTTCAAAGAGCCTCTGCACCCTCCCCGCCCCCTCGGCCCTTGCCCTTTCCGCCTCGTGAGCTCGTCCTATTTGCCGATGACGTTGCCGTTTCACCGGCACAATAAATAGGGACCGTGCGTCTAGACTGTCGCAGGGGTACTAATGTTAATATTCTTAAGCTAGCCACTTAGTAACACAATTCTTTAATGTTTAGCTATTTAATGTCTGAATAAACACTCGGGCGCGTCCTGACAGTTAATGCGCTGCCCGTATATTTACAGCCCAACTCGACTGCAATGGAGCATGCCGTCTGTGACATTTTAACATTCTGACGTGAACGTGTACTAAGTCAAAAGGAACAGCGGCCAGAGAGCTGACATACAAATAAAGCCACAGGACACCACCAGTATAGCACAAAGTGCGAAGACCCGTGTCCGAGCTCGAGAGGGATCCCCACCTCATCATCCCACCAGAGCACTCGTCTCCGTACCTGCAAAGACAAGAAGGCCGTCGGTCTTCGTCTCGCCGTCAGATAAATTATAAAGTGGCCCTCGTGCCGTGTTGGCGGCTCTTGTTTAAACGAGCTTTGAATGTTGAACACGTCATGTTAAGTGCTGGGACACGACAGGTGAGGTGGAGTCACATTAAAATGTTTCAACGGTATTGATGCCTTAACTTTACTACACACTACGTTAAATCTACTTTTATGGTAACATCGCGGTTTTTTAAATTATTTAACTAGCCCGACGTTTCAGAAGCTTTACAGCAACCATTCCAACCAGACCACGACCATGGTTGCTGTAAAGCTTCTGCAACGTCAGGCTAGTTAAATAATTAAATAAACCGCGATAATATTCGTGAAATCAGTTTTATTGTAATAATTAAACCGATTTTTTTTTAAATATTTTATAGTCCAGATAAATTCACTTTCGTGGTGCCCAGCTGCGTACTCGTTTCAATAGCCTTGTGGTGTGAGAGCAACTGGCACCTCCACACGTCGGGATATATCTACGAGTATATTGTGGATACTATAAAATCTCCGAGAGGTCAAGAATGTAAAAATTTACTCAAGCACTGCATGTTACGTCTGTGTATTTTGTTAGACCCGTTTAGTTTGCACATTTACTGTGGTTACTAGATATATTGTTATTACTGTTTACCGTACATTATTGCTATATTTATATTATGTGCCATCAGTAAATTACCGCCGCAGATATCTGATATGTATATACAGTAACACCACCCGAGGCTTCACTCGCGCAACTTCTACGGCCATCCTCGATACATAGACTATTCAACTCAGAAGCGATTTTTCAATTCGGGCGAATAGTTCCTGACATCAGCGCGTTCAAGTAAACACGCCCAGAAATTCTTCAGCTTTATATTATTATATAGACTACCAACTATACCGTCCCACATATCCCAACACATATACGCGTATGCATAGCTACAACACAATACACGAGTGCATGTAGCTACCCAGCATCATTGTCCCGCTCAGGTTGTATTCACAATGCACACTGTTGTTGGAGCTTTACAATCAGTTTGTGAATGCTCCGTCAAAGCGAATTTTGATGCTAATATCAGATTTCTCACACAAAGTACGTGTAGCAGATGCCGTTGTTTAACACGAGGACAGGGAGGGGGGAAGGGGGCAAAGGAAACTGGAGCAAACTGGAGACATTCCTTTGAGACATATTTCTGTGAAGCCAGCACTTGAGTCCTTTTGGAAGTCCAACTGTTGTGCATACAATGTCCTTCTTCAGGTCTTGCAATATTTGCACAAATCTTATCCCATGTGTTGAATGTAAAAGTTTGTTTATGTGTTTGTGACGAACAATGAGTACATGATGTAGATACAGTTTGTATACAAGTATGTGACAACAATGATTTTTGAGCGTACGTCGGTGTATGTTAATGTTACATGCAGGTTATGCAGTAGAACTCCTCTCGCCTGTTTGGCCTTGAACTTTTTTCAGACCTGAACTTATGCTGTGGAAATGAAGAGCAGCTCGATGCACTTTCATCGGATTGCAATGAGCGCTCGTCTAGCGACGAGACTAGATCTTTTGGTCAAAAAAAAAAAACCATGGAGAGGATCATGATCAGGGGGAGGTTGTCCCAACCTTCACCTCCTGGCGGATGCAAGGACTGGTTGCGCGGTAGATTCGGAATACCTAAACTGTACGGCGGTACTTTTTATGGCATAAAAGCAATCAGAGCTTTGTGATGAACCGACGCGCATGAACATTCGCACGATTGTTACGCAGATGCGTTGCCCTCCTATCATCCCCTCCCCCAATAGGCCATCGGTATTACTTGAGCTATCCAATCGTGAATGGGATTGGTATTAGTCTCTAATCCAAGGGTGTCATTGAATGTTTGTGGTAGAACGTGTGTTGGGTTGTAGTGTATATTTCGCAAACATCCCCGGGGGCGTCTGCGTGTCCCTACACCGGATGAGCGGCGTCGTGCCTGAGAGCGTTTGTTAGTAGTATTTGACAGTTGTCGTGATGCGGTCGTATTCACAGTTTGGATCGTAGTCTCCAAATAATACAATCATTTTGTAGTTTGTATCTCACATAAGCGTTATATAGGAGTCCTATAACAAATACTGATTTCAAATATTGTGCTTGACGAAGGACAAACCCCAAACTCCTGTAGGCATGTTTACAAATATCCTGAATGTGAGTACGAAATGTTAGATCCTCAGGTATGTTTGTACCTAAATCCCTAATTGTGGCTATTCGTACTGAGGTCTCCTCCCTAGGTTTTTAGGTAATTTACAGATCTTGGTACAGTCTTCCGAGTAAAAGTAATAATTACTGCACATTTTTCATTATTAAAAAATACATTATTCAGGAAATACTTTATCAGTGTCACCACTGAAACACTTTGTCAATATCAGATTGGAGAATCTGTGCATTCGAATAACTTCTAACTTTATAAAAGATTTTCAAAAGAGCTGCAAATAATAAGCACTTAGAGTGAATAATTAATTACATTTGGTAAATCGTTGCTAAATATGAGAAGATCTAAATTTATTATTATTTATTTATATTTATTATTATTATTACTTCCATGACTAACGCCGGAGCAAGTGTAGTACGGCTCCGAGCAGTCACTCGTACTGAACATACTGTCAGGTAACTGGCGAAGAACTTAAGCAGAGACGCAGTAAAGCCTGCCCAATGCGAACTCACTAAGAAATATGTCGTCATCCACTACATCGAGCGCCTTATGAAGATGAAAGTAGGCCGCATCGACCTGCGCCCCATCATCTGCTGCTGCCGTCACACTTGTCCACAGAGCCCGGTCAGTGCTCGCGGAACGACCCGCCCGGAAACCGCGCTGAGCCTCGGGAACTTGATGCTCGGCTTGTTGTCTTATACGACATCCTAAAATCCACTCAAACGACTTACCAAATACTTATAATACCAAAATAGGTCTAAACGGATAGGAAAGGATAGGAACTACGCGAGATGTCGTCCAAATGTCTCATGTAGAGTTCTTATAGCAAACGTTGAAGACGTGGTGCAACGATGGCAGAAGCTCGCGCCTACAACCTTTGATAGTGTACGGTGGAATATCATGTGGGCCAGCGGAACGTTTCGCTTTGAATTTGTTCAGCGCTCCCCGCACATAAACATGGTGTATTCCCTCGATGTGTTTACGATCGCCGCGATTAGTTAAATTGGATTGTGTCGTAACTTTCCGCGGTAAATGTTCCCAATATATGCACGTGGCGTATACAATTAACTGCACTGCAACATTTAGCTGTAACAAAACGAGTGCCCTGTCGGTCGCAGTATATCGCTCTATAAATTGCATTTCACTACATGTTTTGATAATTTGTATACAGATTGTATTTTAGCAACGGAAATTGCCAATTACTACGTGCGTCGGATACACCGTCAACGTGTGCAGACCTTTGAGACTGGACTCTAGCTATATCTGTGAAGCGAACTGCTTGTATGCACGCGAGCGTGTGATGACGCAACTCGTCTGCTGATTACATATTGTAATCAATCTCAGTTTCCAATGAGCAGTCAATTTAAGTTGATAAATTGTAGGTTTACAAAAACTGTTTAGGAGTCTTAATTACCTCATTACGGTCAAATTTAATTTTATTACATTACGGTCTTTATTATATTTTGGTGCAATTTTTTTTTTATTATTTGAACAAGAATTTGGTTCAAATTCTTGTTAAATGAATTTTGTGTTCTAGTTCTTCTAGTTTGACTGAACGAGGTTGTTATTCAGCTTGACCATTCTGGAGTTCTCAGCGATTTCACGTGTTGCAAACACGATTTGCAATGGCAGACTCTGCCTTACGTAGAGAAGGCAGCAGAGCTTGAGGCAGACTCGACGTAGTTCGCGCCAAGGCGTTAGCGATATATGAGCCAGCACTTCCCGGGTCATGTCGGCTGATTGCGACGCAGGTAAGCGCATTGTCGCGCCGACCACCACCGCGAGTGCCATCGCTGCCGCCACTGGTGCCGTGCCCCGGAACTAAAGATTATCAGTGCACCTCAACGGCTAGTCAGTCCCTAAGGAACCAACGCCTCTTCCACAGAAGGATTAGATCGCACCACAGGACAAGTTCATCAATTTTGATATAGCACAATGGGTTCCCATCTTCGCCCCTTGCCCCGTACACAAAAGCGCCTCCTGCTCTTTAGTCCCCCTTGTTATAAGAAGGAGAAGAGAGTGAAAGAGCAGACCCTTCGGTTCAATTATCTTCGTCCAAGGTGTCAGGGTACACCGACTGCTGAGCCCCATCGCTACGGTAAAGTTAGAAACCTTGTGAGGAACATGGTTATATACGTCAACTTGCAGTAAAGATATTTATTATTATTATATATTGTTATATATATCGATTATTATATATTGTTATATATATATCGATTATTATATATTGTTATGTATATCGATTATTATATATTGTTATATATATCGATTATTATATATTGTTATGTATATCGATTATTATATATTGTTATGTATATCGATTATTATATATTGTTATGTGTATCGATAATTATATATCGCTTTGACAAACGTGAACATCGTGTTCAGTCGCCGACACGCGAGTCACGTGCTGCAGCTCAGCGGAGTCTTCGCGTCGCATAAAACGATAAGGTGAAGAGAGAACTTTAAACACTTCCTTTTAAAAATATTAAAGTTGAAACTTTGACGCGGAATGTATTCCGGACAGCAATATACGTAAAATTCGGAGATAAGAGAGCGAGGTGAGTAAAGGATTTCATCTGCCAATTTCGTGCAATCTGGAAGCTACTGGAATGAATGCAATTTGAACGTGGGACGAATGAATGCACAGAAGTTCATACGAGTCAGGACGTAGAGAATAAAGTCGAGGCTGCATTTGCAGTTTTTACGACTTTTTCTTTATCTTGCCTC
Source organism: Eumaeus atala (assembly GCA_017140195.1). Taxonomy (NCBI): domain Eukaryota; kingdom Metazoa; phylum Arthropoda; class Insecta; order Lepidoptera; family Lycaenidae; genus Eumaeus; species Eumaeus atala. The sequence goes on from JAFELO010000197.1 coordinate 177,706, forward strand.
ATATACTTCAGATTTATAGACTAATATAGTATATGCTACTTTAGAGTACTGTAAAACGTGACCTGTCGTCTGAGTGTCAAAATAACGCATTGTTATGTTTAATAATAATAATTGTTGTTTATTATCTCCAATTAACTATAATTATTGCGTGGAGCTGTTCTCGAGGAGCGCGACCATGCCGTGGTTCCCACACGTCACCGAGCGACGCTCAGCCTCGTGCTTACATCATCACAGTCAAGTGAACTGTTACTTTCATCTAAACCATATTTTTTTAATAACATGAGGGGGACATACCAGAAATCGGTTTGATGACTACCGACGCCTATGGACATTCGTATGATTGTTACGCAGTTACGTTGCCCTCCGATCACCCCCGGAATGGGCCACCAGCTACTCACAAACCGCACTAAACGCTACAGCGACGCTGTACTCTTTTAACTGAGCGAGAGGTTCTTCCCCGGTGGTGCCGGCCCAATTCCGTTGCATAGGAGGATGTAGTGTCATGCAACACGCATGGCATTACCTCCTCCTATGCAGCATGGCACTACATCTTCCTTTTTTCACTCGGAAAATATACCACTCTTGATAAAGATCTTGAAGACGATCTCCGTGCAGTAGCCGGTCCGAGATGGATGCGAGTAGCAGGCGATCGGTCGTCTTGGCGTTCATTGAGAGAGGCCTATGCCCAGCAGTGGACCAATAAGGGCTGATAATGTTAATGATGATAATAAAGGTCCATGGCTTGTAACATACGTAACATGTACACACAGAACGGGATTAAACACAGAGTAGCAGCGTGCGCGCTGCGGACTGCGCGGTTGACGGGGCTCGGCTGTACAAAGTCTACTTGACCTGAAGGATTTCCACAATTAACTTAACTAAGGTTGACCGTAATACACAAAATTATAGATAAACAAAGGCGCCCGAATGGTCCCTGATACAGGCCGCGCGTTGCCTGCTCCGGCCACTGCACAGACATTAGATATACAGACCATGGTTGAGAACGCCTAATCCTAATTCTACACAGCATGAGTGAAACTGGGTTCATAACAACACAAATATTGGAATAACGATTAAATTATCCAACATAATTACAACCACCTCGCGTCAGCGGCAGGCGCTTACAATTCATACCCGCTCTCCCTCATTTTACTTATTGTCAGGTGGGTAGAAATACCTCCCCCTTTCCGATCGTAAGTCACCGTACACATTAGACCCCCCCCCCCCCAGCGTAAGTAAAACTTATGATATCCCGTCAACCGCAGCGCGCCTCGAGTAACAGTTCTACAGCTTGCTGTAGCAATGGCTTGGTGTTACAGGCCCTTATCGTGTGCCAACGTAACTGCGCGGGTTCCGTAACAGTCAACAGCTGGCAATTACTACGGAGCTGCGGAACTCGTTGGTATTTGTTAACTTTAAGATTATCGAGGATTATTTAAGAAATATATTGTCTAGTAATGGAGACATGCGATGCCTGATGATGGAGTGTATTATTTGTAACACTTTTTATCACAATCAATAATAAAAATGCAAAACATAAAAATTACTGCGCCAAGAGTTTGCTTTAAAGTTAAGTGCTTTATAATTTTTGAAGAAAAATATGGCCCTAAAAAAGAAGAACAGAAATGTATGTTCCACTTCTAGTCCACCCTGTAAATCTTACACACATTTATATCAAAACAAATTGTAACGAAACACATCCCATATTGCAGCGCATTTAAATACCATTCAGCCGCGCATCATAAATATATCCGACATAGTGATGACAAGCAGTTAACTGCCCAAACGGGACTCTAACCGGAATGTACCGGCAGTTTAACGGGAATGGCGGGAATTTAACGGGAGATGTCTGATTCACGGTTATATGGCTCAAATCGCTCTGTTGGCGCACGGAACAAAATGTGTTAGTACGAAAATAAAATCATTGTTGACACTTTAGTAAAAAGAAAGTTTTGTGTCGGCGACAGAGCTAGCGGCTCAGATAGTACAGAGCCGTGGCCCACCACACAACAGCTCTGTTCTGCGTGGCCCGACATTACCAGCGCACAGACTGCACAAAACTAGACAGCGTATTATATCTTTACATTTCATTACACTAAGTATTGCAATTTTAGCAGATGTTACAAGTTTAAGCGAATGTTACACATTGCAATAACTTTTGACTGGATTTTATAGTGATTTATTTATTATCATACAATATCATACATACCGGTTAGTGAAATACATAAATAAATTGCACCAAAAAATACGTTTTATCACAAGAATAAGGCTTAGCGCAGTAGACTAGTACGTACAAAGGTACTAGGAAACCATAGCCGTGTGGTCGGTGGTACAATAAAGCTCCGAAAATAAAAGTATTTTTATATTGCTGAAGATTTCAGTGCAATCTGTGCCGAATCTATTTAGTACTTTACGAGTGAAATAATAACAAACATACATACAAACTTTCGCATTTACAATATTTATTAAGTACGACGTATGTGTCTAACATTGGATGAATAAACGCTGATGATAGCGAATGAAAATTATGTGAAAATAAAACCGAGTTTCCGTGTGAAGCATTAGCCATTCACGCTGCTCAGTGGTCACCTCAAAGGCTGTTGTGTGGCCGGTTAATATTATAAACACACAATAGATTATTTAATATTGCAAATGGCGGGCAATCACTCCCGCCCTTTGTTCGGTTGGCTTCGGCGAGCTTCGAGAAGGTCGGCCATTGTGAAATTATCCTGCGGGACGCCTGCCCAACTCTTTTAATTTTAAATTAATGACAATCTTTGTACCCCATTTATTATGCATAGAAAACTAACGAGCCACAGAAGTTTACATGAATACATAGGCATTTTGACCCAATTACGTCTGAATGATGGAAATGTTATTGAACACACCGATAGGTCTAATAGACGTAGTAATCGTATGTACCTATACAAAGGAGATTAGTATCCCGCCGAAATGCTTGTTGTATGGCAATAAAAATATGTAATCATTTACCAGATAAAATCAAAAATAATTCAATAAATTTATTTAAAAATTATTTATTTAATCTTTTAATAACAAAATGTTTCTATGGAGTAGATGAATATTTAAACGATAAGAACTTACCAAATACCTAACTTAACTTACCTAATAACAGTTATATTTAATGAAACCTTGGATTCTAATATACTAACGTAATTCAGCATTCTTAGTATTATATTTAGATAAACGGTGAAATTATAATTATAAATTATTGTGCACCATCTTAATGGTACGATGTAAGAACAATTGTTATATTGAAATATTTATGTAAGTACTACGTCTCACAATAAACAATTTGATTGATTGATTGAAGTATGTGTGTATCTTTCTATGTTCCCGGCTACAGCCTGAGAGGCGTGGCTGATATTAACGTATGATATGTCATTATATATAGCGGTAAGTAGTTCGTGATTATAACCTAACATTAAATTGTAAAATATAAACCTGATAAATCTTTAAGTATTTTTAACAGTCGAGAATTTCATTTACAATTTTGTGTCAGGTGATCCCCATTGACTACTCACATACCTCACGAAACACGATAGCATAGCCACTTCATCACTTTTGAGGCGGAATCATATGTGCCGTCTTGCCGGTCCTTACGCAATGCAGCATTTCTCTGCTCATGTTAAACTGCTCGTATGGCCCCTATGCTATGCACAGGGTATCGTTTTCCCACTCGTGCCGTTTGGTGTCAGCCCTGATATGATTTAATTAACTCGCAGCCAACTTCAGTGCGGTGTCACAACTTTATAATTCTAAACTATAACCAACTTCGGGTTACGCTACTGAAACACGATTAATAAGTTAACTGAGATAGTAATAAGAGCGAAATATGTGTCAACTAGTTGGTACACAGACTCATGGGGACGCCGTCATCTTCTTCTTCAATAAATACAATACTTGATTTCATACTCAACTGACATTCTAAGGCTTCCAAAAAAAATCATAGTCAACGAATTGGGTTTCCACAAGGTGTCTGCGAAGTGGTTTCCGCGACTGTTTTCACTGGAAATAAAAAAGGACGCGAATAATTATTTGAGGTGATTTTTTGGAGTTATTTGAAGCCGATGCAGATAATCTTTTTAAATCGGTTTGTTGCAATGGACAAAACATGGGTTCATTACTGTACACCAGAAGCAAAACAACAATCGAAATAGTGGAATAGACTGGTACACCACACCCAAAAAAGGCTAACGCGATTCTGTTAGGAAATAAGGCTTCAGTATTCTGGGTTTGATTATGACTGATTATCTTGAAAGGAGTCAGACTATAAATTCTGATTACTACTGTGTCTTACTACATCGTTTACGAGAGGAAATAGAACAAAAGTGTCCAGGAATGCTCAAAAGAAACAGGCTTTGCACTATTACCACATGCACCTTAATGACATGATCTGGCACCGTCAGAATTCTTCCTGTTCCCTAACCTAAAAGAGGACTTGGCAGGTCACAGATTCTTTACAAACGACGAGGTCAATACAGCAGTAGACGCACATTTTGACTCTAATAAAGAATCGTTTTTTTCAACGGTCTAAATGCTTTAAATGGGAGATGGCGAAAGTGCATCGAACTTGATGGTGATTGTGTAGGAAAATAAAAATATAACTGTGGCTTCGGACACCAACAATAGCCAGAGCCTAGTCCGCCATGTTCCGATAACATATTTGCGGAAGTTATTGCAATGAAAATATAATATATAGGTATGTAATATATAGGTATATACTCGTATATAATATTTAGGTATATACTCGTATATAATATTTAGGTATATACTCGTATATAATATATAGGTATATACTCGTATATAATATTTAGGTACATACTCGTATATAATATATAGGTATATACTCGTATATAATATTTAGGTATATACTAGTATATAATATTTAGGTATATACTCGTATATAATATTTAGGTATATACTCGTATATAATATATAGGTATATACTCGTATATAATATTTAGGTATATACTCGTATATAATATTTAGGTATATACTCGTATATAATATATAGGTATATACTCGTATATAATATTTTGTATTTTGTATCGTGGTGGAAAAAAGACTTTGTATTGAAGCGTACAACTTTCGTTAGGACAAGGTCGTTTGAATGAATTATACGATACACGCTCCGGACCGCGACTTCGTACGCACAGAGTGAGGTGTATATTTTAGGTTTTAAGTTGCATTAGATTGGACTACGAAATTAGATAAAACAGTCAATTACGTGGATTGTATCCTACTAATATTATTAATGCAAAACTAATGTACTGTACGTTTCATAAAAGAAAAGGTTTGTACGTTACGTATCTGGAATAACATAAAAAAGTCTTTTGTCCCGAAAAGATAATAAATAGGGAGAGATCTTGCGCGGGTGAAAATACGGAGCACGATTATTTTAAAATAATAAAAAAAATCTGAATTTCTATTTGTCGTTTTACGAACGATAAAACTTTACATGATATCGGTTCTCTAATCGATCTGTATGAATACATCACTCCACTCATAGCGTAACATGTCGTACCTTGAACTCGATGGAGTTCAAGGTACGACATGTTACGCTCTCTCGCTCGCATATTCTGTTACTCCTGTCTCTAGGATTGACAGTGGCTATCACTTATAACTCTTTGGTAAAATCATCACCGGGAGACCCAACCTATGAATTGAAAAGAAATTTAATCAGAACAACGCAGAGGTAAAAAGAGATAAGAGTATTAAATGTGTCTGCTGTGTACCCACACCTATTCTCTGGATATGAAATTGCACTTCCCTTCTTATTAATCTCGCTGGCTTCACATTGCTTTTTTTCGTCTCGTTCATCCTGTGAATTTCCTGCGGGTACGTAGGTAATGTTCCCAACGAACGTGCATTAGACGCATAAAGAACAAGCGAAAATAAGAATTAATATTTTCTGTACGCATTACGAAATACTGGTGTAACAGAGCGTTTGAGTTGAATATTTCAGTGGTTTGAGTTGAATATTTGAGGGGTTTGAGTTGAATATTTGAGGGGTTCAGGAACCGGGTTCATTCCGAGGCCGGAAGGCCAGAGGTCGGTTCATCCCGGGGCCGGAAGGCCAGCGCCCCCACTTCATCAAGGGGCCGGAAGGCGCTCGTCCTGCGGAAACGTTTACCGCAGAACCTCACTCTTGATGCACTGAACACTCGAGTGTAACATGCATTATAATATTAATGTTACGTGTTATAAATGTTTTACATATTTTAATGTTAGGTTAGGCGTTTTTCGTACTGGCCATTTTAATCACGAATTTCTCCTCTTTGGTAATGAATTACAAATTCAAATTAGTACAGCTATTTACGCATGTATTTGAGCTTCGATGACCGTCACTCATTTGTATTTTTTCTTCTGTATTTTTCTGTTTGCGTCACTCATTTTACAAAATGGAAAACTTAAACTATCGCATTATTTAGGAGTACGCGTTCCGCCGTGGCAGGTAAATGATGTGTATAGCGGTCGTGTTGCAAAGGAAAACACAGTTCGTTTTTGGTTCCAACAGTTTCGTTCTGGAAATTTCGACCAGTTCTGCAGGTCGAAATTTCCAGAAGGAATTTCTAGATGGAAGCGGATCCATCGCAAACCACGTTCGAGTAAGCTGCAGGCAGGGCTTTCTTATTTTTTATCTGTCACCGTTTTCAGTGTTTGTGTGTGTGTGCCCATCGTGAAATACATAATTTATTTTATTCCAAAAAAAGAAGCACATCTTCAATTGGTATGACGATAGTAAGGAATCGCTCGTTAAATAAAGACACAAAAAAAAAAAGATAAATAAAGACACATACGTACAAACTTTCATATTTATAATGTTAGTAGAAATCAGTCCAGTTGTAAATGAGAGAGACGTACATCGAATATTCGGTTTAGTCTGATCGAACCTGCCCCCCTACCCTGTTCCTCGTAAGGCTCCTCTAAAATTGAGAGGCCGATCCGACAAACTAGATCAGCCCCCTCCGACGTCGGGGAAGCACAATGGGATCAGATGCCCACCCTAACCCCTGGCCCCACTTAGAGAGACGGCATAAGCTGCGCATAATGTCTTCACCGCACTCCCAACCGTCGTACGTGAGGCAGGCCAAACTCCATCTCCTCCTCTCTGGCCCGCCCAGCGGCCACCTTCTGGGAGATAACCGTCTCGTAGAAAGAGGCCATCGCCTTCTGTCACTGTCGATCAATAAACAGATCACGGCCGACAATGAGAGAACCATCCATCCGAGCGCCGCTGACAAATCAAGGCGTTGTACGGCCCATCTATGTTCCTCCTCTGAGGTGTGGTGGGCTATGTCCTAACAGCGTCTCCCTGCGGATCCGACACAAATACACACCAAAGCATCCATACCCCGTGAGCACCTGTGTCATGCGGAACGTGACGGGTTTGCGTTCGCGGCGCATCCAATTTTAGGATACGCCGTATGTTGACTGTGCCGGGGCTCCCCACACATCCGCAAGAGGCTGCTGGTTGGGGTCGCACTATGTATTACTCCAAATAGCAGTGCCCCGCGGTTTTGCCCTCGTAGCAGACAAGAAGAAGGCGAATACTCTGTATTCACCTTCTTTTTGTCAGTATCTACACAAATTCGGAAAAATTCAAATAAATGATAATTTCATTAAAACAAATCGTGCCCAGTAGTTCTTGAGATCAGTGCGGGTAAACGAACAAATAAACGCCTCAGAATTACAATATCAAAAAGACTTATTCAATAACGACCGTTGTAATATTCTGGAACGTGACATCACTCGGGAGATTCATTCAATTATTACAAACGTCTCATCAACTTTACCCGTCGCGGAGGGAAACGTAGGCCGGCGAGGGCCGTGCTTGCTCCACGAATTGGCCCTCGGCCTTCAATAACAAGCGCCGTCTAAATTAAGATCTCGCAAATTAGTTGTATCTGAGCACAAGACGCCGCTTCGTGTAATTACTTTAGATCTCGTCCGCAGGCAAACAAAACGTTTTACCGTTTCCTTCAGTACTTTTACATTTTTATTTATTGTGTGATTTAAGTTTTTTCCCTCTTTCATTGTTCGTGTACCTACTATATAGTGATCTTTAGTTGTGGACCTAGCGATTGTCCACGGCTTTGTCGTTGCATTAACACATCAGTTAAAGTAGTACAAATCCTTGACTTGGAAAAGTGTTGGAAATCATACACAATCTGTTTACCATAACTTTCTATAGTCGATGTATTAGTCGATACTCACTCAGTACACAATTACTATATTTTAGAGATAGCCAATCCATGAGACAAAAACGATTATGCAGTCTTCCTCGACAAATAGGGTAAATAGCACAAAAAAAAATTTTCTGTAGTTCCTGAGATTAGTGCGTTCAAATAAACAATCAAAAGCCCGTCAACATTGTTATACTAGTAATAGCTGTATAGATATGGACATTACATGATTACGTATAACGTTAATGGTATGACATTGACTAAACAACAAGTAATGCTGTTTGCGTCGGGGCCTCGCGGATACTTCCGGGTGGTGTTTGTACTGAACTGCTGCGGCGCTGCGCAAACAGCTCAGAGTAACAGCGCGAACTGCAGTCAGCTGCAGGCTGCGACGTGTTCCACTCAATTGGAAACTATTTATACGACGGTTTCTTGATTATTTGGATATTTATTTTGTAGTTTAGTTTGGAGTAACTGCTTCAAAGTTATTTTATATAAGTTAAATAAAGTCTTGCAATGCAGTGGGATATATCACTACTCTCACTTGGTTATAAGTTTCAATTAAACAAAGTTTATTTAAGTTTTTCCATAACTTTAATGCTTTTCAGATTCACAGTGAACCGGTTAACAGCAGTATATAATATAAATGCAATTTTAAAATGCCAGGTCAAGTCATTGGTAGCGATCCGAAGCCGGTTAAGTAAGCGATATTTAATGTCAATTTACACTTACGACCGGCTAAGTCGAAATCGGTGTTGTTAAATTGTGAAAATGGTATATATTATAATGTATTTCTTTATTCCAGTTTTAAACTACATATCAAAGATAATACCTACTGCCACTCCAAATCACATTTGCTCAAACGAGCTCAAAATATCCAGGAGTACTCCAATTAAATACAAACACGTCTACCCAGTGACAAAACTAATTTGAAGGATGAAACCCTGGCAGTCCGCCAGGCAGGCCGAGTTATGGCACCGCAGTGCCACTCGCCATCTAGATATGGCAAGTTTATTCCGTGCCAGCCACTCGCCGCTTCCGCCAGCTGTACGGTAAGCCGTACGCCATTTAGTTCAACTTACAATACATAAACATAGCATCTTTACAGTAATGAGGCATACGTGTGGAGGTTTTATTATCTTTCAACTGTCTTATCTTTTCTTATATAACTTTATGGGCTATGCCAGTTTAGATGGTGATGAAATATGGGTATTAAAATAAAAAAAAACTCGTCTTAATCAATACATGTAAAAGAGGATTACATCCAGTTAAGCCATTTATATTTTATATCTTTTTTCTGATTTTATATCACTGGCACTGAATTGAGACCAATTTATGACGCATTTGTAGAATGTCGCCTGTTGCTAGTTTAGTTTATAATTTGCTCTATTGAAATGTGTATCACAAATAAATTTTCCTTTCTTCTTTCTTTCCATTTCAGGAAAGTTTGACCGCGAACACCGGGACATGATTTATATACTAACATTGTATAGCTAAAAAGTTCGTTCAATTGAATGTGCAATTCTCAGTAACTACTGTTTGAAATAAAACCTTTAGAGCTAGCTCATTTGTCACGGAAGGTTAGTGTATGCACACTATATACATCGCACTACGACCAACAGGAGCGGAGTTCCGCGGGTGGACCACAAGGTTCTGTTTGTCTTTATATAAACATACATTTAGATCTTCCCCAAAACACGTTGCACATTATGATGTAAGCTTCATGCCAATCGTACACGTAATTTATGAAGTGAAATCTAAATAAAAAACAAGTGTAACTGTTTTGAGCACAACATCTATTCTACGTTTCAGTTGCCGCACAGCCTGGCCGCACTAGCTAGCCCCTAGCTAGTTTTGAGCACAACATCTATTCTACGTTTCAGTTGCCGCACAGCCTGGCCGCACTAGCTAGCCCCTAGCTAGTTTTGGCTGCTGTAAACAACGGCCCATTGTTAAGTTCAGATTGCCATTCGGTTATGAGAGTGCGCGCCCTCCATTCATCTGGGTGGTCCACCTGGCGCGGCGCCAAGCGGTCGGCGCGAGAAGGCGGTTCCGCAGATACAATACAGACGTGTACACAGTATAGCTCACCTGCAGCCTGCAGTCCACCTGGACATTAACAGTTTTTGCGGTAAAGGTATATAAAGTATCTATATGCCTATAATATACGCATTGATAGAGCATTAGACAGAGAGTGAGATAGAGATACGGAGACAGAGAGTAGTTTTAGAAACTCTCGTAGAATTTTGTGAGAAGGCCTTCAGCCAAGTTATAGGAGTTATATGATGAATGATCTAGGTAGATTAAAATCCCTTACGAGTATATATTCCCTCACGCCAGATCCCTCACGGAGTAGGCATAGCGAACCAGGTGCCGTAAGTCACGAGAATTTTGACTTCAAATTCCACTATTCCTTGAGTTACATAGGATATATGGCATAACTATTCCTCTAGTAGTCAAATCAATCGATAGATAGAATCATGGAAAAAAGAACAGAATGTTGAAAACGGCCGTTAGTTAATGACATGTACCTAGTCTCTCATGTAGCATTGGTAGGCCGCAGCAGTGCTACGAGTCCGTATCTATTCATTTGTTATGTCTGTTTGTTTCAGATAGGCTGAGCCAAAGTAAATTCCTAGCGAGTGGGTTAGCCTTGGAGCGATTGAATACGACCAGACCAGTTGAGTAAATTAGAAAGAAAAAAAAACTAAATTAAGTTATCAAATCTTATATATGACTATAACTCATTTTTTGCAATGACGTTACTAATTTTTATATATTTTAATTTGGTTGTGTTTCCGTCGCTCATCAACATCCACGACGAACGCTAACCTCATAAAGAAAACGCCCTTTTGTAAAATGCCTCTTGTAACATAACATAGACCCTTCAAATTTAAATAATAAAGAACCTACTTAAATAAATGTCTAACAAGCTTCCATAAAATGACGATGAAATTATATTTACAGAATAAAAGCCAAAGCCCGGGGAATTTAAAACGTTCCTGAAATGTGTACCGGCACCCTGTTCAGGGGTTGCGGTGTTCTCGGAAAGATGACGTCAAAAATAAAAGTAAAAAGATGAACGCGAGCTACCTGAGATGAATGTCCGCGACCTCCCGCCATAGTCATTGTTATTGATCGCATTCTGAGTCCAGCGGGATTACAAATGGACTTTCACTTATTCCCATGCAGATGAAGAAATTCTGATTACTTTTTATTCTTCACTTAAACAAATATAGAACGAACAATAGTGACTATCACTATCGACGTGTTTCAACTAATTGTTAATTTTACATGATGTTATCAAAATAATTTAACGGATTTTATCCTTAGTACAATTGGTCAATAAAAACGAAACTAAACACGAGAGCCAGCTCTTTACGACGTGATGGTTTTAGCAAGTGAGAGGTCGTGGCATTCCAATTAACGGACGAAACATTGCATAATATAAGTATTTTACTATGGATCTATGACGAACACAGAATCGTCGAAAAGGCGTGATTACAGAGCAAGTCGGCGAGTTCAAAGCGCCTCTGTGAGCGGCAATTGTTTCACAGTTCCAGGCTAATTACAGCCAGTACGGTAATTAGGGATGGCGCTAACTTTCACCTAATTACATGTCAGTCGAAATCGGCGCCTTTCATGTTTTGTAATGTAGTTACCCCCCTTCCCGCCCCTGCCGCCGACATGTCCTTTTTGCGTCTATTGCTGAGTTTGATACCATAAGCGAAAGTACACATTGTTGAATCTGAACTCTAGCTTCCTTTCTATCTGTTCTTTCTAAAAATATACATTTTAGTATTCTAGTTAGTTTAACACTAATGATAATGCTAAAATATACTTTTTCTTATAATCAATAATCAAATTATTATTCACATCTTCAACTTATTCGATTTGTTAGTGTATAATTAAAAAGGTAAAATTGAACTGAAAAACAGAAAACCCGTAGGCTTCAATAACATTTGTAGTACTACACCAGCACAGCGTGTAGCGATGAGGTGTCGTGAGTTAGTCTTGACACTAAGATCAGCATTTCTGACATGCATATACACATACATACTGTATAAAACTATTTCCCTCCTTCTAACCCATTCGGAAAATAGTTGAATAAACCACCTTAGTTTACCTAAAATGAGTTAATAATTGAGTCATACCACTGCTGTATTTTGCAAGAGGTAGTGCCCAGCTTGGCAAATCGGGTTCTGATGAAATCGGGGGACACGTTCGAGGAGCTACTTTTTGTTCACACGATACAACGATCAGGCACAAAAGTACCAATTGTACCGTGTTTCGTGCGGTGTGTGAGTATCCGATGGCCCCTCAGAGGTTACCAATACATTATGAGCTGCCTTGATAGACGTACAGACAGACAGACAACAAGTCATCCTAATGGGGGTTACAAAAAAATAAAAGCCATTACTCATTACAATCCACGTACCGTTTTATTAACTGTACATGTTCGAGGACGCTCAATCAAAGGACCGGCTGTTTACTGAAACCCCGCCCCCTCCCCACCTCTCCACCCACCTCCGCTAGCAATCCGTATTTGAATATTTTTCGTTATATGCGCTATATAATTTAGTGTAGGTTTTGTTAGTTTACCATTCCAATTTGTTGGTTGTCTCGCGAATGTTATTAATTCAAAAGTTTCTACGAATGTGTTTTATATACACACTGAAGAGCTCCGGAATTTATATGACATTTGGAGCAGACATAGATTACAATTACTTATAATTACTTTTTATTCCGATAAAGTGAACGGAACTTGGGATGGATTTTACACGGCTGAAACCGCAGGGAAAAATTGGCTTCGGGCTGAGTAGAAACAAGCCAGTTGGACCTACGTCTTACAAAAGGCATCAACACCACTACCTGTTACGAAAATACTCCTTGTTGTTATCATTTTTTTTATATTATACCTCCCCGGTCGTGCCGGCCAAATTCCGTTGCAAAGGAGGATGTAGTGCCATGTACCATGCACGGCACTACCTCCTCCTATGCAGTATGACACCAGCTCTTACATAAATATGCTTTTCAGTTCACATCGGCAACACCTGTTCCATTTCAGATGGCATAAAAATTAAGACATCTACTATGCTCGCTCTGAAAAGCTAAATTGTTCCCACGGGATAGTCTTCAACTGTCATCTTATATTCGCATAACAAATGCCAACTAAACGTGCGTCTAGTGCGGGCGACGGGTATCAGGCGTCGAGTCGTTTTCATTTATCGCCCAACTTAAAGATTTCCCTCAGGCAAACAAAGAGTAAAACATAAATGTTTATAAAGTACTCGCAAAGTTTTTTCCCTAGCGCTAAAAGGGCCGCAGTGGAAATGACATATCCAACTTTCTGTATATACCTATTGAAGTAAAGGATAAAATTGGGGCGAGTTGTGTGTATTAACACTAGCCCTAAAGGGGTGCCCCATTATATGCGGCTCTCACAGTAGTTACTACTCTTATCATGTAGTATGGTACCCAGACACTTTACCATACGTCTCTCGCCATTGTCTTGTGGTGTGTAAACAACCTGCTTGCCATGTATGCTACAGAAGCGGTATTGAGATGAGGAATTCAAATCTTCCATTCGCACAAACGACATCATCGGCGATATAAAAACATCACAATCTTCAACATCACATCTGAAAGCCATTTATATTCACACATATAAACCCACTGAAGATTTACACGCGTATTTATGCCAGTGGCGCATTCGATTCTGGAATGGCTCGAATAAATTCTGTACATTTGTCATTGGTACGTTACGGGCCGCTACAGCGCGAGCGCCGGGCCGGCCCTACTACCAGCCTGCAGTGGCAGAAACCACATCAATAACACTGTTACAATATCCACATCAATAACACTGCTACAATGTCCACGTCAATAAACCTGCTACAATATCCATATCAATAACACTGCTACAATATCCACATCAATAACATTGCTACAATATCCACATCAATAACACTGTTACAATATCCACATCAATAACACTGTTACAATATCCACATCAATAACACTGTTACAATATCCACATCAATAACACTGTTACAATATCCATGTATTCCTTATACTATATCGATATAATAATAGTTGTGGACTAATTACAGACAACAAAATTTATGTAATATTCTTTGTACATTTATGGAATGCTATGGGTTTAAGATTCGTATTATATAATACACGCATATAGACATATTTGACCATGGCTGGATTTGTACCTACAACCGTTGCTGTAACACGTTCCCGCCACATTACCAACTGGAGCAATCGTTCGTCAATACCACATATTCCTAGGCAAAAATATCAATGATTTTCGACACAGCCATGACTCAGATGTGGTTTGTACTCCTTTTCCTAACAAATGACTCAAATAAAATCTACATGCACTTATTAGTAATGTTGTCTGTCTTATATATTATAGCTAATACCTCTAACATGAAATATCACAGTTAAAATTGTGTAAAAATGCTCACTACGTGGTGAGTGACGTGTACAAGTAGTTACACACAACGATATTGCGTAAGCAGTAGTGCAGTGCAGTTGAACGCTCATCCAACGATATAAGCGTTTCATGAGTGTTTAAAATTTAATAATTTCAGAAACATCGACAAATGTCACTATTATTGAATGTCGGCAACTTTGTCCTTGTACTCTTAAGGTCGACGATGTCTCAAGCTCGTGAGCGCGGATGTACCGCGGATGTGCAAGAACATGTTACTCATCGTATAACAATAGACAGACTAGTTGTGCCCCGGGGTTTGACTAAATCGCCTTTCTTGGGAGCGGAACAACACATTTCCGCGCCACCGCTGGAGCTGGGTGTGTGGTGCTCGCGGCAGATTACAGTGGCGAATACTCACAAAAACCACCGCGAGTGCCATCAGTGCCTACTGGCGAGGTGCCTCAGAACTGCAGATCATCAGGGCACTCCGATCTAGTCAGTCCCCTGAGAGGGCGATACCAACTCCACAGAGAGTTTATCCCGCACCACAGGACAACGCCGCCAACAGTGGGACAGTCCATGGGGTGAATTTCCCATCCTCGCCTCTTCCCTGCACTCAAAAGCGCCTTTTCCTCCTGCTCTTTAGTCCCCTTCTCCTATAAGGGGTTACATAGAGCTCTTTAGAGGAGCGGTATAAAAAGCAGTTCGATTCAATTGGCTTCACCCGAGGCGTAGGGCTGTACCGAGCTACTGAGCGTCACCGCCAACACAACGCTTGAACCACGTTGGGGACCACGAAAAGCCCTGACATAATACTTCTCAATTACTATTGCGTTTCTTTTCCAGATTGTAAAGCCTGTGCCACGTTTCTTCACACATTTTACGTGTATAGTTATAATAAAAGTTCACATTTATAATATCAGTAGGAAGGAGTACATCATTTACCTCATTCCACTTACAATAAGTGTGCGACACAAATTCCCCGATTATACATTGATATTACATTTTCAGTTTAAACAAACATGGAATGTATTTTTTGCCACTCTACTTAATATTTATAAAATATTGCAAGTGTTCACAAACACGGCGTCTCAAACGCCCTCTACAGCAGCCTGCAGATACACAAAGTGTCCGCGCTGCGGAATGGCGGCCGACGGCGTTAAACTTGCGCTTTATAGACGATTATGTTTCAAACCTATTGCTTGTCACAAGAAAGGAACGTTTTGTTATAAAATAACACAAAAGCGGTGTCCTTTTGTTTATATTTTCGGTTATTACTCTGATTGGGTTTATAACATCTAATGTAATCAACATTTTAGATTATCTCTTGTTACACCAAAGGAGAAAGTGGTAATACCATGCTGCATAGGAGGAGGTAGTAGGATAGGTTACGCAGGTGAAGAAAAAAGATATAGAAGATACAGTAATCTCACTATTGTTCGCTTTAAGATAAACGAGTGCAGTGAACTAGAGAGCCGTTTGCCTCCTCTCTATGTGATACGTAGTTCGTAACACAGAGCGTAGACATTGTCTACGTTTGGACCGTAGACACTGCTACGAAGAGCGTAGTGCTGCTACGTGAGGTGACCTTGCACGTGTATAGCGTAGAGCGGCAGAGATTACAAAGTGGAATCCGCGCCCGCTTCACGCCGTCACGTTCACGATTAGTGTCGTTTTGTACGTCGCGATTACTAACGTAAATAATAATTACGTACGATTTCTGACGGATCTTATATAAGGGTTTTACCGTAATAAGGCTTCCAATAATATCAGTATCGTCACTTATTATATATATCTTATATATATATATATAATATTATATTATGCAATACTAACGGATTGTGTTTAAATTTGTCCCATACATTAAACATACTTTTATATTGAAAAAATGTATGGCTCCCTTGGGGCATTACTTGCGCTTGTATATATGTACGTATGTTGCGTCACATCTTACAGCTCTCATAGTGTAGCCGTAACATTTACACATCCCCACGAGAGCCAGAATAGAGAGAGAATAGGTTGCAGATAGGCCAATAGCGTTACTTCGTAAAAAAATATTTCTTATAATTTTATCCGGGGTGGAAGCGAGTAGCAGGAGATGAGTCGTCTTGGCGTTCATTGAAAGAGGCTAGCAGTGGACCTATAAGGGCTGATGATGATGATGATGGTTTTATCGTGCGTGGGCATCCAAACTGAATGAGTGTACAAAGTTTGAGCTCGTTCGGTTGAAGACATCTACTTTAAAGTTGAGTTCAAATATTCCAACCGAACAGAGACACTGTACGTACACACATAAATTCATTGCAAGTTAAAAAGAAGCTTTTAAAACGTATAATGGTCAGTATACACATAAATGAAAAAGCAATAAAAAAATATCATGCAATATTTGAAATTAATTTTATATTCTGTGGTTATCATATGACGCCCTTTTGTAAAATGCTTCTTGTAACATAACATAAATCCTTCAAATTTAAATAATAAAGAACCTACTTAAATAAATGTCTAAGCTTCCATAAAATGACGATAAAATTATATTTACAGGATAAAAGCCAAAGCCCGGGGAATTTAAAACGTTAAACTATAAAAGTAAAAAGATGAACGCGAGCTACCTGAGATGAATGTCCGCGACCTCCCGCCATAGTCATTGTTATTGATCGCATTCTGAGTCCAGCGGGATTACAAATGGACTTTCACTTATTCCCATGCAGATGAAGAAATTCTGATTACTTTTTATTCTTCACTTAAACAAATATAGACTGAACAACAGCGACTATCACTATCGACGTGTCCCAGCTAATTGTCAATTTTACGGGATGTTATCAAAGTAATTTAACGGATTTTGTCCTCAGCATAATTGGTCGATAAAATATCCTTCCTTTACTCTTCGCCTTCGATCGGAAAATCAAAACCTCACGTAATTCAACAGCATGGAACTTTGCGGCGGCGCTATTTGTGCAGCACCAGTAGCTTTAAATCTATGTCTGTACAAGTATTTTGATATCATATGTAAAAAAGTAACGAATTCTTAACGTAAAGAGTACCCTTTTGTTCGACGCATTTTTCAAAGTTAGAAGCTGCATGTTTATAAGATATTTGTTTCAATATTC
This sequence comes from Eumaeus atala, assembly GCA_017140195.1. Lineage (NCBI taxonomy): Eukaryota > Metazoa > Arthropoda > Insecta > Lepidoptera > Lycaenidae > Eumaeus > Eumaeus atala. Next base: position 195,465 of record JAFELO010000197.1, read on the forward strand.
CGGACGCGTATAGCCCCTAGACTTCCGAACTGTCAGCGCACGAAGGCGTGCACAGAAGCAATTGCCTCATAAATATGTGTCACAACATATCACGCTATGTGGTGTTTACTTAACGTCAAGTGCAGACTTCAATAAAGAATGTCACCTTTGCCCTTCCCAATAAAGAGCAAGGGGTAAATGACAATACTTGTTGCAGTTAAATAGGTGAGTTCTATAGAGAGGTGCAAATGGTACTCGAGTGGAACTCCAGTAGAACTGGAGTGGAATAGGCGGCTCGATATCATTAGCAGTACGTTAGCTGCGCATTAAGCTTTTAATGAGACAGATCACTAATGATGAGGTTTCGGTGCGGAGCGCTCCTTGCCAGCTCACCTCGCCTTACAAACTTTGTATTCATCAAATTAATGTTCCATTAAGCAACAAGGCACTTGTGTGTATGATGGCTCATAACGTCCTCAGATGATATAATAATATTCAAGTTTAATGTTAATACAACAAACTGGACCGAACCCCGTGAGTAATGCGCGCGACATTGGGTATAGAGGTAAGTTTTATCAATCTAAATGACTAGTTTATGACTTGGCCCCCTTAGGTTTGAACTTACTGGTGTTTTGAATAATTTCTGTGGATACTGTCGTATTGATTGTAGACGCTTCCTGTACTGACTATTACTCTGTGGTGTCAGGACTTCGTAAGAACGTAAGGAAAACATTAGCGTCTTTCCGTGCTCACTGCTGCTATAAAGTGACTGAAGTATTGGGGTTTGTTAATCATGTAATTAAGCCGCAATACAAGCAATCAGTTATAGTTTCATTGTAATTCTCTGAGAGAGAATCTGCAAGGCACAACTAAGTCTACAAACACCCGTACTACCTCGCGCTCCCGTGAAGAGCTCGCTTGGAAACTTGTGGTGGAGTCGAGCTTGTATACCACCGCGTTCTTGTGGCTCTTCTGCTGACGGACATGAAGGCCTACGCTGGGGTCAAGTTCGGTCGGTGGAGGAGCTGATCATCAGCCCCCGAGTTCCAAATAGCCAGACAATCGCTCCAAGCTGAGAGCACAATGGAATGCATTCCCCAGCGACAAAAAAACTCAGAACGAACATAATATGACAACAACAAAAACAGCGCCTCTGAAGTCATGCCATTTGAATATTCATGTAGGTTTATTATGCGTGTCCGCGTACGCGTGTCGCCTCCCAGCGGCTGTTGAGCTCGTTTATATGTAGTTAGTACACGATAGATCGCGTTATTATTACAGTTTAACGAGTTGTTAACTCGGATACTGTTATTCGTCTCTTGTTACGAAGATTTATTTACAGATGCATACATAATATATAAATGATAACCGACATTACTTAGGTACTCTTGTCAGACAATCTCTGCGTACTATGACGATACACTGCTCAGTACAGCCGCTGTAAGGTAACGTCCCGAAAGTAAGAAGTTTAGCCGTTTAAAGGACTGCATTACATTCAAGTGACAAAGTTTATACAATTTTAATCGCAGCATACATAAAAGACTAGCATCACCCCGCAGTTTCACCCGAGTAACTCCGGTCTCGTAGCGTACTCGTGGCGTCATTGTATATAGCCTATGATCTTCGTAGAATGGGCCTTTCGACACAAGATTTTTTTCAATTCGGACCAGAAGTTCTTGAGGTTAGCGAAGCTCCTCAGCCTTATATTACCCGTATTCATTGTACATACTACGGTCACGCTTAGACAACTTTATATTAGTGATTCACATCTGTACTAGTTTCATAAAAACAACCATTTGATTTTGCATGGAACAGGATACGAAAAAACTGAACCAATTTGAAGAAATCTTTGGCCATTGGAATGTGGCATACATCACGTGTGATCAACATCGCCTGTATGACGTTTTCTAAAACGTTAAAAATCAGTATAGAAACTTTGTTAATGTAACATCAAAGTAAATTCTTATATAGCTGCAGCAATTATTGACAACTGGCTGTCCCCACCGACGTGGTTCTATCATAAATTTAATTTGTTGACATTTTAACGAGTTTATTGGCGAGCCTAAATTAAAATTTACAATTTTTGTTTTTGTATATCAATGTCTTAAGTTTATCCGAATATTACTCATTACAACAAATTTGCTATATTTTGTAAAATATCCATGCGAAGCCTACACTAGTATCAATTAATTTAAAAAATGCGTGGGATATGATAAATAAATATAAATATAATTTAATGACATTTAAAATATGTGGCTTATACCTACTCGATGTAGAAGATTCAGCACTATTCAATATTCATCTTGATTTACCTGCAATTAAATTAAATTTCATTACAATGTTATACGTACTCGTATAAATCACATTGTTTCCGCACCTTACACTTGTACGGGCACGTTCAGAGCGAGTGGATCGAACTTGGTAATGACGTTCGTACGACCAAGGAATACGCTTATATTGTGAAAGAGCTCGACCACCTGGAGTAATGCAAAGTGTTCGACATGTCACAATGTTGGGACTGGTGTTACAAGTTACGAATAACGGCCGCGGTTATGACAAGGTAACGCCTTCAACCGTCGGGCCGGCGCACTATCACAAGGTAACGCCTTCGCCCGTCGGACCGGCGCACTATCACAAGGTAACGCCTTCGCCCGTCGGACCGGCGCACTATCACATGG
>JAFELO010000197.1:198135-234077 GCA_017140195.1 Eumaeus atala
GGACCGGCGCACTATCACAAGGTAACGCCTTCGCCCGTCGGACCGGGCACTATCACAAGGTAACGCCTTCGCCCGTCGGACCGGCGCACTATCACAAGGTAACGCCTTCGCCCGTCGGACCGGCGCACTATCACAAGGTAAATAATATAAACGGAAAGAAAGCGCAATAGAAACCCCAGGCTACAATGTGTATGCGGCAATTTCAAATAGCATAAATATAACGACTGATGATAATGATCAGTCCACACACGGGCGACTGGTGTGTCCACATCAGCTGGCGCGCGCCTGTGTCTACGTCAATTAGCCCGCCATTACAGCGCCGGTGAAGCGAAGCACTAACATTACACAATATTTGTATTGCGTTGGCGCTTGCTCAGCTGCAGTGCGCCTCGACACCGAGTTGTGGTAGGGTCATTGCTGTAATGCAGCTTTATAGATTTAGTAAGAGGGAGTAACACGCCGCATTGTAGCAGAATTGGGTCGGCACGACCGGGGCCGTACGCCCGTAAAGAGACATCTACGGTGTCGCCTTTTTTTCATGCGGTTTGTGAGTAGCCGGCAGCCCATTAGGGGAGGGGGCGTCGGTGATCGTAGAAGACCTCCGATTCCTCGTTTGTTGCCCACCGAACGCAGTCGGGTTATAAAAGTAAAACTGCGTAATTAAGTGAAACTGCAATATAATTAGTTAGCGAGCGTTCAGGAGACTGCAGTTAATGCGAGTACATTACGGCGAGGGCGGCTGAATGTTCTGCGGTGCGGTTATGTAATTTCGCACGAGCGGTTTTCGTAATAGTGGCTACAATCATAGCTATACTGTCGCGGTTAGTGCGATTTAGGCGAGTGGACAGTATAGAGAAAGGAAACGCATGGGCGTAATCATACAAACATGATTTATGCACTCTCAAACGTTAGATTAATTACACACAATAGGACATACGCTTATACATGAATACGTTAAGAATAAAATTATATTTGACAGTTTTAATTACTAAGCCGAAGGTGAAACCGAGTTGGCTACAATTGTGCACTGAAGTTAGCTACAAGTTAATCATAAAACAACTAGTGTGCTGACGTCCCATTAATTAGTTAAGTAGATTCCCATTAATGACACGGTCGCGATTACTTCACCACTGTTACAGCCACCAGGCACGACTAAATAGACGCCTAAATAATGTCTCCTATTTGGTTGGTCAGTTTCTGTAAGGGAAAGTTTTAATGATATATTGGGACAATGAACTGACAAATGTTGACTATCATTGTTCATAGCCTTTAATGTCTACGAAAATGTGTTATCACCTCTAGGGATCATTAAAACTTATTACAGAACTGTGTATCCCAGTAATACCACGATACAGACGATAGCTACACATGAAAAACCAGTTCTGTCTCCTTTTGAAGAGCTGCAGCAAAAGATGTACAGGAAAGCAAGGCGGCGGAAAGGGATCTCGAAAATGTGTTAAACGAACGCGAAGTTTCACAGGATACCAATAGTATTTAATTATTCCTCAAAGTATTAATTTATTACGACATGCGTCACAATACTTAACAGAATTATTTTATCATTGAATTACGCGTGACAATGCGTTTAATTAAGTGGCTCAGTTAGCGCAAGAACTAGTTTAATAGATATAACAATACTTTTATATAATATAAAAGAAATAGGGTGCTCGGCCCCCGGTCCGCTCCAGGAGCCAGTGGGGCCTCACTTGTCTTGTTTGTTGTCCCTGTCTGGTTCCTTGTCAGTCTCAGGTGCCAGTTTTCTGAAGGGTTGACCAAGCCGCGATATTTTCGATTATTTTGATCAAGTTCTTTTTGTAAGAGGTACACCAGTGTCCTTGCATCCGGACTTAGACCGGCACGACCAGGGCGGACTCCAGTAGGAACATCCCGCAAGTGATGTCAATGCTCAGCACGGCTGAGTACTTTCGTCGTAGAGTGGCCGAGATCATTGCAGGAGAGGAGCACGCAGCGTAGGACAAAGAAAGTACTTACACGCACATTATCACGAAGAGGTAGGCAGAGGTGTGCTAGTACAGAGGTGTGCTAGTACAGAGGAGTGCTAGTACAGAGGTGTGCTAGTACAGAGGTGTGCTAGTACAGAGGTGTGCTAGTACAGAGGTGTGCTAGTACAGAGGTGTGCTAGTACAGAGGTGTGCTAGTACAGAGGTATGCTAGTACAGAGGTGTGCTAGTACAGAGGTGTGCTAGTACAGAGGTGTGCTAGTACAGAGGTGTGCTAGTACATCCACAACTAGTAAGTTCAGTAAATATACTAGGATTAGCCAAAGTATTGAGGACCATGATGTCATAGGTGGCAAGCAATTATTTCATAGGGTAGAACGTGATACGTAATAATAATCACACGGATGTTTGTGGACGACTCATGTCGATCTTAGTATTTATTGCTACAAGTCTGTCTTTAGCGGCGGATGCCGCGGAAGGTTCCAACTGGGTTTGTTGAAGAAGTATTCGCCACCTGCCACTGTCTGTGTTTCCGAATACGGAAATACAGAAGGCGGCGGCTGGGTCCACACGAATATGTACGCGCGTTAGGAAGTTGCGCCTGAAACGCGCAGTTGTTGACTTTTGGACAACTAGGTGGCGACGGTGGAACTTAAGAGTTCTGTTCCGCTTTATTTTCGTTACACAACGATAATTGTTAAAGCTCAATGTTCTTAGACTTTATTGCTCCACCCTCCGGCAGTGTTTGTCGATAACGACCGGGCCGCGGCTTAGTTTGCGCCCCGCTCTGGACAAATTGTCCCACGAGGCAATGGTTCGATTTATTTTTGTTAACCAGCTCGCCACACACCTTCAAAACAAGCCTCTTCGCTAGTCCGTATTAATTGTGTGCCGTGTTTATCTTTATATTACACAAGCAACCTGGCCCTGCCTGGATAGTATGTATTTTAAGTGAAACTATATATAGGGCCTACAAGTGTAGGCTTACTTCATACCTTTTTACAGTATTAGTAACGCTACGCATAGTCTCAGTCTTACGTGGACCAACAACATACACAAAATCCGCAGTCTGGGCATGCTTCCCTTTTCCTCTCGAGTACATGGGTGCCTCCCTGCAAGAACAGTTCCGTCACTTGCGTTTAAACCATTCATTCTGAGCTTCTATAGTTACGCGCTTTAGTATTCCATGTGGTTCTAAGCTATTTCTGCGTCCCGCCAGAGTCTGTGCGCTAAGTGCCGGTACAGGTGCGGCACCAGTTTAGCCCTGGCTGCAAGACGTGCCAAAAACGCCCTAAAACCCTCCTCGCGTATACAGTTAGAAACAAGAAACATACATTAGCATCAGACCAGCCTGAAGATAATTTACAAAATATAAAAGCCTTTTACGACGCTCCTGAGTCAGGCCGCTCGTAAACATTAAGAGAGGACACGCTCCGCAAATAAAAAGGCCAGTTAAAACAGTGTAACAACTTGAAAATGTACTGCCGTGCTGAATGGACCGTAACTGCCTGGGCTATTTGAAGCCTCGCAAAAGGTTGTCCAAAAGTGAAAGACCCGCTTCGGACATTGTCACCGGGGTACGCCAGTGTATGTTTTGCAGTGGCTATACCAGATTTTCTTATTCGTTTTTGGGCTTGTTTGGAAGTTTGTGGCAAACTGTTAGGCTATTCTCATTGCCACTTTGATACATACTTTCACGGATACATTCTTGCCGCATTCCAGTTAATTTTATTTTATTTATGTGTATGTGTATATATATATATATATATATATATATACATAAGGCGAAGTGTTTCAGTCTATTTTCTGTCTATAGAAATGGCAAGTTAGATTCATGTAACTGGATCCTCGATAGAAAGGCCGCCGAGGTCAATGTATATAATTTTTATACAAACGTGTGGTGCTTAGAAAGGTTCATCTATTTAATATATAAAAGGCGAACCCGATTGAGTTTTATATATAGCAACGCATAGCCGACACTCCCGTACCTACAAGCTTGATATTGGGTACAGAGCTCCATGGCGTAAACAAGCACTAGGAACGGATTATCACAAAATTCAATCCCTTTCCAATGCAATCCCAAAAGGGGTTCCTTTGTAAGTAGCCCGTGGCCCGTTGGGAGGACGGTGAAAGGAGGGGAACGCATCGGCTTAGTAATTACGTGGATGTTCACGGGAGTTGCTAGTCGTAAACGGCTCCGATTGCTAGTTTGCCCACCTACTCTAGTGATACTAAAATACAAAGTGATTTCTTCCAAATGATACGCGAATGGCGCCGCTAGTACTATGGTCGATATATTAATGTGGATCCACTCCGGTAATTCTGGCAGGCCGACAATCTCATATACACTGATGTAATACTTACGCTCACATCACACACAGCCGTTAGTGTGGGTGAGGTTCTAGACCGCTGATCTCTACATATGGATATCTGATACTGTAGTTCACTACTTGAATTGTTATCAGCTCGGGAGAGCATGGAAGTAAAATATATCATAGAACACACGTGCGTACACAGTTGCGGAACAATACGTGATAGAGTGTCAAAGCACAGGAAGATCCTAACATTCATTGGCGGAGCTTCTACACTGGTCCATACGATAAATTTGGCTTCAAACGTGTGTACCTATTTAACTTTGCGCCTACCATCCCTATATTCTGATAGTATTTTTGCAGCATACGGGGACAAAAGAGAAGTTGCAGACATTTCATGACTACCGACCTATAATCCTCACAATGCCCGCACAAACATGCAAACAATAACCGCACGAAACGAGCTACGGTGGCATCCAATTCCCATTCGGCTACAATGCAGCATGGTACTGCATCTTTCTAAATTACTTAGGTAACAATGACTACAGGGCGTATACGCGAAGACGATAATTGTTTATAAATTCTTAAATATCCAGTAAACATTGAGATCAGTGTTTCAGTCTCTGGAAGCGATCAGCTGTAGCGGCTTGGATGCTGATGGATTAATCGAGAACATAATGTAAATTAATTGGTTTGTAGCTCTGAAGACTAATTACTGCAAAGCCCTATATTGGGAGCGGATGGATCGACGTGTTTTGAGAATTTTAATATCAGCGAGTTGTTTCTAATAATTTCCCACGTCCCGTGGACATCCCACGGGCTTTTCTTATAGAAAATCAAAAATGAGTGGATCATCCATCCAGGAGAAATAATTTGACTTGTCTTTTGCTTGTTTGACATATCTTCTGAATCAACAACGGAAGCTGCACGCACGAAGAAGTATGACGCTACAGTGACGTTCCAAGTGATAGTAAAGGGCGGAGTCTGCGAGCTTAACAGGACCATGGTGGCTCCAAGTGTCACGTATATCCCTTGCACTACTTTCACTTCAGAATCATAATTGTTCTTGATAAGTCATCTCCAGGCGCATGTCGGAGTGACACACGTAATTTTCAACTTACAAGCGACTACTTGTTTTCTACAAAGCCGTTAAATTTATTGGAATGCATCATTATGAATTAAATTAATTATTCGTGGCCCATTGAGGGTATGAGATGAAGGAGGGCAACACACTGCATATGCGAGAAGTAATGTCGGCGTCGTAGCCATTAAACAAATACCTTTCTAATTATACAGAATTTGGTAATTATCTCAAACTTGTTTCAACTTGTTTTTGATGGTATCAATAATTATATATTTTATACAGTTCCCTAACATTATAACAACATATTTAATCAATTCACACTGAAACATAGTTTAACACAAATTGAAATAAGGTAATATCGCCACGTACAGCGACGGAAATTCACAAGATGGCGAAAACATTCTAAATTATCGCAATTTCGTCGGCAATAACAGAATCGCGCTGAGAATTGCTCCATAGATAACATCTCGGCAATTCGGCGACAATTTCGCACTGCTAGTGTCCAGTGCGGGAGCGCCAGGTACAGAGTAAAAAATATAACTAGAACGGCGGGAAAATTGGCATTGACGTGAAAAAAGATAAAAGTCGTTTCAATTTTATGTTTAACTTAATAAAATTTGTTAGTTAAAATATAATGAGAGTAAAAACGATGTATGTATGGTAAGTATGTTCACGAAACTGTTAAGTGCATCTTCAAAAAGAATTAACGTGCTAAAAACCTTTGGTAAGATTCGTATTCATTAAATTCTGTGTCGTTGCGCGCCTGAACCTTGCTTTTTAAGAACGAACATGATTTTGTACTGAAACATCGAAATTATGATATGAAATGAACCCACTAAAGCGCGGCAACGCGTTACGCTCGATCGATTCACCGCCTCATGGTGTAAAGTCTATATGTCGTTGATCTCGTTTTCGAATATCTATTGCTTGTTACATGTAAGTCGTAATGTAAACATTGCAGAGTTGTGAAGGATAGCAGGATGTATCTCAGCATGCATACATATAGAAAAAATGACACTCCAAATTAGACCTGAATTAATAAGGTACTGCCAAACGAAACAGAGTCATCATTTCTGGTTCATGTAGAAGACCCGAATTTCTTACTTACATTAGAGGTTTTTGAAACTAAAATACAAAACGAATTTCCCCTCGTTACTTTCCTGCGGTTTCAGCTGCTTGCCTTCCCAATGATACTGCTCCGATAACTTGGCTATATTTTCATTCAAGTGCAATTTTCTTTTCCTTCTTCTCATTGGCAAGCTGAACATGGCTGCCACTTGATCAATTCCTACAAATGTTTTGTTATAAAATTCAGAAAAAAACGAAATCATCTATTTCGTGAGAAAACTGTTCTTTTTGTGAATATCTACTGCGAATATACTAGCACCTTAAGTTCTTTTTAAAAAAAATGGATTTAATTCAATCTTGCTCATCAACAGACAAACATCATATTACATATCAATAATACACTTCATTTTTGCTAGAGCATATGCGCTCTTGCAAAGGTTTTAGGGTTTCGTGAGGAAATGCCTTTAAGCACATCTACCAGCAGTGCTGAGTAGAGTCCGACAGGTGTGTGGTACTCATGGCTGAACCGAATACCTACTGAAACTGCCACTTATACTTAGATGAACTGAATTTATCAGCAATATTTCACCAAAAATTAAAAAAAAAAGCAAGTAATTAATCGTTAATTAATTTACTTTTGGCGGTTCAAACAACCACTAAGGTAGTAGGAGATAGTGATGGTGAAAACGAATCTCTAGCCCTCCTTTACAACACTAAACATATAACGGCACCAAACACAACTTGGATTTCTTCCTCGTTATTATAATTATGCCACGTCCGAGAAGTCACTTAAATTATGTTCAATAAAATCATCTTGCAAGCAACGTAGGAAAGTCCGCAATGCGAACGTCAGGTGAAATTAGCAGAGTGAAAAAAAAACAAAATGGCCGACCAGGTGACTTTGAGAAAATGCTTGATGCGGTATAATTCATATACACTTTAATGCCGTTTGTGATCATCTGCTGTGAAATTAAAATGAGCTGCTCGTAAATTTTATCTATTTTTACTTTAACTTGGTGGACTTTAATTTTCATGTGCTATTTTCATGCTTTTTAATGAAACTGTTAAGGATTTGGTTTCATAAGGCATTGGAAATGCAAATCAGTTTAAATTGATATTTTATTTTTGTTGAAATTCACGGTGTTAACTAAAAAACCTAGGTATTTTTTAGAGAATGTAAAGCCATTCTTCGGCCCATTCATAGTGTACATTACGGTCATTAACTAACGCTATCATCAACATCCCGATTAGACCTGGACTTCAAATCCAAACAATTGGTTTATCTCGTGGTCGGCTATACACATACGACTCCAGAATATAGGGCAAGAAATAAAACTGAAAGTAGCATCGCCGAGGGAACAATATAAACGTAGAATATTCGATATAATATTCAAGTCTGTTTATTGGCTCTCGCCACGTGCTTGCAATTGTCTTGCAACTTCTGCACGGGCGCCGCGGACTGCATATTGTGTTTATCGTCAAAGAGATCAGTACACTGTCATGTGTCGCTTCTAACGGCAATTACCCTCCCAGCGAATATTAAATGCAAGGTTTTTATATTTCGTCAAGTTTACACGTCAACATGCTTTATATTATTGTGCCTTCGAATTTTTGCGTGTGTTACGTCATACTTTACAAGTTCTATTATTTTTATAGAACAGGGGGCAAACGAGAAATCGGAGCCTTTCTTACGACTACCGATGCCCATGAACATCCAAATAATTACTATGCCGATGCGTTGCCCTTCAATCCTTCGCCCCCCAATAGGAAACGCGACACTGAAGGTGTAGTGTCATGCACTATGCATGGCACTACCTCCTCCTATGCAGCATGGCACTGCCTCTTATATTAAACTGATATTTGACCTATAATTATGTATGACACAAATACAAAACCTTAGCGCCAGGTACGTGCCTCTCAGTTTTAACAACTCCCGCTTTATGACGGTTCGATCGTAAAGTGAGAATAGATTTGCATAACAGGAGCAGGCGAACAGCAACGCTAACGTAATACAAATTATTGTATTACAAAATATTCGCGCACGATTTGAAGTCGTATTTACAATACATCGTATCTACAATACATCGTATTTACAATACGTCGTGTTTACAATACGTCGTATTTACAATACGTCGTGTTTACAATACGTCGTATTTACAATACGTCGTATTTACAATACGTCGTATTTACAATACGTCGTATTTACAATACGTCGTATTTACAATACGTCGTATTTACAATACGTCGCATTTACAATACGTCGTATTTACAATACGTCGTAATTACAATACGTCGTAATTACAATACGTCGTATTTACAATACGTCGTATTTACAATACGTCGTATTTACAATACGTCGTATTTACAATACATCGTATTTACAATACATCGTATTTACAATACATCGTATTTACAATCTAAGTTTCCTTTAAAAAGCGCGTCATCTAAAAATAGATTTTAAGCAAAGTCAACAGAACACGCATGACGGATTTGTTTTTACAAAGTGTATAATTTGACAGTTGCACATCTTATATACGGACTGTTATGAGACGCTTACTTATTTATATCTTGTAATGTTTGTAAATAAATATACCTCAATGATTGATTCCATTTGAAGTAACTAGTGCCAATAGTAGTGTTTCGCAATATGGTGTAGCTTTTTATTTTATCGGCCGATATAATAAAATACATATTAGAAAGATAGCGGTGCACTCCGTGCTTGAAACACCTGCGGTTTCCGTTAGGATTTGGTACTACGCGGTGAAGGGAACTTCAACATTCACTATTTCCATTGCTGACAGGCTGAACACACGATATGTTAATTCACTTACATCCATTTGTGAGCTTTTCCAACTGTTTCAAATTATTCAATTTGTTAAATTTAAGTTTCGTTTAATTTCCCCCCCCCCCCCTCTCTCTCCAATAGACTACCTAAAACTCCGCACGGAACGCGCCAGAACAGAACAAATGTAGCATAGAAGCCTCCCCGGCCGTGCCGTCTCGTAGTATATAGGCAAAATAGTAAACGTAGCGTTTTGACTAGTCCAGTCTAACGAATGGAGGCCCCCGCAAAAATTAATACAGGTGTTTACCCTCTGTTTCTCCGCCTCTCCTATGAGGCCGTCCGCCTTCCTTCTTCTGCTTCTTGACCCGCCTGTTCTTAGTTTCGTGAAATACGAGTATATACTCCAAAAATTGTTTAAGTTAAAGACGTTTAATTTGGAATAAAAAACGAAATCAATATCTTTTCAATAAAACGCACGTAGAAGTTACCATCAGGTCGGCAGAAATTGTATAAACGATCAGGGCGAAAGGACAGACATTTCAGCTTTCACCAGATCGCTAGTTGAATACTAATTTGGCGCGCGTTTCCACGCCAAAATGGCGGATCCGTTTAACGATCGCGAATTGTATCACGTACCAAGTTATTACCACTGCCAGTTTTTTCACACCGTTGTAAGAACTCTTTTTTCATAATGTTCAAAGTGTAATCATGTTTGTGGTTGGTTTGTTTGTTATAGTTATCATACTTTCAAATATACATATATTTGTCAGTGAAACTACTACAGCGAATAGTATCATGGTCTATATTTTACAATTCGAACGTTTTTGTTAAGTACGTTTTTGAAATAAACCTCTTTATGCACGCGATACCTTGGAAGATGCTGTACCTGTGGGTGGTGAGAGCATTACGGAAATGAGCTTAAAAAATATAATAGGAGGGCAACTCATCTGTGTAACAATCATGCGAATGTCCATGGGCGTCGGTTGCTAATTTACCCTCTTATGATAAAAAAAATAGAGAAGTGCAAACGGGCAATCAGAAGCGCTTCGAATATTACCCAAGGGGCAAGAGAGAGGATATGCTTCTTTCATAGCCAGTAACATATAACTAAAGAAGTGTAACTTCAGACTAAAGCTCACACGCACTCACACTAACGTACATAATTATGGATATTGAAGATGAGTGGATATTTCAAATATAAAGTAAAATTATCGATTCTAGTTATATTGCAATGAGTAAGATACTCGGATTTGTGTTAGTTCTAAAAAGTTAGCTACACAGGTGCAAGTGTTTAAGCCCTGTTATAAACTTCCCACAGTTGATACAAGTGAACAAGTGATGCAGACTGTACAATTGAACATCAAAACCAAAATCTAAGAAGTACATAAGTTTTCAAAGGATGCAACGAGCACTGCGGACTGCGGTGCCTTTACGCCGAGTCGTCGAGTGGCGAGCAACAGTGGAACACAAGGGGAGGGAACTATTCCGCAGTGTTTGTGCTGAAATTCTCTATTAAATTGTTGCCCAACTCTCGAGCGTTGTATTTTTCAAAGTTCCAAAGCCTTTGTGATTGTTAACTCAAGACTCCAGGCGCAGTTCTAAAGCGATATTGGAGATGGAACCTCGACTTTGTGTGTGTGGTCACTGCCGCCGCGCAGTCGATTTGCTAACGTATGCTGCTGCTTTTCGTTCGATTTGTGCAGATCACTGGCCCATTTGGGAATGGAAAATATGGTCAACACATTTACATCTGGCTGTAAAAGTCTATAGGCGCCGTTAGTCACCAAGCCCCCTTATATTTTATAAAATAAACTTATAAGATATAGAATCTGTGTTCGTGTAGATATTTTTATTATTTATTTTACTTAATGTTACAAAAAAAAATACACAATCAGTATTTAGGGGTTACGCTACGCCAGCATCTCATCGGCTTTGTTAACAATGAGGACGCGAGATCCAGTCTGAGGGAGAGGGCCGTGTGTAGCACTTTGTTACACGTCACCTCTCTCTCTTATATACACTCTTACTTATATAGACTATATACCACACCGGTATGAAATATCAAAAATATTATTTTCTCGCATGTTGCATTTGAACAACTGCGGTGTTACGATGTTTGCAGTCAAACAACAGGTTAACATACGAGGTGTGACATCGTGTGAAAAATATCAATCGAGCGTAACGCTTTATCGCACTTCCGTCTCTTGCATATCTTTCACTGCAGAATCATGTTCGTAAGAACAAACTTCAGGCGGGTGTCGGAACTAACACATAGTTTGCTGTGTTACTGTGTGTCATGTACCAAATAAGTGTTCATGTCGGCCCAGTGAAGTGCACACCTCACGACTGTGGTTGGACATGCTTTCCGCTAGACTTCGAGGCAGTTGTAACGAGAACACGGGTAGACAACATATATAAATAACAAATGTTCAGTATTCAACAGGAACCGCTCCAGTCAGGCTGGAGTGGAGTGAGACTTGCTCGAGCTACTTGAGTGCATATTGTTGAAGCGAAATCGAGCGGGTGCCGCAGCGTGCAGGTGCCGCAGCGTGCAGGTGCCGCGTGCTCTGGCGAGCGTTCCGTGCTGACCGCCAGCCGTTTCATGTAAACACTAAGTTTCGAAGATCAACTCTTTATTAGTACCTACGAGTATATGTGAGTAGCCGTTGACTTGGATGGGCGAACAATAAAATGTGCTTAAAGAACGTTGTTGAAACGGCCAAACGACAAGCCACATGAAATCTTCTTCGTGGCCCACTGATATGTGAGATGATATCTGAGGACGCCATTTTTACACCTCTCCAAGCCAGAGGGGAAACCTGGCCCAATCCACCGAAAGAGCACTCAGAAAATGAGATTAAGTCCGAAAAATTCAGACGCGGGCGGCACTCGGCGGCACCTGGAACTGGACACCGGCCCGGAAGTACCAAGTTCTACCCACTGGACCACCGAGGCTCTCCAAGTTGCACATAGTAAAACTATATTAATAGAATAAGCGCAACAAAGAACCTGAGACATGGCTTGGCTTTTCTTAGGGATTTCTGTACTGTTTATAGAAAATAGAGACAGGCAGCTCCATCGAGACTTGGCTAGTTTGTACAGGATGTTATGGTGGTACACGGTGTACATCGAACTGTCGGTGTACATCCTCATGTATAAAAATATAAGAGAATGAAACATAAAGACTAAAACTGTGATAAAGAGAGAAGCGTTGCAAACAATTTTGCTTTTGAAGTGATTTATCTTATTGTAAAAACTCGAATCATTTTCTACCTTCAACGCACGCGTTTAACATAAGCGAACGTTTTTGAATAATGCTTGCACATTTAGTGTGTTTCATTTAAACACATGGGATGAATGGGTACCATTTAGTTTTTGCCATATTTCACATGGAATTTCAGCAAGCTTTAGCGCGAAATCAGTAGACGGGGATCGGGACAACACACGCTTTGTGTGAGTCTGCCTGGATAAGTGGACTATGAAACGCTGAAAGATTTTTCAAATAGGACCAAAGTGTCTCGGTACCTCTGATTAACGCATTTAAAACAAACTAAACAAACAAAAAGCTTTCTGATATTAAGTACAGATCTAGACCTAGCTTTCTATAAGTTACGGTAAAGCTCTGCGGTGTCGTTGTTGGCACCGCTGTAGTCTAGTATATTGTCCGCCAATACAGTAAGTGGAAAGGCAACAGGCGCCTCATAGCTGTTGGCAACAGTTCGGAATATTTCACAAGATTACTACGCCAATCAACCGCTCACGCTTAAGAAACAATCAAATACAAGTTAAGATCAGCCTTCTGCTTTATATTCTGTGGTATCACATCCCAATGTGACGACCCCGTGGCCGCCTGATAGTATTTAGTAGCAGGCCTTGTTGAGTTGTATACGCGTGATGCGACCAGGTCGTGTTGACCACAGAGGGACTCTACACAGTTTGAAAGCCGACTTCATTATTTTTTATTGCAGAAGGCAAACGAAGTCGCGGCTTTTTATAGATTATCGACTACAGACGGCCGCATACGGGGGCACAATTATCATGCCGATATATTTGCTGCGAAACTTTAAAGTGCGTCACTTTTTGGCGATGCCACGCGAGCGAGAGGCGCCGTGCCGAACCGTACGTCACGCCTTACCTCTCACAGACCACAGACATCTTGACGTTATTTATAAGGAGACATGATCACCGTACCAATTTCTGTAACCATAAGCTTTTAATGTAATTAAATGTGTTCTAATGAAAACGCAACATCAAAACCGAAACTTCTCCGAGACGGGCGCGGGGCGCGGGTGGTGGGGCGACATGAATAATTCAGGACCGTGTTTGATGAGCAAACGGATCAGGATCCGAAGGCTCCTGACGTTTCAGCGGCCCCAAATTTACTTTTTCACTTCAGTTCCCTTGTTACATCGTTCATTAGACGATTAAACAATCTACATATTTTCACTCGATACCGCTTTGAGTTATTTAATGTGTTATGAAGTCTGCAAGTGAAACAAAAGAAAATCTGTGTTTCTTTAGAGATGAAACATTAAATTTATTCATTTCTAGGTCTTGAAGGCAGAGCTAAGCAAGTGCGTTGAGATCCGGGACACATGGACTAAAGCGGCTGACGGAAATTCAGCAGAAAGTATCAATAGCTACGACATGTCACATACACAGTAGCATACGTGACGTGGCGGCTCACGCGGGAGAACCTCGGCGTTGCCCGCCACGTGCCCCTGCGAGGCGGCACGACTCTCTCGTGCAGACGACCTCCGACAGGCCTCAGCGTAGCGGCCACGACTCGGCAACGCGACAAGCTCCGTAAACATCTTAACGACTCACGGCTCTAATTAATCATCTTCGCCAGCTTTTACGGGCTTTTATGAGCTTTTACGAGCGAGCTATTATGGTAAGCTCTCGAGTTACATTCATCAGAGAAACAGCGATAAAAATAATTGGGTTATTTAAAGATTGCGCCGTCATAAATGGCGGGACAGAAATTATTATGTCCGTCGTCAAATCAGTCATCATCAGTCATTTCATGTAGATGATAATGCATCAAGAACACTGGTTTATTACCCTATAATACAAACGTAACAATTATTTTTGTTATAAGGAGACAAACAAGCAGTCGGTTTCTTTTGATGATTACCGACAACCATAAGTATGTGCATAATTTCTAAGTCGATCCATTGCCTTAGAATAGGATACCAGCTATTCCCAAACCGCACAAAAAGCGATACTAAAGTACCAGATACATTTAGGAAACTTTTCATAGGTTCCAAAATTACTAAATAATCCGTTGCACAAACGTGACGGTTACGCTGGCGACCAAAAACACGTATTATTTGACAAAATATTTGATTACTGTGGGACTTATTGCAAAACACAAAGCAGTTGGCTCCGCAAAGACGCCGGTGTACACACGGCAAAACGTATTTAAATTTCACCAAGTGTACAAGACTGGTGGACATAAAATGTGATTACTCGTGCAAATCCATTTCTACAATGGCGGTCTGGCGACCATAGCGTGCGTGCACACCGCCGCTGTGAAGTAAATGGCGGCCCGGCGACACCGACCGTAGCGCGCGGGCAAACCGCCGCTGTGAAGTAAACGGCGGCCCGGCGACACCGACCGTATCGCGCGGGCACATCGCCGCTGTGAAGTAAATGGCGGCCCGGCGACACCGACCGTAGCGCGCGGGCACATCGCCGCTGTGAAGTAAATGGCGGCGCATCGACACCGACCGTAGCGCGTGTATATACATGTATACTTATATATAAAAATGACAAAATTGGCCATATCGTCAAGCGAGCATCGTTACAAGATACAGGAATGTACAAGCATGTGACTGTGGACTCTCTTATATAGGGAAAACTAAAAATATAAAATACCACCGCATCACAGAGTCTGCAGTCTGCGAACAAACCTACTAAAGGTGGCCTCCGGTACGTTTTAAAATATTGTATAGATTATTAGAGAATATGGGCGTTATCAAATATAAAACATAGATTTGATAAAGCGCAAATTCATACTAAAGAACACAGTTTTTCCATGACTGATCCGTGATGCTGGTTTCACAGCTATCTGGAAGGTAAGGGCTTCTGGAGCGGAGATACAAGTGAGACACAAGAATATCATTTAGCAGTGGTATTGTGACGTACGCGACTCGCTCCGGGCAGAGTCCGTACAGCGCCCCCCGCGTCCTGCGCCCGTATCTGCCCGCATGCTGCCTTAAGCAAAAGCATCGCAGCTGCGGCTGACCAGTGTTCATTCATCCTTTGGCAGCAACGCGGATTGTTTCCCTAAACGACTCGCTCCGGGTGGTGCCCGTACAGCGCCACACAAGTCCCGGGGCCGCACCCGCCCGCATGCCACAAGCAAGCGCATCGCCGATGCGGCTGTTCAATTCTCATTCATCCTTTCGCGGCACGTAACGTCCGTTCCGGGGGTCACGCGTTATACGTTGAAGTACTTTTATTAGCTTGTGATATCTGATATCCGATATCCCAGTCCACCTGTGACTATGGCTGCTGTAAAGTTTCTGAAACGTCGAGCTCTTTAAATAACGAAATAACGCTCTACAAAATCCGTCATAGTAGTTTTATTATAGGTAACCTATTTAGATTACAATTTGGAATATAAGAAAATATATTGCAAAAAAATGAGTTAATTTGTATATACTTTATGCAGCTAATACCGCATTGCAAAGCTGGTCAAATAGTAAAAAACGAAGTTATCCATTACAACCTGCTGGAAGATATCACGATCTATCGAAACTCCTCGGCGTTTATTTCCGGAGAATGGCTTTCGTCGCCGCGCGTGATCGATGAATATAATGGATGGCCGCTCAAAACATATGTATTCTGCTACAGTTATAACTTACTTCAGTTCCGAGTATAACTGACTATTGTAGTAAAACTACATTTACCGATTTGATTGCGGTTTATTCCTTTACTAGCTATACCCTGCGGTTTCGTCCATATAAAATTCAATCACAAGGGAACTTTTACGAGATAGAAAGTAATATCTAGAACATTTGAGAGTATAATCGCGCAAGTGAGTACAAACAGTGTAACACGGGTTTGGCTGACAACTGTCGTCAGCCGGACCCGTCAACAGTAAGTAGTAGCGTACACAACACAAATAATGGTTGGTGTCGGAGACGTCTCACTTGTAATAGCTACACGAATAATATAGGGCGGAATCTATTTGCTTGAATGCGCTAACTACAGGCTGCAATTGAAAAATATATTTGTGCTGAATGTTTATTGTAATGTATTTATCGAAGTAGGCTGTAAATAATACAACTGAGGAGGGCCGCGGGCCTGATGCTAGTCCTCAAGTAAACCGAGATAAAAGTCGAGTGGAGGAGGAGCGGAGCGCAACTAATCATGGCAATAGCGGATGTCTGTGGGCGTCGGGAGTCGACAAAAGGCTGCGATTGCTCGTTTTCCTCTCTATAGAACTAAAACATTTCAAATAGCATAGAAATAACTTTATTCAGTAATTATAATGTGTACCGTGTAATAGCACAATAAAACTACTTTGGCGGATTTCATCACGGTTAATTTAATGAAACGTCGAGCTAGATAGATAGTTAAATAAACCGCAATAGGATCCGTAAAAGTAGTCTCATTGTAATGATTAACACCCGCGTAAACTTAAGACATCAGACAATATAATATGTCAATATTATATGTCAAACAATATAATATGTCAATATAATATGTCAAACAATATAATATGTCAATATAATATGTCAAACAATATAATATGTCAATATAATATGTCAAACAATATAATATGTCAAACAATATAATATGTCAAACAATATAATATGTCAAACAATATAATATGTCAAAATTCGGAACCTGGTGATCATTGCAATCATCATTGTGATAATTTAGATTCTTTTACGTTTCTTCTCGAGGTTTCGGTCCGTCCGTGACTAAGAATTAAGGTGATTGTTGTGAAAGTTAAGCTTTAATAAACAGGTAGCATTCGTTTGTGCAAATTTATAATAACAATGGAAGCATTCGGTAAAATTTACAAATAAAACAATCACCGAAAAGACGAAAGAAACCAGAATATGTTTTCTATTTTGTTTCCATTGAGCTCGATTTTCCATTACACCAGTGCAATTAGTGTAATGGTTTTTAGTATAATTGACTACTAGACTATTAGTGAACTGTTATGGTCTAGACTGCAGATGTAGTCTAGCTGCTTTAATTGCCTTGCAAAGTACTGAAGCAACGTGCGGACTGCAGACATACAAGTGATTATTGTGTTGCTTAACTGACGTCGAACTCGGATTCAATATCCAGTGAATACGTATTTAAAGAATTTATTATTGCTCCTGACGTCCCATACAGTCAAGTATTATCTCGGCCTCCCTGTGAATACTTTGTCGAGCGCTGTCATTCGACAGCGGATACACAGAAGTGACAGTGATTATATAGCGTGTAGAAACACGACCATACAGTCAAGTATTATCTCGGCCTCCCTGTGAATACTTTGTCGAACGCTGTCATTCGACAGTGGATACACAGAAGTGACAGTGATTATATAGCGTGTAGAAACACGACCATACAGTCCTGGCCCATTAAAAATTCAATGTAATCGTCAATTAACTACCGAATTTAGAAAACTACGCCATGTCTGAGACGCGACTAAGTTTAATTCCTACGATCGAACAGGATTCTGTACTGCACTGAAGTGAAACTTGTTCAAGAGACGCGAGCGCAATAAAATAACTATGGTAAGTAGTGCATGAATTGCATCGGAATTGGGCGGGCTTGACCAGAGAGGTGCCTCTCGCTCGCATGATGCCGCCGTCAGGTGACATCTTTGGTGTCGCGTTTCGTGCGTTTTGTAGATAGCCAGTGGCCCATTACAGGGGCGGAGGAAAAGACGGCAACGCATGTGCATAGTAATTGTGCTTAAGTTTATGGACGTCGGTAGTCGTAAAAAGGCTCCGATTTCTCATTACTTACTTTACTGTAAAAAGTAAAAACAGCTCGGCACGATTTGCACGATTTTACTCCAGATATTTTTCCAAACACCTCGCGCCTTAAATTGCTTATTATGAAGATCTTCAATATCAGGCACTCTGCAACGTGGAGAGACATTGGAGCATCAATAGCCAATGTCAGGAAAGCTTTTGTATATAAAAGCATCCTCGACCCGCAACGGGAGCACTTGTCGAGACAAATGGGGCGATATATTAAACAAATCGAATGATCCAAAGCGTTCTGACGCAGCGCGCTACTCGTGACGGAGTGCTTACAATATTTTCTGAGAATATCGTTGTTTCTCTAGACAGTGGTTCTGGTTGAAACGTTATATTCGTTCTGCATAGATTTATTATTGAACCATGTCGTTCTATTATTGCTCCGTCAGCAGTCGGAGTCTTTCAGCTGCCGGGGCAGCATGAAACATATGCCAAGCAGCCTCATTAAGGCACTACTATTTGTTTGTAGTATTAAGTGACAATAGTGTTTATAGGAAGAGGTAGTGTCATACTGCGTAGGAGGTGACAATGCCATGCATAGTGCATGACACTACATCCTCCTATGCAACGGAATTGGGCCGGCACGACCGGGGAGGTGCCTCTCGCTCACATAATACCGCTGTAAAGTGACATTTTCAGTGTTGCGTTTCGTGCGGTTTGTGAGTAGCCTGTGCGGGGACGAAGGAGGGCGACGCATCGGCATAGTAATTGTGTGGATATTCATAGGCGTCGGTAGTCGTAAAAAGGCTCCGACTTCTCGTTTGTCTCCCTATTCTATAAAAAAGACAAGCCTTTTACTACCTGCTACAGATGCAAATGATCCTTTCCTGTTTTCGAATGAGCCGCCTGAAACGAATAACCGCACGTACGGCGACAGCAGAGGTGTGAAGTTACGCCGATACGTCTCCTTAGCATGGCACTATCTCTTACACATGCAAAATGTTTCTATCCGATGTTTTTTGCTTATCTTATATTATCGTGAGCACAATACGTTGGTTCTGCATCGATTTGTCATACGGAAATATTGAGTTGGTCGTGTGCTCTCAATCTCGTTGAATATTTAATGCACATTCTGAGTCGTTACAATTGGATTTATCAAACGTAGCCGCAGATTCGCGTAGCGCCGCACGATTCATGTAAATTCCCCACAGCGTCTTGTTCTTTGGCATTCAATTTACAATTTCATGATTTCTTTATCCTTTGTTTTGATATTACGATATCAACTGGAAGCTGAACCATAGACGTACAATATACAATTGTCATTGTCTTGTATCAAAGAAGGTACTTCACATAAGTATCTATGTAGTATTTAAATTGCTATTGTTATGCTGGATCAGTGATATATATTTCTGGTTAACACAATCCGTGTGTTTGTGTGGGTGTGTGCATGTTTTCCTTCAGCATCCAAGTCCGCCGTCTCACCATCATCTAATGATCCTCTCTCTCAATGAATGCCAAGACGACCGATCTGCTACTCGCATCCACCCCGGACCGACCGCTGCACGGAGATCGTCTTAGTTTGCCGTCTGCTTAAATTGAATTTGTTTTCTTTTTCATGTTATTTCTTGTTGAAGCAGACTCTGGATTGTAACTAACTAATGTGAGATAATGTAAGCAACTATCTTTACGTTTTCGCGAAGTCTTAAGTTTACGCAAATGTTACTCATTTCAATGAAACTACTTTTACAGATTCTATCACGGTCTACTTAATTATTTAACAAGCCCGACGTTTTAGAAGTTTCATAGTAACCATGGCCACGGGTGGACTGAGATGACAGATGTCCTGATGTTCCAAGTTTTTAAAAGTACCCGAAGAATTATAATGTTACTTGTTCCGATTAACGCAAACAGTACTTACTAGTTAAATAACTAAATAAACCGCGATAGAATCCGTAAAAATAGTTCTATTGTAATGTAAACACCTGTTGTTAGCTCTAACATTACAATAAGTATATTATGTTATGCTTTTGCGATTATGCTGTTAGTTTTTTTTAATAAATAAATGTTGTTCACAACTGACTTATTCCAGCGCAATATAAGAGATAATACGAAGTTATCTGGAATATCATAGAAATGAAATGATGAAAAAAGCATGATTCGTATGGCTCCAAAATCTTTTAACAAACTCCCATAAAAGGGAAAGATTTAAATGAAGATGAAGATTTAAATGATTTTATTTAAGAAGAAATTAATGAATTTGTTATTGGATAAAGTTTTTTGTGATATTAATGATTTTTTTGATAATAAATTACAATAAAATAAACTATAATTTAAAGATTTTAGTAATGAATAAACTTTGAATGCTGTAGCCGGCAAAACATTACATATACTTTACTTTTACGTCATCAAATTTTGTAATACTTTTTCGAATAAAATGTCTTATATTATATTTTCACAAAATGTAATGACGAAAACGAGAAAAATTTACAATCTACTATCCAATATAAATTTAAAATCTACAAATTAATAAAATAGTTCATTACATAACCAGCAATTTCTTTTGAGATACGATTATTTTGATTAGAATAAAAGAGCATATCTATGTCTTAAGGGCCGGGAACGCGTCTGCATTACGCCTAGTCTAGCAAGTGTCTAGGGCGGCGGTACTCACTACCCACCTGCTCGTTTATCCCCTATCTTACAAAAAAATTGTCGAATTTATTGATCAAAAATGCTTTCACTTTATAACTCTCGCAGGATAGCAGTTTTTTTTTTAATATCAACCGATATACATTCTGCGGACGTTATATTCAAAGACATAACATTTCGCATACATGTTATTTACATAATTTCATATTCATAACCACATCATCAACAGCACTATCTGTAGTGAATGTATTTAGTATAAAGTGCAAGTATGAAGCTCTGTGAGCCTGGTACCCGAACACACCACGCCGGTGTTATGTGTACAGTGTGGTAGTCCCCATTCGTGCCCGACAGTTTAAGTGCAATACAGCAAACGGTGTCATGTTTTATTCATCTGAAGTTCAATTCAAATGTGTATCATGTATGCACATATTTGCATATCTTCATATTGACATGAATAACATAATCTACTTGTATACTGTATATTATATACTCGCACACAAAGTGCAAGCATGTAGCTCTGTCGATCTCTGCGAGCCTAGTATCTCTGAGAGGGTATCGTAACCGAATTATATCGTATGCTTAGCGACAATGGGGGGGGCGAGAGGAAAAGGAGGGTAACACATCGGCATAGTAATTATACCTGTGTTCATGGGCGTTAGTTGTAAAAAATTCTCTGATTTCTCGTTTGTACCCTTACACTATAAAAAAAGAAAGACCTTGAGAAAATTTGATAATTGTAATTCAATAGTTTTATTACGAGGTAGTGCCATGCTGCTTAGGAAGAGGTAGTGCCATGCACAATGTTTGACACTACATCCTCCAATGCAACAGAATTAGGCTGGCACGGATGGGGAGGTACCTCTCGCTCACATAATACCGCCGAAAAATGATATCTTCAGTGTCGCGTTATGTGCGGTTTCTTGATTATCCGGTGGCCCATGGGTGGGGCGAATGAGGGCAACGCATCGGCATAGTAATTATGTGGATGTTCATGGGCGTCGCTAGTCGTAAAAAGGCTACAAATGCTCGTTCGCACCTATTCTATTCTAAAAAAAAAGAATAACACGACGATTATCACCAGTACTTTCCACATTGTAAAATACAACATTTTAATTCATTGCTGCCTTCTTATTACTTACACGACACAGAGTTGTAAGAACTCAAGTTAATGCCCAAATATTAGAAGAATCAGCACACGATCAACGAATAATCGATGCAACCTTTATAGTGATGTGTGAATTTATTTGTGTATGAGTATATCGATAGAAGCAAGTGGTTTTTGTTTTATTTTAAAGACTCAGCCGGCAAGATTAGTATCATCAAGATTTACTAAGAACAAGACACAACAGAGTTTTAGAAAAACATCGCTTTCTCATCACGGTCTCATTTACATCAACTTAAAGGTTTGAATGTTTATCTCTTCGTAATCAAAATGATATGTTGCTTACAGCAGCGCCTCGCCGATTCACTCGCATAATCCACGTATGTACGTCGTAGCTTGATACTCAATAGCCTCCCGCTATAAAAGGGCTGTCAAACACTGATATAATTGATCAGATCAATTAGTACACGTGTGTGGGACTCGTAAGATATTTTGGTACCGAACACCCACTAAAAGCACCGCGAGTCATTGCCGCCTGTGATGAGGTGCTCCGGAACTATAAATCATCAGGGCACCTAAGGGACCAAAACCAGCCAGACAGCAGGGAGGTGTTGTCCCGCCAACTTCGGGATAGTGCAATGGGTTGAGGTTCCTATCCTTATCCTTTGCCCAGTGCGCAAAAGCGCTTTCTGAAAAGCCCTTCTTGATTTCTAGTCCGCTCTTTTTATAAGAGGGGTACAAAAAGTAGCCTCTCGGTTCAATTGGTGCCTTCGCCAAAGGCAACTGGGTTTACCATGGGGTGAACCCAGTGGCCTTTGGCTACTGAGCCCCACCGCCATGACGAGGCTAGAACCATGGTGGGGGGACCAGCATTTCCTGAGATTAGCTAGTTCAATGAAATAAAATACTTTTCTACTAAGTAATATTAGTATAGACACAGTAAGTTAAAAAGAAGGTTCAACCTACGAACGCCTACAAACACTAAGACAACAGAATTTATTCACATTTTTATCCATTCGTCGTGAAGTCGACGGGTATTCCGAACTATACAAAATCATCAAACTATCAAAGGACCTGGCTATCTTAAAAAGTATGTCCAGGAGATATATAAGTTCAAAGCCCTGTAAGGCCGCAATACAGTTTCACTGCCATCGATAACATGTTGATATCATACAGTGGCATCACTCTGTGAAATTAAGTTGGGAGATACTCCAAGTGCACGCTCTTCGCCAAGTGAGATATAACGGCCAATAACTGGAACATGTCGCAACTGCATACAAACAATTTAGCCGAGCTGAAACCTGCTCCCAACTTCATAACAAGCTTCATGTTCCAAATAGCTGGCTGCTGAAATACTAAATGTTACTACGTACTGAAGTTCTCTTCAATTCTCTTATGACGTGCGACACTTAAAATTATTACTGGTTTAGTCATTTTCGCAACATGTTGCCTAGCGAACACAGGGCATATGTAATTTTTAAGTGTGTACTTAAGTATATTTGAATTGGAATGACGGCTAGAAAAATATATCCAACAACTACAAAAGTATATTTTCTTTTGCATTAAAGGCACAAAAGAAACCGGTATATTTTATAGTAACTAGCGATACCCATAAACATCCGCATGAGCAGAGGTTATGCAGACGCTTTGCCGTCTCATCTGACGCCAGCCCATCTCCAGTACGGAACTAACACACGTTTATACGGATAAAAGGAACTTCCACGGAATATGATAATCATTGAGCTGTTTGTGGTTACTACCATGATAATTTTGGTAAAGAAAAGGAATAATTATAATTTCCACTAAAACAAAATTCTGCAACCATTTAGAAATCCGCATTTCAATATACTTTCGGTCACAATTGAGAAAAATTCAACTTTGTTCTGAATCGACACAGTGTTCATATGGCACATATTTTAAGAGCCCAATCAGGGATTAACGTCGAGTCGAACTTATCGAGTAGGCTCTACGCGAATAACAACTGTCGGAGTAGAAAGCGATTAGTCAACGTGACAAATTTGTTCCCCGCTTGAGTCTAGCGACAGCTGAGGCTTTAGATATCGGCGCATGGAAAAATAAGACCTTCAGATGCGAATTGGATAAGATCCGATGAACACTTTGGCACAAAGCTCATGTTCTTATACTGTTTTATATCGATTTCCGTAACAAATGGATCGCTATTCATTTATATATTTTACCCGGTCTGGGCTGATTTACAGCACTTGAATTCAGGTGTTACAAGTCCTAACCCCATATTGAAATGTCTCCAGATTTATATACATTTTGTCAGTCCAGTATAGTATGCAAAAAGTAACCGTTCACCATATCTCCAGCTCCAACAGAAAGGAAGGATCGTGGACAGCAAAGCAACCGAAACTCAGGATTGCAAATTATCCAACGAAACCCTCAGGGGTTGTATCAGTACAATTTCAAATTATTTTACTTACAAAGGCGTTTCTAAATAAACATTGATAAGAACCAGCGACGTGTACAACACTATCTCAATATGCACTAATAAACAGGGACAGTTTATTTTGTCGGGTCGTAACGCGAAAACTATAAAATAGATGACTGTTCAAGGTAGAGTCATCTGCACCAGCTGCACCGACAGGCCACTGCCGCAAAGTAATAGCTATGCAGTCACGTTCCGTGCTCTTTGTAAGTTTCCTATGGCCCTTTGGAGAAGAGGAAGGAAGTGCAGCATATCTGCATAACAATTATGTGGATGTCTTTGGACGTCGGCAATCATCAAAAGACGGAGCGCGTTTCAGTGATAAAAACGCACACATGAACTGCTACGCCTTGTATCAAAAGCTTATAACTTGGTTTACCGTTATCCCATCTTGAGTAAGGCGCAAGGAGATATCCGTTTTCCAATTATAAAAGCATTACAATTTATTGATACCCGTAACACCGAGCCTTTTCAGGTAGCGCACCTCATCCCCGACGCGTGTAACATGTAATGTGGTCCCATTTCGTGTGACATAAAAGATATTACAGAAGATAAAGGGATACTTATAGCGTATATCACAAAAGAAATCTTTGATAATGTTCTTAGAGTCCTGCGTCTGGCCGAAGTGTGAAAACGCACTTACGTGTATATCTGTTGTCCGGCCGTTGAGCTGAAAGACGAACATTCATCATCTTCATCAACATGATCCTTATCTCCGCAAAACATACACAGAAGTAGAGAAGAGTAAATACAAACTTCTTGTTAGCAGGATACAATACACAGAAGTAGAGAAGAGTAAATACAAACTTCTTGTTAGCAGGATACAATACACAGAAGTAGAGAAGAGTAAATACAAACTTCTTGTTAGAAGGATACTATGTAACGGATCTGTCTTGAACGTGTATAAGAAGACTACTGTTTTATAGCACCAGGGGGCAGAATGTAGTTGGACAGCCTTTCTTAGGTATAAAACAATGTTCCCAAAAGCTGTTTGTCTGTGTGTGATCGTTTTATAAAACTCATCTCAATGAACGAGTTTTCAAGCGGTTTTTACCCATAGGATAAATCGATTCCCGAGGAAAGTTTTAGAGCATAATTTGGCCTCTTTTATTCACGGGCGAAGCTGGGGAGGATCGCTAGTTATAAGATATTTTTGTTGCGTTGCACTTTACAAAGCACGCACAGGAAAAAGAAAACAACAGGCGAGTGAATAATAAAGAAGTAGTATCAGCAGGCGAGGTGCCGCCCAGGTGCTTCATTAGCAAGCGGCGCCGCCCCCAAATACACCGCGCGGCAATATGCTAATGTTCAACTGCCGACCGCTAACTGCTGACACGATCATCATCAGCTCGTCACGGTCGGCTGCTGCCGCTAGTGTAGCTCACCGCTAGTGTAGCTCACCGCTAGTGTAGCTCACCGCTAGTGTAGCTCACCGCTAGTGTAGCTCACCGCTAGTGTAGCTCACCGCTAGTGTAGCTGTACACCGGACATCTCATCATTTTGTAACTAAAAGCAAAGTAGAAGCATTAATAAAGAATATAATCATCATCACCATTATCAGCCCTTATCCGTCCACTGCTGGACATAGGCCTCGCTCAATGAACGCCAAGACGACCGATCTCCTGCTATTCGCATCCATCCCGGACCGGCTACTGCACGGAGATAGTCTTCCCGCATGGTGGCCTGCGCTCCAGAACCTTACTGGCCTATCGGCCATCTGATCTACCGTGTGACCAGCCCAGATATTTCTATACATTTACTACATTCATATATTTAAGATTGTTATCATGGAAATACATATAATGATACTGGATGGTGTTGTTTGATTGAATTTCAGTTGTATGTCGAACATATCTATTGAGACGAGTGCTCTGCGCAGGACACGACCGGAGAGTAGTCAGGCGCAGCGCCGACGGCTGTAAGTGCTGGCCGAGGCACGGGCTGCCAAATTTCTGACTGCGGATTACTGCGGATCATCCTCGTAATACTCTTTGTTTGGGCCTAACCAGGATTTGAACTGTAGCTGTACGTCTCCACTAGACAATGAGTTGCAGATCCCATCCAGATATAGAATACACATATCCATGACCTGCACTATTCGAAGCCGTGTCCATTGGTCCAACAGGCACAGCTTGCCCGAGCTATGTTAGCACTGCACCAGCCGGTACTCGAATAATAAAACTCGTACACGAAACAAACTAAACAAAAACTAGCAAATGAGTATCAAAATGGCGGCGAGTATACCGCTATAGGAACAAGATTATGCGATATTAAAAGCTTTATTAAGAACACGGGAACTTTATATTCGCTTTCAAAAGAAAGCACGATAAATAAGCGAGTGGAAACTTCGCAAGCTTCAAGCCACGGAGCGTGGCGAGATGCAGCTCTTATGGAAATTATTTTTCTTATTACGTAAGAAAAACTCGGGAAAGTTGGATTTATTGTTAGCGGCAGTCGCGTACGGCCCGGGCACTCTGTCGATATTACTCTGTGATGTGCCCTGTTTCCCTCTTATGAATACGGAGAGTCACTGTCGCATTGCCGAAAAATATGACCCGGACCTCCCGGCGATTTATAATGATGTTTGACGTTATAACATCTTGTAAATTGATAAATGATGCAGGCACGAATTAGTATGACGTCAGATCATTATATATATAATTAGTATGACGTCAGATCATTATATATATAATTAGTATGACGTCAGATCATTATATATATAATTAGTATGACGTCAGATCATTATATATATAATAGTCTGAATCGGAGCCTACGAGCGTCACAGTAGTGTTACGTGTCAGCAATACTTCGGAGCCTGCGAATGAAAGAGCGTAACCATACTCCACTGTCTCTCCGTCGAGCGCTGCACACGCTATCGTCTGCCGCCTTCCTCTCCACACAACGATCAGCAGCGGACCGTCGATTGGGACATCGGCATATCTAAAACAATTGTCATCATCCGGGGCCCGGGCGACCGGTGGAGGGTCTCCATTACCGGCCCTCGCGGCGGCGGCTCTCAATATCCGGCCGACCCTTTTTATCTACTTTTAGAATAACATTATTGAACTAAATATACGTTAGTGCGTGCGATAGGACCGCCCCAATCTATTTAATGTCGAAATCAAAACTTTTTGTGGAATATTCGAAAAGTGATTTTTTTTATCCTACACACAAACCAACAGTCTGAGCCACTAGATAATAGCCGCTAACTTAACCTACTTCGGACTGTTATTACAAATAGAAGAAAAAGCCTGCTCTGTGGTTTATATTGATAACCACTAAGACCCCAATTGATATTAACCGAATTCTGGTAAATTTAAGGCAGACCTATGATAAATAATTAATTAGTGATAATTCACGTCGTCACCTCCGTTGTGATTTATAAAGAATAAAGACGTTCTGCACAGATTTTGCCCGTACCCGGCCGTGTGCTAATGGATAATCGTTTAATATGCACGGCTTCCTACCGGATGGAGCGACTCACCGCTCATCAGCCAGAATACGAAATGAGCTCGCAGTACCTGAAACACGAGCAAACACTTGGGTGCGATAAGTAGCTTATTAATTATATGTGTGTATTTTGTATACACAATATTTTGTGGTCCAAGTATCTGAATGGAAAGAATCAAGAAAATCTTAGGCCAATGGGAGTGAAACGAGGTTGCAAAATACAACGTGCAGGGCAGATCTAGTGACTTGTAAACCGAATTAGCTACCTACTAGCTATAGATATCATGAGTAATCATTATTTTGTTTTGAGCAACAAAAATTAAAATAAAATGCCTCAAATTTCCTCCAGTAAATTAATCGTTAGAGCTATCTTTCTTAATTATTTAGCGTGATTTAAAGTGGCGTGTGATCATTCTCTGGAATTGGGATATCGGATTGAAAAGAATTTAAATCGAGTATTTAGCGCCAAAGGATTAAAAAATTTATACGGGATTAAAATCTAGACTGAGATAAATCGCTACCTGTAAAGTGTAAAAGTATTTAGTAAACCATAAAAATAAAGTACGAGCATAAAAATAAAGTGTTTCAAACGCATCGATTCAGTTTAATATTGGTACTGTCAGCGCTCGGCACACAAATAGTTGGAACTTGGCGACTCTTGTCCACCTTGTACTGGTACTATACGCCTGGCGATCTTTAGTCTCATGAAGGTTTCTTCTATATAGCATGTGTGGGCAAATAGCAGCCGCAGCACTCTAAGGACTACCGACGTCTATGAAATGTATGCGCAGAATTCTTAAGCAGGCATTGCCCGCTTTCCCTACTCTCTAAAGGGCTCTAAAATGTTTAGGCGATATCACGTGATGTTTGCTGAAATTACTTATACCACGAGCTTATATGTTTGTAGTTACGTCTATAAACAATACGAGTGCTTGTCCAAGTCAATCGGTTACACTGAAGCCGATCAGTGCGCCGACATCTAAATCTCCTTGTAATAGTTTTCACGGTGCGTGTAAGCCGCGGAACTACACGCGTCACTCGCCGGCTACAAGTGTGCGTGTCTACTTCATCATTACGTTCATTACAATTTAATCGCCAACTTACACGTTTATAGCACATGGAAAACCATTAAGCCTAGACACTTTGAATACAAGCAACTTGGTCTCGTAATAACCGGGCACGATGACAATAGATAGGAATGGCTCGTATTATTGAGTTTACAAGTACATCTCATGTTAAAAGAAGTAAACTTTTTTTTCTTTCGCAGGGAAAAACAAGAAATATACAAGAAATATATTCTAGATTGTTCCACACTAAGTAACTTCTGGTCAGAAACGCTCTTCGTGTAAATAATTTAATTTTAGATTATAGCGTATCCTTTCTTAATTAACAGACACAAACATTAAAAAAAATGTGTTTAGATAAACTGCGATTCTCCTTTCTGCTTTAGGTTAGTGTTATTTGTAGTGATTTTTAGAATACTCCTTAATAAACTAATTTAGGCGTCCATTATGAAAAAATATAAGAATCGTGGTATAACCACCGTGATCTAACAATCGACCGTAACATCAGCGTAACCTTTACAAAATAGATATATAATTTAATTACTTAGTACATATGCCATAAAAAAGGCATAATTAAATGTCTAGATAATATACTATATAATTCGTACAGGTGCGTAGTGTTACTATAATCACAGTTAATTAAACGTAAAATAAGTCTTTTTTTTATTTTATCGGTCATACTTCTACATAAATAATTATGAAGATTGACATAGAAGCGTTAGCAAATGGCGGCGCGCACAAAATGGCCGCCCGTAGCTAACTGTGAGACAATAAATCACGTGTTCAAGCCGCGCCCACGTCCAGCCCAGCTTAGTGTAACGACGCACGAGGCCTGATCTACAGAGCACTACATCAACACTTTTGTATTGAATAAACAAAAACTAAAATATGACACTGTTAGATTACAACCGCTAGCATGTCTTTTTGTTATCTTTATAGCTGACAATAAGAATACAAACGAGCAGACCGGAGCCACATACCGCATGAAGCCACGGGCAAAGCTGTTACTTCACACCCTGTGTGACCGAGATCTCACATACCGGGAGTGGGGTGACGCACCGCAGGATCTTGGTAAATAGCAGACCTCCCCCCCCCCCTCCATCGCACATCTGCACGTCCGCTCCGCATCATTCAGGTGCGGATAAACGATCAATTAGTTATGTAAACACTCATGAATATAGTCAGTAACATGTAACTGAAATCTAACCACAATCCATACATTTCACATGACACATTTACTTCAAAATGCAATTACATTCAACCGCACAATCAATCTCCTTATTGATGCTGTGAGCCGCAGATATATAAACGGCGAGAGCACGCTAATGTAGTAAAGTGGAGGGAAAGCAGTGTGTCGCGGGGGGAGGGATTTGATGGAGTGGTCGGGTCACCACACGAGCACGCTGACCGGGTCGATTGGACGGAAAACCGCGCGGAATGGGCAATGGACACGTATTCATGAGGATATTATGTAGAAGCGGACCGTCCTGGCTTTGCGCGGTCCCTAATTTATTTATAGCACGTAATACAATATATTAAAAAAATATTTGGAACCCGTCCGTTCACAGGTACTTCAGTTCCTTCTTTATTGACATTCAAAAATATTGTACCTGTTAACTTTATAGTACTAGCCGTCCGAACCGGCTTCGCACGGATATTTTACAAAATATAGTTTAACATAAACTATTATTAATGTTATTTATTATTAGTGTTATACGTTTTAAGTTCAGCTCAGTAAACACTGGAGTGACAAGAAATGTACAACAAAACAATGTTTGTCCGGACAGCTGGTTGTCAATAACATATACAGCTATACCTTTAGGGATTGCAATGAAATTTTAGGCAGAGTTAATGGCATGGCGCCTAGGAGGCTGTAGTGCCATGTATGGCGCATGACACTACACCCTCCTATACAACGGAATTGGGCCAGCACGACCGGGGAAGTGGCTCTCACTCACTTGACACCGATGTGAAGCGACAGCGTCACTGCCGCGTTTCGTGCGGCTTGTGAGTAACCGTTGGCCCGGGGTTGGTGGTAAGAGGACGACGCACCTGCGTAACAATCATGCGAATGTCCATGTGCGTCAGTAGTCGTCAAAAGGCTCCGATTGCTCGTTTGCACCCTCATGTTATAAAAAAAATGTTTCCTCTTTATAATATTAATATAGCTTAGTCCAGATGACTCTTGTGTCTACTAGTCTACCATCCGCACGCGCCGCGCGGTGCCGCCACCCGCATGAGTTTCTATTCTATTGAAAGACCAAATAATATTATGGACCTTTTCTCCAATCTACCTGTTATATACACACGGCCCCACCGCACTCGATTGCAGTCCAGCGACGTCACTTTGTATCACATATGACTATTTAATATACCAAGTCATACATTCATACATTCGACTTTTTAAAGCTAACTAAGCAGACCACGTGGAACATAAGCCATGGATACATGACGCCGGCAGCCGCGGCGACAAACCCGCTTAGGCAAACACATCTCAAAACGCAGCGGAATCATCGCGGGCCTCGGGCCACGAACAGGACACGACAGAGATCATGAAGCTGTACAAACCGTCGGGCTTCTACTACAACAAATGTATGATTTTGTAAGGTTTTGTAATACGTGTGAAAGTAGTAATTTAAATATTAAAATGTTCCATATCTATCCTGTCTCTTTCTGTTCTTTTTTTATATTAAACGAGGGTTTTAGGTGACTTATGTCGCTCATAAACATCCACACAACCTTATTTAATCATTCGTGTTGCTCTCCGTCAATCTTTCTCCATCCGATGACTCCCGAAAATTCATAAGCGGCACGAAGCGCATAACTTTACAGATGTGTCATATGAGCGAGAGGTACCTCCACGGACGTGCCGGCCCGATGCGGACTCAATGCACCACGTCCTACTTTAAATTATTAATATGTGTGAGCGTTTTGCTCTGAAATTATCTGTCTAATGTCCTAACTCCTAGCATTTCAATCTTAGTATAATGTAGGCGTA
This sequence comes from Eumaeus atala, assembly GCA_017140195.1. Lineage (NCBI taxonomy): Eukaryota > Metazoa > Arthropoda > Insecta > Lepidoptera > Lycaenidae > Eumaeus > Eumaeus atala. The sequence continues at coordinate 230,000 of JAFELO010000197.1, forward strand.
CATGTCCCTTAGCTCCACGGGATTGAATATGAGAGCTGACATGAGAATGAGTTTACTTGTACATTTAGACCACGATCGTCTCACCGGCGTAATGATCTCACCGCCCTGCCTACACCTGAGACGTAACTAAAGCTAGTCACAAGATCACCAGAATCTGAGAACCATACCAAGAGTCCTGTATGTTTGTGCTATGCGCAATAACTGCTAAACGGTTTTGCATGAAGATTTCCCCGAACGTAATTTACAATCTGGAATAAAATAAACCATCTAATCCCGTTAAAATAAACACTGTGGGATATATACCACTTCACCAGGTGGGGAGACGATCTCCGTGCAGTAGCTGGTCCGAAATGGATGCGAGTAGCAGGAGATCGGTCGTCTTGACGTTCACTGACAGAGGCCAATGTCCAGCAGTAGACCGGTAAGGGCTGATGATGATGATTTAACTGCGTGATGCGCCTAATTCCCTCATACATACACTGCTGGGGTAACGCCAATGCATAGGATGCAAATGGACAATCAGACCATGTAACAGCAGATCCACAGATATCCAGTGCACCATTGAAAACACTATATTCACTATTATGGTGGCACTATCAGTTCAGGCTATTATCAAAGTATGAAATCAGGTATCGTCCACGTGCAGCGATTTCACTCGAGCTCATTACATATAAAACATCTCAAAGTTTGAGCAGCCAAAATTTAATATAAACGTAATATTTAGTAACGGACTGTACTCAATGTCCGGAGTTTCGACTGTAAAGCGAACGTTTCACGAGATATTGACTAAGTTGTGACGTCACAGGGCGCGTCTGTTCAAGGTACGGTTCATTTTACTTTACACATTCTAAAGTACTTTTCACAAACTACAAGAACTTCGGTACATCTCGAGGTAAGTCAAAAGTAGTGCTAAAGTTACGAAAAGAGACAGAGAGAGAAAATGAGAAAGAATTAAAAACTGTGAAATAGAGTTCGTAACTTTTCATGAAAATTACCATAAGGACAGAAAGGTTCCGTGACTCAGAACAATAATGACAAAACTTAGAAATTGAGACTTTTATGTTCAATTAAATAATTGTTGTTTTTTAAAATATTTAACTTTCTAATAAAGTTTTTATGTTTGTTTTTATGTTTCCTAACGTTATTTAAGTCTAAGATATAGTTATTTAAAACAATGACAAATAGCATAGCTTAGGTTGCCAGGGAATACCAAAACACAGACCTCAATCATGAACAAAAAGAAACTTTATTAAACATAGTTACTTTTTGTTTCTAGAAACTACAGAAGCAGTATGTACTGTAACTACCAGCGCCAGCCTTGCGGGGATGTAACCACAGAAGCAGTATGTACTGTAACTACCGGCCCCAGCCTCGCGGGGGTGTAACTACAGAAGCAGTATGTACTGTAACTACCGGCCCCAGCCTCGCGGGGGTGTAAGTACAGAACCAGTATGTACTGTAACTACCGGCCCCAGCCTTGCGGGGGTGTAACCACAGAAGCGGTATGTACTGTAACTACCGGCCCCAGCCTCGCGGGGGTGTAACTACAGAAGCAGTATGTACTGTAACTACCGGCCCCAGCCTCGCGGGGGTGTAACTACAGAAGCAGTATGTACTGTAACTACCAGCGCCAGCCTTGCGGGGGTGTAACCACAGAAGCGGTATGTATTGTAAACTACCAGCGCCAGCCTCGCGGGGGTGTAACTACAGAAGCAGTATGTACTGTAACTACCGGCCCCAGCCTCGCGGGGGTGTAACTACAGAAGGAGTATGTACTGTAACTACCGGCCCCAGCCTCGCGGGGGTGTAACTACAGAAGGAGTATGTACTGTAACTACCGGCGCCAGCCTCGCAGGGGTGTAACTACAGAAGCAGTATGTACTGTAACTACCGGCGCCAGCCTCGCAGGGGTGTAAGTTGATAGAATATATTAAATGCTTGAACATTGTTATATCTATATAAGGCTCTGTCTTAAGAATTCTTAAGACAGTCCACAAACCGTAACCTTTCAGTGCTTTTTTTGTAGTAGGTATTGCAAACGAGAAACCGGAGCCCTTTTACGACTACCGACGCCCACGAGCATACGTACAATTACTACGCCAATGCGTTGTCCTCCTTCAATGGGCCACCGTCCACTCGCACACCACACAAAATGCTACACCGAAATGTCAATTTACGCCGTTGTCATGTGAGCGAGAGATACCCACACGTGGCGGCCCCATTTCGCAATGTAGCATGGCATTACCCTTGACAAAACATACCTCTTGCAGAAAGGACATATAAACATACATTGGCCTTTATGTACACATACTTTGTTTTGCAATATATACCAGTATTGAAACAATGATAAAAAATATTTTGTTAATTGCAAATGACATTTATTACTCTTTCAGTGAATTAGTTTACTAAATAAATATAAAAAATTTAAGAATATAAAAAGCTTGTTCAAAGTTGTCTCCATTGACTGCAATACAGTACTTTCAACGTTGAGGCCTGTTATCAATAGAAGTACGCACTCTTTCCATGGGAAAATTCTTCACTGCCAATCGTATTGATTGTTTTAGGGGCTCCAAATTATCATGGCGTTTAGAGCACGCTGTACTCTCTAAAATGGACCATAAGCCATAATCCAGCGGATTAAGGTCGGGACTAACCGAAGGGTAGTCTTCAGCTCTGATCAAGTCCGGAACAGTCGTTAAGATTGGGTGGATCGAGCTTCATTGTCTGGCCCCGAGTATTGCTGGAAGGATTATTGAACCTTTTTCACTTCATTGTCTGGCCCCGAGTATTGCTGGAAGGCTTATTGAACCTTTTTCACAAAAATATGATTCAGTTAATCGCTCATAGCCAACACTCCACCAAACAGTCACTAAGTCGGATAATGCCCATGTCACACTCTGTCGACAAATTGGTAAGCTGCCTTTAGTGCTTCGAGCATAAATACGGTCATCTCAATTGTAAAAAAAATTATCACCCCACTCATCTTTAATTTATCAATTTAGAAATGACCAGTGTGTCTATTATAGGCTGCAAGTCCTAAGTCATCTCTTAAATACGCGACATGATTTTAGGTGCTACCTTCATTTTCCGAGATAAAATATTTTGCTGTCGGACAAGATTCCAAACGAATTTTTTCTCTACTGCTTCGTACGAACACTACGTGGACGGCCAGATCTTTCTCAGTCATAAACAGAGGAAGTCTCGTTGTACCTGTTAATATCCCTTTTTACGTTTAAGATTTTTACTATAGAAACACATAATTCATGACATAGGGTGATGCGAGCCCGTGACCTGGCAACTGAGCCAGCAGGTCGTCGGAAACTTTATAAAAATATTCCGCCACTAATAAGGTACTGTTCGTAAGCGGAGTGTCCCTGTTACTTTACCCCGGCTCTACGCCGAGCCCACCTCGAACAAGGCGGCCCGACGCGCTTCATAATACTCCACTTACACACCACACCGCAAGCCCGCGGCTATTTAAAAAGCAGAATTTATTCCGACCGCTATGCATTAGATATTATCTGTGCTTTGTCGTCCGAGAGAGGTTCCCTGCTGTACGCCGTATTTATGAAGAAGGCACGCCATGAGCCATGGCACATTCGACGTAATTTGTGTAACGCCACTGTGGTTAGTGCGTTGCAATGGCAGCTTGTACGCAAGTCTATAAGTGGGCGCAGTACCGTACTCTCTCACTTGTATCTGGATGTGCAATGGCAGCTTGTACGCAAGTCTATAAGTGAGCGCAGTACGGTACTCTCTCACTTGTATCTGGATGTGCAATGGCAGCTTGTACGCAAGTCTATAAGTGAGCGCTGTACGGTACTCTCTCACTTGTATCTGGATGTGCAATGGCAGCTTGTACGCAAGTCTATATGTGAGCGCAGTACGGTACTCACTCACTTGTATCTGGATGTGCAATGGCAGCTTGTACGCAAGTCTATAAGTGAGCGCAGTACGGTACTCTCTCACTTGTATCTGGATGTGCAATGACAGCTTGTACGTAAGTCTATGAGTGAGCGCAGTACGGTACTCTCACACTTGTATCTGGACGTGCAATGGCAGCTTGTACGCAAGTCTA
>JAFELO010000197.1:234250-247431 GCA_017140195.1 Eumaeus atala
TAAGTGAGCGCAGTACGGTACTCTCTCATTTGTATCTGGATGTGCAATGGCAGCTTGTACGCAAGTCTATAAGTGAGCGCAGTACGGTACTCTCTCACTTGTGTCTGGATGTGCCACTTTTGGGGACTCTGTCATATGGCTATGTCCTCAAAGACGTAACGGATTTTCAAGCTGGTTTCACTAAACAATTGAGCGATTAGTGAGTAAATGTTTAGTGTAGAATTTGATAACTTAGCAACCCGGCGAGTTACTCAAGGGCGAAGGTTTTTCTGTAATACTAGGAGCCCCTCGCGGTTTCAGACGCGTATCCCACCCTAAAAAACCCAACCCAAGCCACGTCTTACAAAACTCCAACTTGCTTTCCTAAAATTCGTGCTCAGTAGTCTGCTCCTTAAAAGGGACCTACCTGGTGAATTTTAATTGCAGGTGTTTCAGTTTGAGATTTCGTGATTAACCAGCGAGTAGTATTTCGCTTTTGTACATATGTAGATTATTTTAAAGTTTTCATGCATATGTTGATATTTATTTTTTTATACTATAGGGGGGAATCGAGTAATCGGAGCCTCTTAATGACTCTTGACGCTCGCAAACGACTACGATCGACGCTTAAAAGGTCTCCTTAGATTTGTCTTGATAACGCGAGTGATTCTCTGGAGGCATTAAAATATATTTGAAGCAGTCGCAGTTTCACAATTAAATGTAATTCCCGAGGTATCGGACTAATTCTTTGTTCCCTCTGTTAGTAGTTCTGAACTGTTTAATGAGTTAAGACACAGCTGGGACGGGTGCCGTTTGTTCTCCGTCGTGTCCCTGTGCCGCACGAAGCGCGACGTCAAACAGTGTAATTAGCTGCCGCGCGGCGCGGCGCGCTGCAGACTGATGCGGCTACACCGCACCCGCGCGGTTTTAATTTACAACGTCTTGGACGTTTCCTTTTGTTTTATTTTCGTACTTTATGGTCTTTGCTCGACTGTGTTAAGACTTATGTGTTTTAACGTGTGAAATGTGGTTTTATTAAGTATAGGGGCGAAGGTGTAGGAGGTAGTGCCATGCTGCATAGGAGGAGGTAGTGCCATGCATGGTGCATATGCAGCAGGCCCAATACCGCAGCATACTTATTCAGCGATATTGAGCCGGCACGACCGGGGACCGCCGTAAAGCGTCGGTAGTCGTTGACAGGCTCCGATTGCTCGTTCGTCCTCCTATACCATAAAAAAGGAGCATTCGGCGCTATTGTGAGTTTACCCTGCCCCCCTTAGGTTGCTGTCCTCCCTTCTCCCTACAATGGACCACCGTAACATGCAAGCAGCTGGACACGCGCCAGCCACGTTGTGATCCGCGGTCGCGTCGGCCCGGGGCAGCTGCAACGGAGCACGACATTGGCCAGGTTGAAATAGATATATCGCAGACGGCGTTATTACTTATTACTCTTTCGTCAGGCTGATGGTTAATATTTTAATTACACACAAATTCTGAATTATCATTGAAAGTGAACTCTACACGCAAAGTCCATCGGCAGAGATAAACAACCGCCAGGTCTCAGCAGAAGCGCAATCATATCAGAAGAACTGCTTAGTCCAATTCTTCCGGCTATTTATAAATTCACTTTTCAATAAAGCGCCCGCGATGTCTCCGTGCCTCGCTGCCTCTGCGCCTCGGTGCCTCCGTGCCTTCGTGACTCCTTGCCTCAGAGCCGACAGTAAAACTAATTGAAATTTCAAATAGCCCTACTCGACTTGCGCCGTGGCTGTATTACTCCCTGCTCCGTTTGAAAAATATTACTCGTTTCAAGTTTGCCTTCGCTTTCTGCGAATGGGACAAAGAGAGAAAATACTATTTATTTTTGCTCGACTGCGTAAGAAGGGAAAGTTTTTGTTTTTATGGATGCATGTAGATGTTCCCTGCTACAGTCTCAGGTGGTACAGGCAGGTCCGCAAGGTGTCGTTGCATCCGTCGCTGCCCATTCATATTATGTACAATACGTTACACTCCGCCGGGCTTTTGACCGAACTGATGTTATTGCTTTTCAATTTAATGTTACGTCCTATAATTTGAGATGTGGTTAGCATACTTTTCTATTCAGTCGTAAAAGCTAGAAATTAATCGCTGAATGTAGAGTCCTCTGATTTGCCACAATGATTGTATGCACCTGGTTTCGGTTTAGCATAAGATATTTCATTTTTTACGTGATAGTTTCTTGTAACTGGTTAACGTTAGCGGCATAAAAAGTATAACGTCATAGTAACGTTCAGTCATGTTAAAGTAGCGAGTTACGAGGAGAGCCCGCAGTAGAGTCAGCAGCTGTTTCACTACATCGGGCGATCCATTCATAGATCAAGTGAACTTTCATCATGTAAAATTATATCTTCCGTAAACCGACGTTTTGTAGAATAAGTGTTTAGTTTTTGTAAAAATATAAATACTTCTAGATGGCGTCATTTCTCTCCTTTTCGTTGCGTATTGTATTCTCTGTCATAGCTAAAGCAAAGAAGTCGGAAACGCCTATTCAAGATATTATGTTTGATTTCATATTGAATTCATATTTTAATTATACCTACGCATCTAACCTAAATCCGTGAGTGCAATAATCAAGGAAATTCCTGTCCATCCTCAGCTGCCGATTCCCCTGACCTTGATTATACGCGAGCACGCTACGTGAGTCACTTGGGCGTCAGAATTACGGCGACTCTTGTCTCTGAGAGCGCGGTACGTGTTATTGCGCCTTTGTTATCACGTGAACGGTCCCACTGGTGTGGCTGTGATTGATAGGTCGCAGGCAAATCGGGCGAGAGCTACGGGCAATATGTAAATGAACGTAACATTGAACAAACCTTAAGCATATCGTACTAAAAGCAACCACACATGCGGATAAAAACTCCACGAACAGTAGTGTCAAACAGCGTGACGCCCGGGCGAGGAGGTAGTCATGTCCACTGCCGCCTCCACGCCCGGGTGTACCGGCGCACGTCCGGGTTCAAGTTATAGCCAGTGAATAAAATATCGGGTCTGATACCGTCATCATGACTAATATGCGTCTGCTAGGTCTTGTGGTAGACAGCATATTCTTGTGACAGAATTATCAATATTTCTCCGAATCAGAGAGATGGGGCGCATCAGACCTACACATCTAAATAACCCACGGTTGTGCGGTTGATCTGTTAAATTTATAATAGTAAATGAATCTCCGAATCAAAGAGCGCTAGGAGTTTCATATTTTGCATGGGAAACCCCATGAAAATATACTTTTAAGTACGTAGATGCTCGGATTGGATTTTGCTAAATTCAACTCCAAGGGACGCTGACGACATTTAATATTTGAATAAATTATATTTGTGACGCCGGATATCGGCTTGTGTATAATAAATTATTTGTGACGCCGGATATCGGCTTGTGTATAATAAATTATTTGTGACGCCGGATATCGGCTTGTGTATAATAAATTATATTTGTGACGCCGGATATCGGCTTGTGTATAATAAATTATATTCGTGACGCCGGATATCGGCTTGTATATAATAAATTATATTTGTGACGCCGGATATCGGCTTGTGTATAATAAATTATATTTGTGACGCCGGATATCGGCTTGTGTATAATAAATTATATTTGTGACGCCGGATATCGGTTTGTGTATCGCAAGTTAGTCGATCACCCGCACCTGTGTGCGTGTCGCTTGTTTATTGTCCTGGCGCGTGCACCAGTCCGCTCAGTAAGCCTTTGCCTCTTTATATTTGCACTGGATGATGAATGTTGTAATGAATCTTATTCGGTTATCAGGTCGTTTACTCACACAACCAGCCTCTGACGCCCTCTTGTAAAACAACACGGTACCTGGACAAAACATAAAACGTATTTAATGTTTGCTTATTATTAGTTTGTTAATTAAATGTGTGCTGTTACCACACATCGCTTCACAAATCGTTAACATTAGGAAGAGGTGGGGCCATGCTGCATAGGTGCATGCATGACGCATGACACTACATCCTCCTATGCAGCGCAGTTGGGTTGGCACGACCGGGGAAGTACCTCTCGCTCACATAATACTACCGTAAAGTGACTTGTCGCATTTCGTGCGGTTTGTGAGAACCGGTGGCCCATGGTGGGGAGGGAAGGAGGGCAACGCACCGGCATAGTAACTATGTGGATGTTCAATCTCCCAAAAAAAGACCACCGGCTTCTCACAAACCGCACGCAGCGCGACACCGAAGATGCAAGACACCTTACGCCGATATCATGTGAGCGAGAGGTACCTCCCCGGTCGTGCCGGCCCAATTCCGCTGCAATTCAGCATGCCACTACCTCATGCTATAACAAATTATTCAAAATTAGATAGTGCACATCGACACACTGTAGCGGCATGAACAGACAAACACCGCCTCTGGCAGCGAAACAATTACCGCGCAGGTGAGGCGCAATGGCCGGTAGCGCGCGCTCGCCGCCCGAGCTGAGGCAATCCCGTGTTACGAGACCAGCAAGTGTGTTTGAGTTCCTTTTCTACTCACGTATCGCTCGTTTGTTGGGCTACTGGTCCGCTTTATAAAGTCAATTTAAACTACCTGTGCGAGGAGCCATCTCTAGAATTAGTCCGATACGTCCTGACTCCTAAATAATATTAAATGAAAGAACATAAACCTTAGCTACTGCTTAAAATATGCTTCAATGTATTCACTCGCGTTACCGAAATAAATCTAACGAACCTATAGTTAAAAGCCGTCATCAAAGCATCAAGCAGTTATCAGGTTGCATCAGAAACATACATACATACCATTCACACGCTTTAAAACATTAACCTTCTGACGCAGTGGGGTAAAAAGCTACCACCAGCTCTCATACGCGCGCGCAGCACACACATACAGCTCACCACGCGCCTGGGTGAGAAGCACCTGTTGCTATCGCCTCTATATATTTCTATCTTCTCGTATATAAATCAAAGTCCTGCTGTTAGTCCGTATGTGATCGATGTTCTCAAGTTCTACTGATATCCAGTTTTCACCAATGGTTAGAGCGATTCCCGAGGAATTTTCATTGCCTAATTTGTTTGTCATTCGTGAGCGAAGCCGGGGCGTAACGTTGGTACCTCTTTAAATAGCACCATTGTATTGGTCGCTTTACAAAACAAGTTTATAACAACTGTCGGCAGCTGACAGCTGTTTCCCGCGGGAGTCCGCCGGGAGCCGCGTGAAGGCTTCCGGCCGGGACGCGGACATTGTGCTGGATGTGGGATTCGAGCCGGACGTGTCTCAGTGTCGGCGCTTTCAAACGTTATTTCAAAGACATTGATCGTGGACTGCACATTTCATTTTTACACTTTTAATGTAATATAATCTTACTATAATATAATTTTAAGGCTAGTATTTAATGTTATCATCATCATAATCAGCCCTTTTCGGTCCACTGCTGACGCAGGCCTCTTTCAATGAACGCCAAGACGGCCGATCTCCTGCTACTAATTGTTATACCGACAGAACTTTTTGACGCCGTCCAAAAAGTAGCCACTGTAGCTCGCACAACTCTGCGTCTGAGAAGCAGCAGACTGAGATGACCAGTCTGATTCAAAGCTCTGCAGCATTGTACTTGTTTTATGATTGCATATTGTATTGCAAAGAAACTTATACCGAAGCCAACACAATTGTAGGTTTCCATTAACTCATATATAAGACATAAATGTATGTGGTTTTAAAGGACGCGTTTCATCAAAGCTTGAGCAAATGAATAGCAGATACTGTTGGCAGTCCAGCCTTTGTACACGGAGGGAAATTGAGAAAGCTTCAATTTCGTTTAAAATCTTAGTTAAGTGATAAATGCAAATCAAACATTAATTACAAAACAAGAAGTAGGCTAAGAAAGGAAATTCAAAAAATATTGAAAGTGTTATTCGATGTAACATATTAGTTGCCACTTTCTTTCCCTTTGCTACTTAAAAAGTGAGTGGTTATGAAAATTCAAAATATTCCTTCCACTAGGACTGTGGACAGTTTGAATTGATACATAAACATGCCAGAGCTAGCGGCTACAGAAACTGTTACGAAATAACTAAGATGATTCTGTTCCCTCTCGCTATGATATTACTTCTTTAGAAAAAGTATGAGAAGTAAAATCGTGTGAAACGTAGCCTAAACGTTACATTACTTATTATAACACAAAACCCCCAAAACATGTCGCCTGTATGTTAGTGGGGGTATAATTCCCGAGGGAGGTTTTAGTGTATAATATGATTGTTGTTCACGGGCGGAGCCGGGGCGGGTCGCTAGTTTTGATATAAAAGTGTCACAGGGTCACTCGCTCATTATTATCAAGACATGTCGTTGTCTGATACGTTATATAAAATTATGTTTAGTGGTACTAAATACGCTGAACCTAACACATAGAGTCGATGGAACAATTAAAGAAGCACACAAATATCTTACAAAGTATTGTTAGGAACAGACACCACAACATGGTGGGACCTCAGCTAAAGCCAGGACCGCATTCACGATGCTGATTTTCAGGATCACCGCTTTTCGCATCCTGGCAGAGACGTCGTTTTAATGACCTGAGCTCATTAGAGGTTGAGTAATATAAAAAATATGCCTATAGTTACAAGAACAGACACCCCCATTGCGGTATGGGGGTGTCTGTTAGTAGTATTAGTTAGTAGATTTATTTATTTTTATAAATAATCTCACGTTTTTTGTGATTCGACCAGTCATCGTGAGGGTTGTATAAATAGTTGTTACTCGTGTCTCTGTAAAGAGTGGACCGCAGACAGGCGCGGGACAAACAGTTGGCAACACGGTCTACGCGCATGCTTCCTGCTCCCGTGTCGCGTGCACAAAGACAATATACACACGGCAGAGATGCCATAGGCATGACGGCGGCTGGCGTTTTAATGAATACTACTCTTGGACTGTCTCATCTCGCTTGCGCATAGCGCAGAGAGAAGTGCATGAACAAAGAATGACAGACTGTGTACAGCATCCCCTTTCACTTTCAACTTGGGCTTACCTATATTATCACAATGGCATCGCTCGCTGCGTGCGTTGCTGTCGACGTATTATCAAGTATCAATAAAGTATTATCAATAATAACAAATCTTGATCCTATTTATTCTATCAATTGGCTTACCTACGTTACAAATACTCGCGTAATGCCATTAAGTCCAATCCTAAACAAAATCTTTAACGTATTTCAATGTTGTGCGATATACAAACAATAAAAGCAGGTCCTGAGCTTGTACATAGCGCGGAGTCGCATTAAAGCAATTCTGATAAATAAGAACTGCACTCGTGTCACGTACAGTACAGTACAGGCGGCGGGGCGCCGGGGCGGCGGGCGGGGCATTCTTTGAGTTTCAACTCGCAAAACTAATATATAACTTTACTAGCGATCCGCCCTGGCTTCGGTCCGTGAATAAATTGTTACTTAACATAATATATACCAAAACATTCCTACAAAATATACACTAAAACCGTCTTCAAGAGTGACTCTAGGATTTCATGCGTGAAAACCGCACGGAAATCCGTTAGGACTTTGTTTTATGATATATATAGACGGCAAGTGAGTCGATATCACGGGCATAAAATCTGTCCCGAGGGAATCGTTCTAGATAATTACTTTACGTGACAGAGCAACAAACATCCATACAGAGTTATCGCATGTACGATACTAGCAGAACAAGCCGTAGCTTTCAGCCGTAGCTGTACGCGTAGAATGTTACAGTACCCTCGTATATGTCAATCAATCAATCAATCAATCAATTATTTATTTGCTATAAAAGTTTTACAATGGGTGTTGGGTTTTACAATGTGTTGTTGCTAACATTTTAACAAACAATGGATTAGTATGCAAATGTTTTATGCTATAAAATTAGGATATAAGACACATTCATTATTGTCATTGCATTAACACGTAATTAAATAGCAATATTATGATAAAATACTCATCTAGAATGGAGCAAAAATGTGAAACGAAATAAAAGATGTCATAATTAAGTAATTTAAACAAACATATATGTCGCAGGTTCGAAAACTTAAAACCATTAAGATAACAACGTCCAGTTCGTTAGCTCACTCGAAGTATAGGCATCTGCCAATGCTACGATTGACCATAACTCTTCCTGCCTGTGCTACGAGCGGCCTGGCTTCTCCTGCCTATTCCACGAGTGAACTAGACTCATCCTTTTTTTTTGTTGACGCGGGGAAACGCATTTACGCGCCTTCACCGGCGCTGGGTGGAGTCCAGTGGTGTAAGGGACTCGCGGCACATGACAGTGCCGAATACCCACAAAAACCACCGCGATATCCATCAGTGCCGCCCTTGGTGAGGTGCCCCGGAACAACAATCATCTCCACCTCGACGGCTAGTCAGCCCCCTGAGGGACCAACTCTACCTCCACAGATGGGGTTGCCCAGCACTACAGGACAACCCCACCGATTCCCATTCTTGCCCCTTGCCCCGTGCGCAAAAGCACCACCTCCTGTTGCTCTTAGGTCTCTGCTTATAATAGAGGTACCGAGAGCGATTCCTCCCCTGATCTTTAAACCCCCTCTTCTCATAAGAGGGGTCCCCTCGGCTTCGCCTGGGTTCACCCCAGGCTACTAAGCCCCACCGCCACGACAAGCCTTGAACCTCGGTGTCGGAACTAGACTCATCCTCCCTTACTACGAGATAACGAAACTCCTGCCTGTGCTGAAAATGAGCGTAACTCAACCTGCCTGTGCTACGAATGAGAGTAGATCAACCTGCCTGTGCTATGAGTGAACGTAACTCATTCTGCCTTTACTACTAGTGAACGAAACTCCTCCTTCCTGCGCTACGAATGAGCGTAACTTCTCCTGCTTGTGCTACGAATTTGCGTAACACGACTTGCCTGTGATACGAATGAGCGTAGCTCCACTTGCCTGTGCTACAGATTACAGAGCATATTGTTGACGCAAACCCATGACATTTCTTTAGGATCATTCTGTGTGCGTCTGTCTGTACATCTGTCAAGACGCCCAAAAGAGTATTTCGAAGTTACCTAGAAAATATATTTTTTTCAAAACAGAAAAAGGATTCCGAAATTTTATTTGTATTTCGTTCCAAACACAAAATATGCGTAGATAGGTGTGCACTACTTTAGACTAAATGCAAATGTAAATTTTCCAAGCTTTGGAAGTCACGGTGCGCGATACCCACTCGCACTTGGTCAACTTTTTACGACAAGAAGAAACCTTTACGCTACGATTTCAGATAACAGAATACGTCAGTTTATTACAATATTTACGACATATTACTATTATCGCGATACAAATGCGTTCTATCCTCTCCCCATCCCCAGGGGTACGTCGCGCTGAATAAGCGTTACCCCTCCCCGGTCCCGTAAACGTCGCCCACGGCATCACATTCGGTGCCGATATCACGAGGAGGGATATTTTAGTGACGTAACGTAAGGGAACAATCACGCTCTGTATCTTTATTCGGTGCCGATATCACGAGGAGGGATATTTAGTGACGTAACGTAAGGGAACAATCACGCTCTGTATCTTTATTCGCCTCAGTCAGCCTTATGATCATCATCACGTACGTGCATATTCAGGTCTTTAGTAAAAGGATGCCTTGCACTCGATTTGGGCCGGCATAGCGTACAATATGATAATTACACTGTCCGTTTCGTGTGGGTTTTGGATTTCCGGTTGCCCATGGAAGGGAGCAAGGAAGGAGAGTAACACTTCGGCATAACAATTAAACGGCTGGCTACGGGCGTTAGTAGTGATCGACAGGGCTGCCCGCTCGCCCCCTCATCGAGCTCAGCCTTGGAGGCGACATACGGTGACACATGTAAAGGAACAACCTACAGGTATATAAAACGAACGGCACCTCGCGGTTGCTCCAGCATTCTCCATCGCCTAAAACGTACCCTTAGTGTTGGAGTTACACAAAATTCGAAAATTTAACTTTGCGGCGGCATCATGTTAGCGAGAGGTACCTCCTCCGTAGTGTCGGTCAATTCCCTTGCATGCAGCATGGCCCTACCTCTTCAAAAGTTTGTAGGTGATATAGTTTGTGAGATTACGTGATTAATGTTGTGATTGTGGGTATTTTGGTTCTATTTCTATAGAACATATAGGCTTACAGCCTGAATATATTTCCATGTATCGTTCCTGTTGCAAAACGAGCGGGTCTGAACGTGAACTCGGATAAGTACCGGCACTAAATCACGCTTACTGGGGCCCAATCGGTGTTATCAGTCGCGCCCGCCGCCCCGCCCTTCATGGGCCATCAGCCCCTATGATGGAGCGATATCTCGGACCCAGCAATTATTGGATCCCACCCTTAATAAATAGCCTTTCGTTTTACATAGGTACTTTAATCGACTGAGAGGAAGGAACATTGTATTTTAGATAAAATACAATGTTCCTTCAAGCCGAATTTTTTTTGTTATTTAATGTCCTCGATTTGTTATACTCGACACAGCCGCGAAATATTCCTTTCAAGCTATCCATGACCGACGCTTCTTTATTTATGTTAATTCCATCAAATAATGTTGACCAATTTTAATAAGTTCGTTTAAATATATAGTTGGAGGAACAAAGACAATTATTGTGTACTCCGTACGGATCAACAGATCAACAGGTTCGAGCCAGTTCGATCGCGTCCGATCGAACTGGCTCGAACCTGTTGCTACTTAAGAGCATAATCACAATTTGACCCACTCTCCTTCAACCCTGTGGATGTCACTTGGTCTTCCCAAACGCAATCTTGTTGGCCCATCAATCGTTTCGTCCGTTCTGTGACAGTTCAGCGGTATCCACGTTTCGATATTAATAACGGTAATTACATCTCGTTCAGTTTAAATCGACTTTCGACGCAGCAAACTGTCACAAACTCCTGTGATGAATTAATATTATATAGGCAATAAGAACAAAGTGAAAAATAAATAAAAGTTTTAGAGTAATATTAAACGGCAATGAAATATGGAAATTACAGCTAACGGGTGCAAACGTGCAGTCGAAGCCTGTTGATGACCAACGCGCGTGTGTGGCTAATATACCAATTAAGCGACTTTTCTACATCAACTACTACTGGATAAAGGCATAAGTCCAGCGATGCTCCAGAACATGCAAGTGTCGACTCGATTCGTCCCTGACTGGCAGGTTTATGGAACTCCATGTTCTGAGGTTTCCGTGAACCTACGAAGTGATCAGTCTGGGGTCTTTTTGTTTAACTTTTGTCCGTACTAACATTAGTTTTTAAGCTGTTCTGTAATCACAATAATTTCTATGCACTACGATCTAAAAATAAATGATTTTATAGTATGTTGTGCTACATTAAATACTGCTGCTGCTGATGATGATGATGCATCGGCTTGTTCTTCAAATTCAAACAAACTCGAACGCCATAGATAATCCTATAGGAATCCGATGTACTAAAACATTACATTAAGACTCGCAAATCTCCATTTCAATGAAATTCGAGATCTGAAAATAGCCCACAAGCGAATGTGCTCGGTGAAATGGAAGATATTTCGGAGGCTTTCGCGCGAGACAGATTATACTGAAGAGCTAGGTGGATTATTTCGCACCGGCTAACACCACACGCGGCTTATTTTTATTTATTGTTGCAAATATACGATATGAAAATAATTTACTTTTTAAGTTCGACCTCAACCACGGTAGCGAGCAGACGTGTCTTTCGACTGTGCTCGCCCGCCTCTGTGTGTCCGAAGCCATTGTCCGCACCGCGGTGCGTGACTAACCAATCTGAAGTGAAGAGAAGTTTTTTGAAGTTTAGATGCAGTTCACCGCCATCTGAACCGCCCGGCGACCGTGAGGACGCCGAAGTGTACACGCGCAGACTGCATACATCAAGATAAGCAAGTGAAGAATCCATACTCCAGTGCAGGCCCTCGAGCCCTGCACGGGGACCATGTCCCCGATATCATCACCACCATCAAGCCCGAGGAGGCGAGGAAGCTGCAGCAGTTCCGTGGAGTCGTCGAGCGGCGACGAGATGGAGCTGGACAGCGCTTCGCATACCTCGACCACATCGGGAGCGGCAGTCGACGAGAGCGACTGCACAGCGGAGTCGGCGGAGGAGACGTCGCCGAACTCGCCGAACCCGCAGACACGTGAGGAGACGAGGGTCCCTCACAAGCGACCAAGGGAGCAGGAGGTTAGTGTATCACCTACCTTATCGCCGCCCAAAAAAATGTTAGAGAGGGAGAGAGACGGGGAATCTACCCGTCCCGCTCGCACTCTTACGTTCGCCGAAGCGACGGCGGCGCCGGCACCGAGCGCGCTACCTGCGCATTCCAGCGGCGCCGCAAACAATGGCACCGGGCCGGCGCCGGCCAGCGCAGACGCGCAAAAAAAGGGTGAGGCCAGGTACCCGCCGCTCGTCGTCGAAGTGTTGCCCAACTGGGTACAACATTTCGGCAAGCTGCAGCAACTACTCGGCCACAGCCCGAATGATAAGCCCCTCGGCAAGGGGGTGCGCTTCTCGCCTAAGAGCGAGGCCGAGTTCCGGACTGTGCAGAGGTACCTGTGCGACCTCGAAGCGACAGAGGGACTCAGCTGGTTCTCGTACTCCCTCCCGAAAGAGAGGAGTATAAAAGTGGCGATCAGGGGTCTGCTGGAGAACACAGATCCCAAAGATATTATGGAGGAGCTTGAACGCCTGGAATTCGAGCCCGAGTACGCCCGCCAGATCAAGGCGAGGCAGGGCAGACCCGGCTGCATATTCTTCGCTCTCATTAAGAGAACGGAGGCAGCGATAACAGAGATCTACAAGGTCTCTGAGATGCTCAACTTACCGGGCATCAAGATCGACGCATGGAGGGGCAAGAAAGGCCCCGCCCAGTGTCACCGGTGCCAGCAGTTTAGACACTCGTCTAAACAATGCTACCGTAGGATCGCCTGCGTTTGCTGCAGCGAACCACACTTCGCGCGCGACTGTAAGCGCGCCAAGACGGACCCGCCGGTTTGTGCGAACTGCGCCGGGGCCCACCCAGCCAACAGCACCGCCTGCCCGGTGTATAAAAGAGAGGCGCGCAACAAGCGCGCCGGACCGGTGGCGATCACCACGGTGAGAGCCCAGCGACCTCAAGCTCCACAGGTAGAGCTACCACCACCATCAGCATCGTCTCTAATGGCGGAGGCGAATAACCCCATCCCCAGGGCCTCATCTCAGGCCACAGGCCAGACCCCAGGGCTCAAGCCCAA
>JAFELO010000197.1:260499-271486 GCA_017140195.1 Eumaeus atala
TATATATGTTTATATATATATATATATATATATAGATATATATACTGCTATATAATGCTAATCTTAAATATATACAAATTCTTAAATATATTTTCTTTGTCTAGTCCTTTCTCGGAGCAAACATGGTTTGATAAATCCACAGATGTTATTACTTGTTATATTATTAGCAACCGAGTGTCGGTGACGAAGAGACGAATAGATCAGAAGTCGTCACCGATAAAATGAATGAAAAGTATATGGAAGTGAAAAATTTCTTAATAGAAGAAAACTTAATATCCCCCGTATTACGTTTTTCTGTTACGAAAAAACGTTACGGCCGCGTGGAGGAGGAAAAGGGGAAGGAATGAATTATCTTGCTGTTTCCACTAGTGGATAGAGCGATTCCCGAGGAAGGTAATTGTATATAATATGTAAGATAATTGTGTGTGTATAATTTGTTATGGTAGCAATGTATAAAGAGAGTTATGAAGCAAGGCAGACCTGGCAGGAGGATGATTTCCTGGTATGCGGCACTCGGTACCCTATGAGGCAGCCGGCGTGAACACATTGTGTTGTGTAATTACCACCACCAACGACCATGTTTAATAAAAGCGCTAAGGACAGAGCAACTTTCTTTTCTTCACATTAATTGCTAGATGCGCCGCGGGTTTCGGTTAGCCGGTTTGATATAAAGAGGGTTCCTGTACTAGATTTGTAATTATTAAAGTATAATTACTCTAAAGAATGTCACTCGTTATAATAATACCACTTGAACGGATTGGAGGAAATCACATTATCTGTCGCTTTCGACTTAGACGGATGCGTTTTATGCAGGTTACCCTTTTTTATGCAGGTCGTTATGGCATCTTGACACGCAAGTGCCACAGGCTCCACTAAAATATATTTTAAGTAGTCAGTGTTATATATTTTAAGTAGTCAGTGTTATATATTTTAAGTAGTCAGTGTTATATATTTTAAGTAGTCAGTGTTATATATTTTAAGTAGTCAGTGTTATATATTTTCGATTCATGTTTAATAACAGAATTATGAGGTGAAACGCACAGTGCTCTCTGTCTACCCCATTGGCGTCGTTCTAGTAATAACGTAAGGCGGTGTACGAACCTGCTGTAGGAGGCAGCACCACCGCGGCCGCCTGTCGCGTGCACACTGACGGAGGTACTCCGCACGTGTGGTATATATCGACACGCTTATCAGGCTGTTAAGATTTTAATTGGTAAAACCACAGCATATTATGTTTGATAATTTTATAATAAACTCTGATTACAGTAACGGCTGCTTGTTATTTATAATCTGTGATTTAAACTAGTGTTACTTGAATTAGTAATAAAATTTTAATGGTAGCAGATATAACGATATTTGTAACAAAAAAATGTTTCAATGGGCCACTTATTATTATCACACATTATTATCACCAGTATGAGGTACTGCATTACGGCCAAATTGGGACATTGGGTTGAAAGAGGGTAACGCATCGGCATAGTAATTATGCGGATGTTCACGGGCGTCGGCTGTCGAAAAAAGGTTGCGATTGCTCGTTTGACCCCTATTCTATATAAAAAAACAAGCGAGGCCGGGGGATACTTGTCACGTGTCGTGCAGTTCTCTAGTTGCCAGTGTCACGTTGTACTTATAGAACTAGATCGTGTGTGTACCGAACTAATCGTAATTACACTTAGATAACAAACTTAACCACTACTTATTCTGGCCATAAACACTGTTACAATTAAAAATAAAAAATATTATATTTGAATCTGTAATGTGTCATTTTTATACAATTATGCATGGTGTTTTCTCATTTTGGCGCCAAAATATTCTAAAATATTGTGCAATATGAAAATGCAGTGGGGTGATAAAGTGAACGGAATGGCTGTAATTCCATTACACAAAGTAAGTAAGGTGCCAAATTCAATTTTTAGTACTCTCCATACACTTGGTATCAGTCAAATCTGTGTGTTGTGTGCTGGGCTATTCATATGTACAATGGGACTGCCTCCGTTTGTGACACAGAAAGACCTGTGCCGTCCGCGTAGTGTACGTACGAAAGAAATGGTCAGAGCAGTAAGGTAAAGAATTCAAAGAATTCCTGTCCCTAAGCAAAAAATTTTATCTCGGGAATGAAGATAGCAGCTGGAACCATGTCGCGTATCGTAAGAGATGACTTGGGGCTTGCAGTCTATAAGATACGCACTGGTCACTTAATAACTGATAAATTGTCGATGAATAGGGTGGAAAAACCGAAACAACCACTGAAGCGGCTGCAAAGGGATGTCACAGAAAAAAAATCGTTCACGGATGAGCTTTCCCATTTAACAACATTTTAACAAACAAAATGAACGTATTTATGCTCAAAGCTCTAAGGAGGCTTCCAAATTTGTAGACACAGTGCGACGTGGGCATTATCCGACTTCAGTGACTGTTTGGTGGGGTGTTTACTATGAAGAAGTGACTGAGTCATATTTTTGTGAAAAAGGTAGCAAAACATCGGCACAAGTGTATCAACATACCATTCTTGAGAAGAAGAATGATTTGCTGTTTCGGGGCACCTCACCAAAGGCGGTACTGGTGGCCCTCGCGGTGGTTTTTGTGGGTATTCGGCACTATATAATGATATAATTTGCCGCGAGCCCCACACACTACTGGAAGCAACCTAGGGGCAGTGAATACGCGTAAATGCGTTTCCCCGCGTCAACAAAAAAAAAGATATTCAGGCATACTCAAGTGAAAACACAATTTAATATTGTTACTAAGATTGTAAAAAAAATTAAATGTAAAATCAATATAAGACCAATAAAACAAAAGCTATTAGTGACAAAATGTGTGATGGAGGCAAAATCAAATATCGAACGCTAAGAGCAACGGGCTCTTGGGAATTAGCTATTGATATCTGCTCAATACAGCGAACTCGGCATAACTAATTTAGAGAAGAAACCTCCAGTATCATTGGTCTGGAGCCAAGATTCGTTAAAGACGTGCCATTTCTATTCCCTTATTATTCCTTTACTTACTGCGATGATCTTAGTAATTTGACACGATTTCGGCTGAGCTACTTCATTGCAGCAGATCTCTTCGTCATCGTCATCAGCCTTGGTCACAGTGGACCCAATTCACCGAATGCCAATACGCCCTGAGCCCTACAAATTATTCGTATTCCCTTTACTTCAGAACGTTATTAACCCACCTGCGCTTTTTAAAGTCTGTACCTCCTTTTTGCATAGCCTCTGTCCTCTAGTTATGGCCTATGCGTGATAAAAAGTTGATGTTCAGATCTATTTTCTGTACAACGCATGCAACTATAAATATCCGTTTATAGTTGCTAGCTGGCTCTGAGAAGTAAAACTTAAGTATGTGATATAATTCAAGATCTAAATTATTAATGTAACACAATAAAAAAAGCAAAAAAAAAAACAACGTAAATTTGTTGAAGAAAACAATGTACGAAAGTTAGGAAATTTTCAAGTTTCCAGCAACTTTCTAACGTGATGCTACGATATTAGTTGGCAAAGTATCGGATGTTTCCATAGGAAGCCTTAAACATGATAATACGATATGAAAAAGAATTGGCCGTGTCTTCACGTTTCTTTCATACTGTTTTGTCGCAAAAACCTATTTGCGGTTACGAAAACAATATGGCGTAGCAGAACGTTTATTGTAATTGCGGAGAAACGGTTACTATAAAAAAACGTGTACAGGAGAATATGTTACTTGGAGTTTAATATTTAAGAAATTACGCATGGGCCAGGGTAGGAGATAAACATGAGTGAGTACAAACGTGTGAAATATTTGACGCTCAGCGTAACACACTCAGCGTTACACTTTATCGCGCTTACGTCTCTTGCGCATCAAAATGTTCGTTCTTGAAAAAGTAACCTCTAGTCGCGTGCCAGTGCTGACACGCACAGGTTATATTCCTGACCTGTTCTGCTCCGTTCTAATCGTAGGAATCATGTAGTGTCGTTGTTACATTGCAGCCTGCAGGCCCCTCAGAAATATCTGCCATGAGCTATCTCAGCCGGGTATTCTCTCGATATGTTATCTGAACCTGTGTTCTGTTGATGTGCACATTTGGGCCGTATCAAGGCACGAGACCACAGATTATTTTAAAAAATAATGATGTCCACCTGGCAGCTGGCGGCTCGCTGACTTTCTGGTCCGAACCTACTAGACAACAATGCACATAGAGCCACAGAGCATCGCCGAGCCACAGAGCACAAAAGCGCCACAGAGAATCCAAGTCACAGGCAACGAGTTCGTGCCCGCGCTGCGACCCGACCTTCACCCGACCTCGTGACCCGCTGGCGCCGCTCCATGGAGCAATCTCCATTGCGAGCCTCTAACTCCCCTCTTCAGCACAATTACGTTCCGGCTCGACTCTTACAATCATTGGGAATGCACTGCTTACAAAGACAAGTAGGTATTAATCATTTTTTTGTGTTGTTTTCATTCATTGATAAACTACGACCTGCTGTGCCCCGCGGCTGCAGTGGCGTATAATGTATCCCAAGGGAACCAAAATCTATACTTAATAATAAAATAAAATAAAGATGAAGACATTTTATAGGATAAGGGGCAATCGAGCAGGAGGTAGGTAACTACCGCCGCCCATAAAAATCCGCATGACCCGAGGTTGTGCAGGCGCGTTGCCTGTATGTTTGTGTTCGTATTGTGTTGAGCAGTCCAAATATCAAAGAATGCTATCGGCTTATAGCATGAAGCTACGAGGAACAGGACTTTAGTTTCGGTGATGAAACCGCGGAGTGATGATAGTTTGATCTCGGGAATTCGTAGAGTGTGCACCCAAACAGTACCCGTGTGCCTATTAACGGGGCGGTCCCGGCATCACCCAGCCAGGATCTGATGATGAGAACAAAGAAAATTCCATCTTCTCTTGTATACTTTTCCTCCGACTACTAAGCGTGAAAGTATGAAGCAAGGACGACCTAATAAAATGAAGCCTAGTTCTATAGTTCTGTCATTAAAGTTGCATTCAACGTAGGTCCTTATTCAGAGCTCTGAACCTAACAGTTAACACCTATAGTAGCAGATGATGTTTCGGACTAGCTGGTGCTGTAGATCGACAGCAAGTGAGACAATGATGTAGGGAAATAAGCATAAAAGATAAGATGCACTCTAAAATATTAGCTGGAACGACTAGAAAGAAAGAAGAAAGAAAGAAAAAATATATTTACTCGACTAAATCCACACAAAGTAAACAAATATTACAAAAGAAAAGCTAAATAATAGTTGATCGTGCAAATCGGTCTCATGGCAAATACTGTCCGCGCCGGTCTTCCACTTGAGCCGTCCGGTGACTACACGGTCGCGCCCACACACTAATTACACGTACCTAACACATAATTTAGACTATAATTCCATTTTCCCACAATTTTAAGAGTATGAAGTTATCACATTTTTATAACAATAAATATCCTTTGCCACTGGCAAAATCTCATTCATGGCACAGATTGACAAGAAGAAGAATTTTATATGTAATGTACCTACAATGTATCATGTATCAATGCAAACATTTTGATTTGATTTTTGTTCGCTAACACAATAAAAGTCAGTGCTTTTGTACACACACAAAGTACAAACAATACCTTTATATCATTATGAAAAAAGAAATGCTAAATTACAATTAAACAGACGATAAAAATTACAAAAAAGAGACGAAAAAACACTAGACAAACAATAGTAAGTAAGTAGTAATCCAATATAAAACATGAGATATGCCCGCTGTGTACGAGTGAGTGCAATGCCGATCGGATCGTCTTAAAGTATATACCCGTTGTGTACGAGTGAGTGCAATGCCGATCGGATCGTATTAAAGTATACCCGCTGTGTACGAGTGAGTGCAATGCCGATCGGATCGTATTAAAGTATATACCCGCTGTGTACGAGTGAGTGCAATGCCGATCGGATCGTGTTAAAGCCCAAATTGATTGATGATTAAGTATAGTTTAGGATTACACTAACAGTACCTATGTGCTGTGGTAAAGCGAAAATTCTCTTGAATTTGTTGGTTATGCAAATTGTAATTTTAATTTTAACTTAAACTTGTGAAAATCTTTCGTATTTCTGATTGGGGGGGGGGGGTGTTATTCCAGCACCTGGATGCAGCCATCCAGTCGAGTTTGTTATACAAGTATGAAGGCTCCCCGTGCTTTACCAGAAAGAAGACACGCCAAATGGAGTTTCGTAAAGCATCCATATACAACATCTGTGTAATTTAACTTTGATAGTATCAAAAATTCAGTAGGGCGGATGCGTACATCTACTCCTATGTGTTGTCGCACATCATATAGGATCTTCAGACGATAAAAACTTTCGTTTACTTGGCTGGTTATATGGCTATGAAACCGAAGATTGCAGTCCATTTGCAATCCGCGGTCACGTCCTGCCCGTGCCCTTTCTAAGGGCTGATCCATTAATAGCACTTTATTTGTAAACTGAACTAAGTTTATTTCGTGTCAAAAAATCAATTTATCACTGTACTAGCAGTGCCTCGCGGTTTCCCTCGCGTAACGCCGACCCTTTTGGTCATAGCTATCACGCACAAATATATTTGTTTACTCCCTCTTGTAGTAGTAGAGTTTAGCGCTTCAGCTCTTGTACTATTGATTCCACAATGTGGACAGACTGATTGCTTAGCTAGTGCTACGTTGCATCTGAACTGGGGCTGTGCGACCCAGCATATTAATAATCCCACGCCTGAGTCACTCAGTGCCTACCATATTATTACTCTTTTTTTTTGACGCGGGAAAACGCATTTACGCGCCTTCACTAGCCCTGGGCGGGGTACAGTGGTGTGTGGGGCACGCGGCACATTATACAGTGCCGAATACCCACAAAAACCACCGCGAGTGCCACCAGTGCCGCCTTTGGTGAGGTGCCCCGGAACAGCAAGTCATTAGGGCAGCTCGTCGGCAAGGGTGAGGTTCCCATCCTCGCCACTTGCCCCGTGCGCAAAAGCGCCGCCACTTTTTTCTCTTTTGTCCCCGTTTCTTATAGGAGGGGTACAAAGAGCGGCACCTCCTCCCGCTCTTTAGTCCCCTCTTATAGAAGGGTACTAAGAGCGGCACCTCTTCGGTTCAGTTGGCTTCGCCCAAGGTGTCTCGGATCACCCCAGGTAACTGAGCCCCACCGCCACGACTGGGCTTGAACCATATTATTACTCCTACGTGTTTCTAGTTTAACATTTCGTACACGCCAAATCTGTGTACTTAAATTTAAAATATATTAAAAGGGCGCTAAGTAGTTTGACACGGCGGACACAAGCGCATCATAATCAAGTTAACAGAGGATTATGAAAATGAAATGGCACAGTGTTACAGTGCGCTCAAACTTAAGTAAATTATTTTTATGCCGTGGCATCACTTTAATTACAAAATCGCCGCCGTCCCGAGCGCGGCTGCTACTTAGCGTTGCAAGTGCGAATTAAAAGGGGCCTTGATCATTTAACTTTACACATCCCTTTCGTCTCCCGTGTGTTTATTTAACGTATTCTATCATCATCACTATAAAACACTGTTTAAACGTTAAACACTTGGGTTTCTTGTGTTTTGAAACGTTGGGGAAGTACGTAAAGAACTGTTAAAACGGCCCGGGATGGAACCTGTTTTAGTCATAGAGCTTTTAGCTGTAGTTGTTTGTAGTGTAGTGTTGTAAGGACAAGTGAAACTCATGTAAACAGTATACGAACGAAGTACATAATGCGTTACTTTTGTGTGGTAGGATTGTCACGTTTATATCACGCAAGGATACAGATATTACGCATAGAGCATGAAAGAAACAGCAAATGTGGTTCACTCTCCTCTTATATCATTCATTCCTTTCTGCGCAATGCGCATGCACATGGGAGATGTACAAATATAGTAACGCCGTCAGTCCGGCCACGCACCTTTAACACTATTGGAGCTAGACAGTATTCGCTCTGTTATTTTGTACAGTGAACATGCTGTATACTAACACTAATAATGTAGTGAGGCTGAAAGTCTTCCTTGTATATTAACAAACATGTCCACTCGCTGTTATATCTGCATCTGATGATGGCATCTGTTCTCTATCTACATTATATCTATGCATACAGTGCAATTTGCAAGCATCGCACACAAATCGGAGAGGCACGACCGGGGACCAGGCACGACCGGGGACCAGGCACGACCGGAACCAGGCACGACAGTGGCAACAGTACCACTGCGACTGTCAAAACAGTGTAATCCTGACGTAGCTGATCATTACAATAGAACTTTTAAATAGATAACTATTTATTAAAATGTCAGGAATGATTAAATCAGTGTTCAAAGATGAGATTCACCATTCAAATAGCGAGTAATGACTAAAGATATGTGTGAACTCCTAAAATGACAACCTAGGGATGTAGGTTTTCATACCTTGCTATTTAATTATTTCAGGCAATTTATTTAAGTGCCCATAGGCTGCTGGCAACATACCCAGTGAACCGTGCGCCCTACGCCAGCGGTCACGGGTATGAATGCCGCCCACATTATTTACATTTATAATTTTATAGTATATTATATACGTTTATGAATTCAAAATGAACAACTGTCAAACACGTGACAGAAAATTTAAGTTTTTTTTTTTTTTTTCAGAGGGACCTATTACTGATGGCGGCGCTGTTGCCCTCGCCCCTACAGTTTGTCGGGTCTACGGAAGACTTTTTTGTCTTCAGGCGAAAATTTAAGATTTTGAACCTGTTTTTTTATATTTTCCTATCATTTTTTGAAACATATTCGGCAAACTATTATTTTTAATGGATAATGGATAAAACTATTATTTAAAAAAACCTGTAGACGTTCTAAATGAAATCCCACAATGTATGTGATTTATTCCATCACTAAGACTGACGGACAGCGGGTGTCCGTCCCTCTGTCACCACTCACAGGCTGTTCACACGAGCCGTGATAACTTTCTGTTTCTGTTGCCGCTATAACAAATACAAAAAATACTCATAAGCACACATAGCACAGTATCTTTCCTCGCATTATGTATCACATAATGCGACGAAAGATACTGTGCTATGTGTAACATTATCAGCGTCGACTGCTCACAACATCCACGCGGTCAGCGAGTAGTACATTTAAGTTGTGTGTTATAAACGAGGCATGCAAAACCTCGCGGTCACGCGATGTGTGCGCTGCAGACGGCGCGGCGCGGCGCGGCGTACGGCGCGCATCCATCAAGATGCTTCAGTGGATAGCGGTTGACACGCAAACTACTGCAACCGCCTTTCTTTATACCGCTGTTTTCATAACATAAGACTGCAATATTTGTTATAGTTAAATAAACTCCTTAGTTGTAATCTGAAGCTGGATGAAACGAAATAGCGTCACGACATAGAGACATACATTTCCTTATCATTTCATCGTTAGTTTTTTTTGCAAATATGTACTTTACGGTGTATACTTTTTTCACTTGGAATAACTTAAATCCCTATCAATAGGGAATTAAGTTATTCTAATTATTTTCAGAATTCAATATATTTATATCGCAAAGTCCTATTTAGCTGTCATTTATTGTTTTGTACCGGAAACATCGCATACACCGTACCCTCCTTTTATAGTATTAGGGGCTAAACGAGCAAACGATCTTTTGACAATTATTTTCACGACTAACGGCGCCCCATGGACATCCTCATTTTTGTTGACATACAGATGCGTTGCCTTCCTTTCCTGCTCCCCTCCAATGGACCACCTAATCACAAACCATATGAAACGCGAGAGCACACCTGTCACTTTTTGGCAATGTCATGTGGACGAGATGTACCTACCCTGTCATGCCGGCCCAATTTCGGTGCAATGCAGCACGGCACAACATTTCGCTAGAGCTAGCTACGAGCACAAATGGCATAGTTATATTCAAAATGCGCTGGTAACGTCTTAATTTGTCTACTAGTTGTGTCAGAGCGCATGAAGTGTCACACGGACAAGTCCTTCGCAATGAAGTTGAAGTGACAAAATAAAAATCAAGTTATGAGCAGTGCCAAGTGGATAACATTGCATAGATATGTGAGCAATGTCCATTTTATTAACACCCGACTGCACCAGACGGAGGAGCACGTGTGTGCGCATCGAGATTCCGATGTTCCCTTTTACAATATGTAAATGGGGAAGGTGAAAAAGAGGGCAACGCATCGGCATAGTTATACTGATGTTCATGGGCGTCGGTAGCCGTTGAAAGGCTCCGGTTGAGATCATTATTAACACATATAAAACTAGTTGCTTTGACCTATCAAATGCAGAAGCTACGCGGACACACTGCCGAAGCTACTCATCGTAGTGGTGTACCGGCGTGTAACGATGTTGACATTGTGTTGCGTTTCGTAAGGTTTTTGACAGTATAGCGACTGGAACTCCGTGTGCAATACACAACCCCATCCCCGGGTCCCCACCCTTAGATGGGGTTGTGTATTGACGGCACAGACTCCTCGTTGACTTCCTCGAGAATCGCTCTATCTCTTGGTCTATACCGAATGAAAATTACTTCAGTACATTTTGAGAAAATTGATTAAGTACAGACAGCTTTCGGGGACTTTGTTTTATAATGTATGTGTGCCGTTTGTCATGTGGCGTTTGTAACAAGGCAAAGACTTTCAAGCGTTGAATCCTTTTTAGCAGATAATCACGGTCTACACACTTCCACACGTATGATGTATGATAGGACACTACTCCTGGTCATCTTCGTAGATCGGCGAGGGCTACGGGCAGCGAGGCGAACCTCATAACCCGGGTTGGATCGCGAGGGGACAGCTATCCCTTCCCCGTGTAGCGGGGCCGCAACAGTCATTGCGCTCAGGGGGTGGGGGAATATAGGCCTGTTCAGGGCCTGTGTGTTGTGTGGTGTGTTGTGACTGTTGGTGAGTAGTGATTGGGTATGTTATGCATGTGCACGTGTGATACTCGTCCGGATCGCCGGACACGCAGTCCCTAGTCCGCTTGGTGGATCACCCCCCCCCCCCCCCCCCCCCCCC
>JAFELO010000197.1:273653-336773 GCA_017140195.1 Eumaeus atala
TATACATAATGGCTTTAAGAACATTAAAATGGCCGTTCCCGCCAATGGTGACGTAAGGCGGGTATGACACAGCACTGGGCGCCATTCAATGGCACAGTAAAGTAATAAAGGCGCACTCGCACGCACGGATATTTTAATGTTGTCAATATCGTACGTGCACCATCTACATGAACCGGAATGTCAACAATTTGCTGGACAAGTACGAAATTATCAAATTTTTATTTTTTGGTACTATAAGACACTTCGGTGTCTTTGAACAGAAGCACCCGGAGCCACTTAAGGACTACAGACGCCCATTCCACACGCATAATTTTCGCTCCTCTACCGACACTCAAAGCGAGTAAAACGCTGTCACGTTTTACTTAGCTGACATTTTGCAGCAGTATCGTGTGAGCGAGACGTACCTCCCCGGTCGTGCCGGATTCTATTTTGTAGCGTAATAAGTAGGGGAAGATGGCAAGTTTCCGCCCCTTTAGAGATGAAAGAATTCTTTTCCTGAGGAGATGCCCGATTTCCGACTCCAGATTATGTGCTTGCTTGCGAAATATTAATGGCTAGATTCATAATAGCGATCGACAATCATTCACCCTGCTCTACACTGAATGTTGCTTTCCTCTGCTGTTAGATCCACAGGCAACTGTTACTTACCATACGTTACTCATACAAATCATATATCAGATAGTAATTAATTATATATGCGATGTTTATAGGGACGAATCCCTGTAAACATCGCTTGCGTACATATTAAGTACGTAGTATACTTTGTTTTAAATGTCCTACAGTGCAAAATTTAGAATATCCATTAGATATTTGCACGCTGAAATGCTGGCAGAATGTGTTGGAGAATAACCTACTATTCATCCATCTACTTATGTACCCATATTTCTTATGTACCGATGCAAATTTAAAATATAGATGACGGTCGATTTTCCCTCCGGCTTGGGCCAATAGATAGATGCAGATTACAGAACTTGGCGTTCATATTACAGGTCAGTCCGGAAAACCGGTGATAAGACAAGGTTCTAAGAGCTTGTGCTTCTGCTAACAATAAGACATGTACAAATGTCCTGGTAAATATAAAACTATATTTATAGCGTATGGTTATAGGTTTTAACGGGAACACAACGAAACCTGCTGTTGGCTAATCTGTGCTGAAGTCCTGTGACAAGCGTGTAAATGTTATGCATTTCCATCGGTAGTTGTAGCGGGTGGCGCTGTACAAGTTGGCGCTGTACACAGTACAGAGAACTAGTGGTCAAGTTGTAGGCATGTTCAGCCACAAACAGCAACAGTCCGGTAGTGTCGGTCTGTCGTCCCATCGGAATGGTAAAATAGGGGACAGGGAGTGCACTTGCGCCTGCGCACTCTCTTGTGCGCTATAACTGCGCAGACGGCTCTTCTCTTCCCGGCAGAGATGGCCGCCGTAGCCATAGGAATAGAAGGCCAGCTAGGGCCTGGGACATTATCAGTGCAGCTGGTTAGGAACGGAGTAACAATACAAAGTGGGTGTAGCTGGGTAACCTTGTGCCGTAATCTCCGCGCAGATAACCGCCGGCTTTTCGGTCTGTTGTGCCGTGTACGGTGACCACGCTGTGTGTTCGTCTAGTATACTTGGCCCATTGGAAGAGGCAGGGAGGACATCGCGTCTGCATGACAGTAATATTTCTATGGGGGTCGGTGGTCGTCAATAAGTCCGAATACTCGTTTTTTATAACATAGGGGATGTTATAAAAAATTGTATGGTGTGCGCGATGTTTCAGCATAGGTACAGGGATAATGAATATCAGATAAATGCGAAAGAAATCGCAGGTATTTTGAACTTCAAGCATAATTAGAATAATTTAAAGCCCTATCAATGAAATAAAAATCCTATTTCTCGTTTACACCCCCTATAGCTTAAAAAAAAGGTTACGATTAGGATTTTTTTATGTTTTGAACCAGTTATTTTGGAATATTCTACCGTAAAACAACAACACATCTTCACGCCATTTCTCTGATTGGATAAGCATACAGCATCTACAAACATAAAACTTTATTTTGACCTACTGTTTAAAAATGATAAATTAACAATCATTTCAACAGTTTGTGTTTGTGTACTCGTAAAATGTACTCACTTACGTGGTTGAATATTCGTAAAATTCTTTATTTCTGAAGAGAAGGATAAATCAATTTCGCCCTTCTCTTTAGATAGGTCTACTACTACTGGGTCATCTTCCCGGACATGGCTGTCCCGAAAGGGAATGCGGGAACGGAGGCGAACCTCACCCGGGTCGGGTCGCGAGGGGACGACCATCGCCTCGGTAAAGGGGTCCACACTACTGCGGATTCCCGCACTTAAATGCGTGGCCCTTGACGGCCTATGGTGCTCAGGGTGATTATTAGGCCTAATTAAGGCCAATGTGTCGTGTGGTGTGTTAGGTTTGTAAGTGAGTGATGGAGTGGGTGCGATGTGCATGTGTAAGTCTTGTCCGGATTGATCACGGGGGATGAGTTCATGTGGGTACGGCCAGCCGTCAGGTGATCGCGCGTGCAGCGGGGCTAGAACGCATAGGTGAACATGCGGTCCATTGTCTGCCCTGTTAAACATAGCGCTCGACAATCGAACCAGGAGGAGGAGAAGTCTGTCCTCCAGCGACTCATCCGCAAGTCTCGCGCAATCACTTCATTTTGGACGTAGCGACCAGCTCCCGTGATGAACCATAGGGAGATGTTTGCTGGGCCTGCAGGCGTTTCCGCTAAGCCTAGGAGGCGCGTACCATGCGGGGGCGGAGTACGTGAGGATATGTTTCTAATATATCCCTAGGTTTATACTTCTAGTAAGTTCGGATGTTAGTAACGGCCGCAATGAAGCGCTGGCTACCCTTGCTTGATTGACCAATTGGTCAACCTGCGAGCCCATACGCAGCGCGCGATCTATACTCCACTCGAGATCCACGACCGGGGACTTCCAAGACAGATCCTAATCTCTTAACTTTAACCGCCCGGGCATGGGGCACCTCTTGCTGACAATTAGCGTTACCGTTTTGTTTTCATTTACGCACATGCGCCACTTATCAAGCCACTCCGGCAATCGGTTCAGCATGCGCTTTAGAGCATGCATATAAAGGCAAGCACGTACGGCCTTCAATGAGAAGTTTCTCCACTCTACCGCTACCCGGAATGTCTTACCTTCCAGGAATGACGCCAGTAGTCTTACAAGCACCAGCGGGACGCTGGCGTCCACCAACTTGTACGGGGTGCCTCACCCTGTCGAAGGCCTTCTCCATGTCGAGTAAGACCGCAACAGAGTGTCTCCCCTTGTTCATCCCCGCAGACAAGTGGAGGATCACCCGCGTAAGTTCATGAACAGTTCGGCTTCTGGAGAGGTAAGGTGATCGCTCCGGAAGCCGAACGGTTCATCACTTAGGGGAATGTACAGCTTCAATCTCATGATCAGAAACCTCCCGGACAACTTGGTCATGGGTGACAGTAGCGTTATCAGCCGGTAGCTTCCGGGAGGCTTCCGAGGTTTCCCCGACTTCGGCACAACGATAACCCTTCCCTCTTTCCAGGTCTCCGTAAAGTGGGTCGTGTGGAGAATGCTATTCGCGATCTGAGTGATCTGTACGTCTGGGTATCATCACCAGCGTTATGGGGGGGGGGGGGATATCGTCAGGGACTGGAGCTTTGCGCCTCGAGAGGCGAAGTACGGCTTTCCATAGCTCATAGGGAGATATGAAGCTCCGCTGAGGGTTGGAATCAGGCTGTGAAGAAGCTCTCGGACGCGGCACTCTACCCGCTCGTGATGCTCTGTGGATGTTGGCACCGCTGGGTGTGGTGAAAATAGTGTGTGCAGGTGTGATGCGAGCACTTCGGTGCGTGCCTCGGATCTGTAGTGTTTAGTGTTCTAGGAATGGACTGGTGGTGGTTTTTGGCCTCGTGAGAAATCTGTTTGAGACATGCAGGTTTGTGTCGTTTTCGCCGGCGTGTCAGATTGGACTCTCCCTGCCTACTCCTTGACACTCCCTCACTTTCACAGATAGTTCCTCGGCCAATTTGTTCCGTATGGTCCTATATCATTAAAGTATCTGATTATTTTTATATAAGACTTTGTACCAAAAGAAAGTGACTACGCTGTACCGAAGACAACTATTATACTAGCTCAGCTGCTCCCTTGTTTTTTTTTTTTTTTTTACCAATTACGGAAGAAGGTGTCTTCGCCTTTAGGCGACTGTATATTTTTGTTAAATAGCTATACGGTATCCTACAATCTAGATGAGCTGATCCCTTACTTTCGGATATTTTGTATCATTTCACCAACTTCGAAAGGATATTTGTACGATTGTTTGTGAGCGGCTGGTCGGAGGGATGAGACTCCTTTACCCTTTTAGCGTAACCAATACTCGTGCGGATGTTAATGGGCGTCAGTAGACACCCTGAGGTATTAAAATAATATACGACACTCATGGTCACAGTACCGGTAGCACAGCTAATATCAGCTCTGGTAAGCGCGGCCTGCGGCGCGCGTCCCGTGTGCACTATCGCACCACATTACAGTAGGATCCGAGCGATTAGCATTTGTTTTACTAAATATTGTAGTAGGTAGTGCCATGCTGCTTTGTAGATTTGGGCACGATCGGACAGGTATCTCTCGTACACATGATTTCACAGCAAATTACCTATGCCTGTTGTGTGTATATATAAACTTACATATTACCTATTATTATAATCCCATTGTGAATGTCTTTTTGCGTCGGTAGCCGCCAAACGCCTTCGACTGCTCGTTTGCCCCCTCAAACTAAAAAAATATATTTCAAACGTATTTTCAGACGCTTTTAAACGCTTCGTTTGTATCACGGGTTCTTGGAACGCAAATTTCAATATCTCCAAGAAACTCAATTAGTTTTAAAATTGGCAAACGTCTAGAAACGATTCCTGTATCCGACTGACAGTTAGAAGGAGGCATGTGTTTTCCTGATGTATGTTATAGCTACTAACCGATTCGTGTACACGTCGTTGGACGCAAAAAATAAAATTAGTTCAATCGTAAAAACACAAGTTCCAGTTGGTAAAATATTTTTCATTCGGACCAGCATTACCGAAGTGTGAAACAAAGGAAGCTAGATAGATATCGGTCTGGGTTACCACTTTTATACCCACGATTGTGTCCTTTCGTTTCTTTTCTTACAACAGTTTATACTTGTTAGTTGTTACTAAGGTACAGATAATGCCGAGCAGGCGAGGCGAGGCGGGGAGACCAGGACCGCAGAGCGCAGGCGCTCTACATTGTATCTACAGTGTAACAACCAGCTTATAATCAATTATCTATGTTATGCCACTTTAATAACACAGGAGGAAAAGGAGCATTTCAAACGAGACGCGCGCCACCTAAAGATCGGCATATCGAGTAACGTTCATGTCCGTAGGACGCGAAGGCTAAAGTTGACACTTAACAAATTGTGACATTGCGTTTTGTGCTGTTTGTAAATTTCGGGGTACGAAACTTAACTGGGGTACTTATTCGAGAACGGCAACGCATCCTCTAATATTTTAAATGTCTACTGCAGTCCATAGGGGAGAAGGAAGGAAGGGCAACGCATCCGCGTCACAGGAGTAGCAATAGACATCCGCAGTCTATGCGCGTCGGTAGTCACCAAAAGGCTCCGATTGCTTGTGTGCCGTCACACACTATGAGACGAAATGTCAGTGCCGGAGTCCGTCATATCCAGCGACTTGTTTGCCTTTGCAATATTTCCAACAAAGCCGCCTTGCGAGCATGACGTAACCAAACTCCAAAACACTCAGTTTCGACAGATCGCTTAGAGGACGGCCACCCACAAACGCAAGTTATGGCCCGCGGCCCCCTAAATCACTTACTCGGCTGACGCTCAATGGCGCACAATTAATCTTCCCCTTAAGTTTCGCGAATACAATTACAAAATGCCCGTCTAATCCACAGGTCCTAGTGGAGTGATCCATCTGGGGCCGACTTGCGGCGGCCCCCCGCAGTTCCGGGGGCGGAGGGGTTGCTAGTTGGAGTAGCAGCTGTTACATGTTAAGGTACTTCGCCTCCTTCCTATTGTGATGCTGTTGAGAAACTTATTTCCAGTGTATTTGATCATATTGTAGCTTCAGATTATGTGAATAATGCCACGGTTAGTCAATGAGTGATTTATTACTTTTTTTTTTTTTTTCTTTTTTCGGAGGGACCTTCTACTGGTTGACGGTGCTTATTACTCCAGCCTCAACAGTTCGACTGACTAACAAAGACTTGTGTCTTCTGGTTTGGGGAGACGATAGATATAGGGACAGACACCCCCCGCGGATGGGAAGAGATGTGCCGGGTTGTTTGCGGGCGTTCCCTATAGCGATCATTTTTGGGACCGAAGAGGGGGAGACGGTCCTCCTCCCATCTCTAGTGAGACGGCGCGCGCACAATGCCGTTTATATTGCGGTGTCGTGGATAAGGATAATTGAGCTCGTTTATTGTTTGGCATATCTGAGGTGGTTATATGAACCTCGTAGCCGACGACGAGGTTCATATACTCGGAGCAGTCGGAGCGCCTGCGCACTTACATTTAATGCTTGACTCTGAGACGGGCGCCTAGCATGGTACGTTATAATATCATATTTTATCTAATCCTACTGTTATCATTGTTATTTATTCACTAACTATTTTAAACAAACGTTATAATTAACGTAAGAGTGAAAGGTATGAGCACAGTTTTATATGCTACAACAATCAATACTGCTACATAATATTGCACTCTTCCACGTCGCTCTGTCCACGAGCTGGTCCTCAGAAACTTGAGACTCGCTCATATCTCTTTACACTATACTTTCCAATCGTCTTTTTGGCCATCTTCTTGATCTTCGGCAGGAGACGGCAATCTGTAGTGACGTGTTTCCAACATATTCTGGGGACCTTCTCTTGGAATGACCATCTCACCTCAGCTTGCACTCCTGCAATTCATCGGTAGTGTTGCGTATGCCCCGGATACTTCATTTTTTGGGGATTTTATGAAGACTTCTCATTCACCTACACATAAGTCTACTTCTTCATTTAACTAGTCATCACCAGGACGACGTCCACTTCTATGCAGCGACTCCCCGCCAGCTCACACAAGTCGTCCGGAGTGGAGTCTTCCTGTCCCCTGCTAAGTTTACACCGCAGTACAATTATGTTCCGGTAACTTGGACGGCGCACATATCTCTTTGGGGTACGGCCCACGTTTGGCTGCCCCATACATAAGGACGGATCATATGATACAAATAAATAACTTCACACAAAAGAAAAATTTGCAAACAATTACACATTATAGTAAGCCATAGTGTCCTGCTGCATTGCGGCTGAATGTGACCGGCGCGACCGGATACGTAACTCTCGTGGAACCACGGCCACGTCGGGTGTTCTGCCCCACCTTCTCATACCACACGCAGCTCCTCTCTCATATACACATTACACAAGAAATGTAAGGAATAGAATTTGATGGCACGGATAGAAGTTACAATCTAGAAGTATAACTGTTGTGGGTCTGACAGGAAACAAATTTTTATCACGAAGAAATATATGACGGGCGTGGACTACATTTCATTTAGAATACATTCTACGCAAGTGCAACCGCGGGACACAGCTAGTATGGCACAAAAAGATCCAGAATTGTAAGATGAAATAAAAGTGAATAATCAATCAAGTTAATCAAGTACCACTAACAAAAGTACACTGATGTCCAGCTAGCCGAGTTTCGTGTATAGAGACAAGCCTACTCCGCTAGACATATCAGCACAAGTGCACTCTCTATGCCCTAACAGGCGAAGTCCTATTCCGATGGGACGACAGAGCGACACGACCGTAGAGAAATCCGGCGCAGGACCGACAACTCACGTGCTTGCAGAGACACGTAAGTGTAACATAAATTTCAACTCCGAACAGTTATTGGAAATTGAGAAATCCCGATATCAGCTCCTAGTCCCACCGGGACCCGGCTCCTCACGACATGTAGTTGAGCGTTACCACTGGACCACACTCCAGCCAATTGAGAAGAATGTAACGAGCCGCCCACGGTCGCGTCACATCCAACAGGTGCCGGAGCTCGAGGCATATTGATACAATTGACCCCTCACCTCATTGCGATTCACTACGGAAAATTATTAAACAGGCAATGGAAGGAGTTTCCTTCCGGTGGACAGGAGGAGGACAAGGCGTATAACACTTGAGCCACCTATGTCGGCTATCAGTAGGCGCCATTAGGCGCCTACTGCTCGTTTGCAAGGGACAAACTGAGAATATTCATACATTTTAGATAGTTTAGATTTGTTATCAAGGGGCTCCGACTGACTACGTCTCACAAAGTATTACGGCAGGTGACTCTGAAGCAAACCGGTAGAAGACAGAGTCTCTAGTATGTAGAGCAATAAAAGTCCGAACAGCTGCGCGGAGTCAACGGCCTGTGAACCCCGCGGCGCGACGTAAACTATTTCATCTGCTACTGCGCGCGCCGCCGTCCGTCGTAAAATGTCTCTTCATTAAAACTTCTTGTACATATTTGACCTCTGCCCTTTAGACGTATAACTCATCGTGCCGAAAAAAGTGTGCAGTGTGAATAAAGAGAACTGGAAGAAAGAAACATCATGAAAGGAGAGAAACCCTACTAATATTTTCACAACTAATAATAGTGTCCAATGTTACGTATTTATGTAAATCTATTAGGCACTTGGAGGGCACGGGACGCTAAAAAGCTGTTATCACTTCACGCCGATGTTATATGAACTTATGTGACCCCGGTCGTGTTGGTGCGGCTCCACAGCAATTACACCACTTCTTACAAGTATTTGTTTGCGATTTCAGTATTCAGAGCAGGAGCTTGGTAGTTCAGTATGATAAATTATTACAAATTGTCCAAAATACAGGTTGTCAGTCCTAGTGATTAAGTGGACTTAAAGTAGGTTACGGGTACGAGAGACCGGAAGGGACCCAGCCCGGGATTATTTGTAAAGGGTTACATTTGTACCCATGTACAGAGACAACACACGAGAACCGATGGGGTACAATAGATCGAGTGATTGTCAAGGTGTTAACATTGTTATTACAACTCACCATCGCTCACACTTGTACAATGCAGAACTCTCTAGTAACTAAACGAAATGTTAACATTGCAATAACATTTAAGAAACGAGATATTTTTATAAAAAAATCTGATATAAATAACGGCGACAAATTGTGCACAAAAACCTACCGCGAGGATCACTGTGTTTATGGATAAAACCGTTTGAAAGTCTGTTCAGTACATCCGAGAAAACCGATCACGTACAGACAGTCTGTTCAGTACATCCGAGAAAACCGATCACGTACAGACAGTCTGTTCAGTACATCCGAGAAAACCGATCACGTACAGACAGTCTGTTCAGTACTTCCGAGAAAACCGATCACGTACAGACAGGCAGCTTTTCAGAAGTTTGTTTTCCAACACGCAGAATAGACTACAGTGCATATGAGTGTTGTGAGGTATACAAGTAAATTGTAAACATTCAATTAATTACTTTTCATTGAAATTATTAGATAATCAAATTAAATGTTTATATTCTGATTTCGTTATGTTGGCCGAGTCGTTGGAGAGCTTACAGGAAATGCTGCACAGCCTAAATGAATGCTTCCGACGATTACGTATACGAAGGCCGATAGGCCTTAGGATGAACTTGGACAAGACAAAGGTCATGTTCAACGAACACGTTCTCCCTAGGCCGGTCAGCGTCGATGGTGCTATTCTCGTAGTCGTAGACGAATACGTCTACCACGGACAACTATTGCAATTAGGTAGATATAACTTCGAGAAGGAATCCGATAGTAGGATTCAGGTAGGTTGGGCAACATTCCGGAAGCTTCGTCACATTCCCACGTCGCCTATACCGCAGAGCTTGAATACAAAAGTCTTCAACCAATGCGACCTACGGGGCCGAAACATGGTATCTTAATTTAGGACTGGTCCGCAAGTTTGCCGTAGCGCAACGGGCTATCGAACTTGCTATGTTGGGTGTTTCTTTGTTCGATAGAATTCGTAACGAAGTCATAAGGCACAGAACTAAAGTATCCGATATCACGCGAAGAATAAGCTCACTAAAGTGGCAATGGGCTGGTCACACACTCAGAAGATGCATGCATGATTTTAAATGGTATGTAATACATTTAAACGATTGCCCGTTGTATGTATTTACGTATTATTGTGTATATATATCCTTACATATGAAATTGGCGTTTTTTGTACTGGCCATTTTAATCACGAAGTTCTCCCCTTTGGTGAGGAATACCAAATTCAAATTTGTACAGCTGTTTACTCACGTATTTGTGCTTCGGTCCCCGTCATTCATTTGTTTTCTGCGTTTCATTTTACGCAAACAGAAAAAAACAGAAGAAAGAAATTCATTCATTTTACAAAATGGAAAACTTAAAATATCGCATTATTACTGGTGATACGACCTCCGCCGTAGACTAGAGCTGCGGAATCGACTCGAAGGGTGAATGATGTGTGAATATTGCATTGGTGGTTGTATTGCAAAAGAAAACACAGTTCGTTTTTGGTTCCAACGTATTCGTTCTGGAAATTTTGACCTGCAGAACAAGCCCCGTGGACGGCCTGAGACCAAAGTCGATAATGAAGAATTAGAGGTTATTGTGGAATGGGATCCATCGCAAACCACGTCCGAATTAGCTGCAGGATGCGATGTCAATGATAACACTGTTTTAATTCACTTGAAGCAAATTGGGAAGATTAAAAGCTGGAATGGTGGGACTGGAACCTCACGAGTTGACTGAAGCAAACCGGCCAACGCGCGTCGACTGCTGCATTACATTACTAAACCGGCAAAATAATGAATGTATTTCAAACCGAATCATTATCTGTGATGAAAAGTTGGTTTTTTAAGATAATCGGAAGTGCTTAGCACAATGGTTGGATCCAAACCAGCCAGCCAAGTCATGCCCCAAGCGAAAATTAACCACAAAAAAGTTACTTGTAAGTGTTTGGTGGACTAGTGCCGGGATTGTTCACTACAGTTTTCTCTAATCTGGCTAAACTATTACGACTGATGTATACTGTCAACAATTGCAAACCATGATGGAAAAGTCAGCGGCTAAGCAGCCTAGGCGAGTCAATCGCTCCACGCCACTGCTGTTTCAAAAGAACGCTAGACCACACACTGCTTAACAGACGGCTACCAAATTAGAAGAGCTTCAATTGTAAAGTCTAAGACATCCTCCATTTTTTTTTCGAAACTTGAAAACAACTCCGATGTGGCAGTACAGATCGCCTTCAAAGATTTTATTGATTCCCTCCTACTGTTTTTTTAGTAAATGGATCAATGAACTACCTATGAGATTGCAAAAGTGCATATAAAACAATGATTAATACATTGATTAATTAAATATATTATATTAAAAATATTCTACTTTTTGTTCCTCCCATACAAAGATTATTGACGATTAAAAAAAATCTACAACTCTTTTTCTGAAAATACAAGGACGATATTAAAATTTCACTAATATCGCCTCCTCAATTATATCCATCTTTCTACAACTTTCTTTATAACATTAAAATGCACAAAATAATATCAACCATAATCCGAGTAAAGTACTTCAATCACGCGTTAATCTATTCTATGACAACGTGTAACTAATTTGGATTAATGAAATGTCATTCCATTACACCTCCTCCCCTAAGAGACAAGATTCTAAATAATGTATTTATATAATGTACTCGTAGGTTATCTTCATATTCTTTATATACTAACTTCGTCTTCTTCAGCATTTGTTGTGACAGGTTGTCATTTTACTCTGTGGCATAACGTTGATTCTGTTTTTCTGTTATTAATGTCAAGCCTGTTAATGGAATTTGTTATTTTTCCCTATTATCTTGAAAGGACCTATTATTAACTTGCCTAACTTTTCACAATTTAATCTATTTCCATTTTCTACATATACACTATCTCCTATCTCTAATTCTAACATTTTCATATTTATATCAAATATTGTTTGTTGCACTTGTGAAATTCTAATCTTCTGTCGGCAATCCTCTTCTCTTCCTTTTGTAGAGCTTTAATTTCATTTGGTAGAATACGGACATATGTACCATCTAGTAAATATTTTGGTGCTAAACCTGTAACAGAGTGTTCTGTTTCGTTATATTTCTGTATATATTCTCTTGTT
Organism: Eumaeus atala; assembly: GCA_017140195.1. NCBI lineage: Eukaryota > Metazoa > Arthropoda > Insecta > Lepidoptera > Lycaenidae > Eumaeus > Eumaeus atala. The sequence continues at coordinate 285,832 of JAFELO010000197.1, forward strand.
ACTGTCGCCCACATTCCGTTATTATTTTCCTCATTTATTTTAAACTTCATTTTATTTACTATTGTTCTGTTTCTAACACTTGCTTTGTTAGTTTTATAATTTCACATTCTGTGTTTTGAAGTTGCAATAAGTGCTATATCTGGTGTAGTGGTTTACCTAGATACTCCAAAGCCAGCTATAATATCCATTGACATTATATCAAATGATTTTAAAGCTGAACCCAGTTGTGATATTAATCCAAATTTTCCTTGATATCTCGATTTATTTTTTATGCATGCACATTTCAAATGTTTTACAAATATTTATGATATTTTTTGTTATGTTTTTAGTTGTATATATTGGATTTTTTTTTCTGCAATTACCAATATGACATAAATCTTAATGCACCCATTTTATAAGTTTTTTACTAAATTCTTCTGAGAGGATATTTTATTTTTTATTTTTTTATAATAGGTTTTATTTTTGTATATTCGAATTTACTTAGTATCTTTTATTCTTTCATTTGTCTCTTGATCTGCAACTATTTCCTATAGTTCCTCTGTACTATTTCCGGATTCTAACACCGGGATTCGGCTCAAGTAGCCTTTACATTTTATGTACCAGGTATATATTTTAACATAAGGTCATATTGAAATAGGTAATATGTAAGGTCACCCAATTCTTCATCCGTCTTGCATTTAATATTCATGTTCTCTAGAGGATTATGGTTTGAGTAAATAGTGAATTGTTATCCAATAAGCCAATGTTGCAAATTGTTTTCCTTTTTTAGAAATATGCCACTGGATTGTATTTACCGTCTAGTTGTCTGCTTTAATATTGTACGATACCCTCTAAAGATAAATCTGTAAAGATTTTTATTGGTAAGTCTTTGTTAAAATATTCCCAGCCTGTGAGAACATAAATATTTTCTTATTTGATTAAATGATTCTTCGCACTTCTCTGACTTGGCGCAATTATCTTATGTAGTGGCTCTAAGTTATATTCATGGTAAAGGTCGATGTTTCTCCAGAATTGTCTGATATTCTTTTGCGTCTTAGGAGTTGGACAAAGTTTTATTGAGACCAAATTGTCATTCAAGGTTCAATCGAATTGCTCTGAATTACATTAATCTGAGTATATCAAAATGTCAACAATAAAGTTTACGGAGTATCCTGTGAGATTGCGCTTTCCGACGGAAACGGAAGGTAGGTCCACTGGGAGTGGATATTCACTCGTGATGGTAATGTCCAAAATGTTGAGTATATCCAGTGTGGTAAAATATTTCCAATTTATAGTTTTGATAATTAAATCATCTATTGCAAGGTTGTGCTTGTGGAACAAAAATATTGTTTAACTCTCTGAAATCTATGCCTGAATTACAAATGGCGCTCATTTCTAGTCTATTTTCTAATAAAAACTATATTTTGATGAATGGTGTGCTTACTCGTTTTATCAGTATTCATATCTATTTCAATAATAGAATTATTATTTACATTTATAGCTTTGAAAATCGTTTCAGATTCAACTTTATTTTTCTTGGAACAACATGACTCCTCTGTATGGTATTTAATTCCTTTGTCTAAGGATTCTTACATGGCTCCTTCTCATTACTTTTATTTTTATGAAGAAATGTACTACTCCTTCCTGTGTTGGAGTTCTTCTTGTATATCATATCTCATAGTTTCTTATCTCGTTGAACAAAACAGTGGTGGCGTATTTAAAAATGTAACCTTCACGCCTATTATCATAATGTGAGATCAGAATAATCTGAAAAACATTTAACTTATTACAATAAAACAATTTTACGGATTTTATCGCGGTTGTACTGGTCCACCCGCGTCCATGGTTGCTGTAAAGCTTCAGAAACGTTGGGCTAATAAAAATTTAAATAAACCGTGATAAAATAAATCCGTAGAAGTAGTTTTATTGTAATGAGTAACATCCGCGTAAACGTATTTAACTTAATTGAGATAAACCCAAAAGTCTGTTGCAATAATATCTATTGCAACAGACTTTTGAGTTTATCTCAATTCTTCATTCTCATTGTTTTGGAGTCTATCGCTTTGTTTACATCTAATATAAATCGTTCTTTTTTTATACCATAATTACTTAACAACCCTCCTTTGTTATGCGGAAGCATGAGTGACTATGCCACATCCTTGGTTTTTTTAAGTTTTTAAAAAATTGTGTTTCCAGTCATTGTAATGAGGTTACTGTTAGTTTTATGGCCATCGAGCTATACCAATCCAAACGTGATTTTTCCAAAAACAGCCACAATATCTCGAAACGCTCACACCCTCTTTAAAATTTCTCCATCCTTTGCATTGCATTGCATCAGGATTCTTGCTTGTGAATTTTTCCATAATAAATTTCTCTGAAACATTTATTATGTTATGTTGATTTTGTTTCTTCTAATTGATTGAATGTATTGTCAATTCTTGACGGACAATATGTTAACACTTAAATAAATAAATAAACTTTATATACTTTTTCCGCATTTTTTTTTCGACTTATCATCATCCTGACCCCGAAGAGACACCATCGAAACCGAAAGTATACAAAGTTTATTTATTTATTTAAGTGTTTTATTTCTTCGTCGTAGTTTCTATTAATTTTTCCAGCATATGTTGCAAATGGTCATATTTTTCTCTTGGTTGTTCTGTGCTCATTTCTTCCAAGTATTGGTCTAAAACTTATACATTACCTTCCTCATCTAAATATATTTTCTTTGATCATCATCCAATTTTGTCCATATTTTTCTACTTTAATTTTTTTAATGCTGTTCTTTATTTTTGAGAAAGTGTTCACTTTAACAATATATGTACGATGAATCATTGAAAGTTGCCTCTCCCGCAGTGGACAGATAAAGGCTGATAATGATGGTGTATGATGAATCACCGGTTTCAGCTCATCAGGTAAAGCATAATTCTTTTTTCTGTAGGTACTTAAAACTTTGTAACTTCAGAGTTATGGCTAACACATTACATTTGCCATCATTAGAGGCTATCATCGTAAACTCAAGTTGCAGCCGGTACTTCTTCTTTTATAAGATATATTATTGAGGCTTTTCAAAATAACAATAAAATGCAAAAAATAATCTGAACCACCATCTCGAAAACGGGTAAAAATTTTATGTTCAGGGTGTAACGGTGGCGATAGATGGATTTAGATAAGTTTTATCTTCAGAAAATGTCGTTCTAATTGAACAAAAACTTTATACAACATCATTAGAATACGAAGCTAAGTTTCGCCACGAGGTACGAAGATACGAGAAATCAAGCGCGTTGAAACGTAGGAACCCCGGGTTCAAATCTTGGGCCAATTGCTTCTTCTTTTATTTTTCTCTTTTTTTCGTCTGTAAGTAGTTTGTATAGTTATAATTAAACACTGATATACTAACGAAACCCAGCAAGCTCGGTATATCCAGGAACTGATATTTAAATACCTATTTACTACTTTATATTTATTCTTTCACGAAAAGACTAGTAAACGTGATAAAGACAGAGGATGATAGATAGTGATTATCGCAGATTTCTGTTACAATCCTTCGTATCTGATTCCTTTGGATATATTTGGCGTGGGTGAAACCGCAAGGAACAAAGTCATCTATCCCTATTTGAAAAGAAAGTAAATTAGGGCCGATGCAGACTCTCCGAATTCAGGCCCTTATTTCGAGAAACCAAAAGCATAAATTAATCAAAATTGAAGCAAATACGCCATTTCGGCCGAGCACCTTTTAAGCTGAAAGCTTTCGTTGATGAACAAATACTTTTCAGACCCTTCTACAGGTGAGGCTCATTTACCTGAATAATCAATTGCGGTTTTAGAGCACTCTCGTCGTTTTACCCTCCTGTGCCAAAAAGGGTACTTCTCAGACTTTTTCCGAATAATCAGAAGGACTAACATAGTTTTAGCTATTATAGATCGAATAGGTGTAATATTTGTTATTAGATTTTGCCTAACAGTATAACTATGTCTACAGAAGCAGGTGCGCTGCTTAGCCCCACCATGGTTCAAGCCTTGTCGTGGCAGTGGGGCTTAGTAGCCTGCGAAGCTAATTGAACCGAGGGGGATCTTTGGACCACTCTTGTAAGAAGAGGGGGCCAAAGATCAGGAGGAGGAATCGCTCTCGGTACCCCTCTTATAAAAAGAGGGGACCAAAGAGCAACAGGAGGTGGCGCTTATGCGCACGGGGCAAGGGGCGAGAGAATGTTAACCTCACCCCATTGCACTGTCCCTAAGTCGGTGGGGATGTCCTGCAGTGCTGGGCAACCCCATCTCTGGAGGTGGAGTTGGTCCCTTACGGGGCTGACTAGACGTCGAAGTGGCCTGATGATTTGTTGTTCCAGGGCACCTCACCAAGGACGGCATTGATGGCTTGCTGTGATTTTGTAGGTATTCGGCATTCTCATGTGCCACGAGTTCCACACATCACTGGACCCCACCCAGGGCCACTGAAGTAAATGCGTTTCCCCGAGTCAACAAAAAAAAGGTGCGCTGCTTAGCATCTGGAGCCTAGGTATACACTTGGCGAGTAACAAATTTTATTAAATATCCACCGCTGGCCGCTGAGCGCCAAGTTGTCCTACAGTGTTCTTTTTATAAGTCGGGGAATTCACTGTGGAAAATCCCCAGGACGAAAGCCCTGGAGTATGTGGATTGAATAACCAAACTACAGAGAGCCTAAAGTGTATCTTAGCCAGTAGCTAGGATATACAGCACTAAGTTCTGAGCGCTATACTAAGTTCGAAGCGCGTAGCAGAGCCAGTGCGGACGTAGCCTAAGAACCTTTGCCATCAAATCCCTTAAAACGTTACATAACGTATTAAAGCGCGGAATATGCGACACAAATTGGAGGAAACATCTTGGGCGAGCAAGTCAAACGTATCCTATCCATCAGGGGAGGCAGGGGATTAGGTATTACCCGCGCTGAGGCGCATTTTTATAATTGAGATTTAAGGCGGGGATTCAAACGTAATTCGGCGGGATCATATTATAAGCCATTTATATTTCTGTGTAGCTCCACGTCAGCTTTATTAATGCATAAGCGGTGTTTAGCACGAGGTAGAGTTCTTGCTGGGTTGCAACCGAATTGAACCAGCGTGATGGGAGGTACCGCTCATTTGTTTCCGAAAAGTTACTAGCCGTCCCTGACGCGCTGAGCAGACTTTCCTGTGGCCCATTATAAGGCAAGGCTCTGGTGTGGCGATACGCCTGCACAGCACTTGTGCAGATGACATCTACTGTAGTTGTCAAGAGTTATCAAATGGCGCCGACTTTTAGTTTTAGGGTTCCGTGTCCCAAGGGATGTAAAGTCATAGGGACCTATTACTACGAATCCGATGGCCGTGTGTCCGTCACCAGGCTGTATCTCGTGAACCTTGATAGCTAGATAGTCGAAATTTTCGCAGGTGATGTGTTGCCGCTGAAGCAACAAATACTGAAAAAAGAATTAATCAACTACTTAATGAGTCTCTTATACAGAAAATGTGTTATTCGCAAGGTTATATAGAAAACGGAGGACTTCGTGCGCGAGCCCAACTCGCACTTGGCCGGTTAAAAAATACTGTAGCACATTTATTTTTTGGAATTTCTTTAACAAATTCAGATATTTTGATCGTGCAAGATTTATAGATCTAGGAAGCGTCTTCAGAACACATTCAGGCTTTTATTATATACTATCGGCGGGGAAACGAGCAATCGGAGACTCGTGACGACTACCTACTCCCATGTCTATGCATGCGTGTTATTGTAGTGCCCTCCGGTCCTCTTCTCCTCCAATGGCCAAAAAGACTACTTAAAGCTGGGCGGAAAGTCAGATCATTCAGCGAGTGTTGTTCTAACATATCATAAGTTATTACTGCCTGTTATTGAAAGAGTTATAAATAATAAATTATACTAAATCTACATTTACGATTAACCCTTTCACATATTGTGATACAAGGCAAAATAAAAGTGAAGATGGCCAAGTTCAGTATGAACACGTCAAGGGGTGTAGCTTTTGTGAAAGTTTACGTCTGAACGGATGCCAAGTTTCTCAGCACTTTCATAAATGATAGCTATAAAAGGCAGAAACTTTTCAAATTTGTTCAAACAAAATGCATTAGCATCCATTGCTATGGAGTTTATAAGTTGACGAATTTTATTTAAGCATTTTGACTTAATTTCCAATTATTTGTTCACTCCACATGTAACATATTCGTCATAGAGAGAATATAGATAGGGAAGGAATGCCAATGGTGCCAGTTCCAGGCAGTTATATTGACGGCCGTCTTGGTTAATCCTTGTCTATCTAATCTCCAATGCGCACGTCGCAGGGGGAATGAATAAAAAGAGAGTTTCTTCCGACTTAGACATCCACGTTTTAGGCTGGACTCACACCTCTATCTGTATTCTCATTATGATATTCGTACAATATCAACGCTATACAAGTCTTACGTCAAGCACGACACTCCCAAACAAGTGCTGACAGTATGCGTCGACGAACAGGGCCTATTCAGAGACAATACATAAGCGGCGGTAGGCGACTCAGTGAGAACTGTCTTATTTCGCCTCGACGTTGTCAAAAAATAATATTTCACGAAAAGACTAGTAAACGCGATGAAGACAGACTATGATAGATAGTGATTATCGCAGATTTCGGTTACAATCTATCGTATCTGATCTCTTTGGATATATTTCGGTTACAATCTATCGTATCTGATCTCTTTGGATATATTTCGGTTACAATCCATCGTATCTGATCTCTTTGGATATATTTCGGTTACAATCCATCGTATCTGATCTCTTTGGATATATTTCGGTTACAATCCATCGTATCTGATGTCTTTGGATATATTTTGCGTGGTAGGAACTGCGATCAACAAAGTCATCTAATTCCTATTTGAGAAGAAAGTAAATTAGGGCCGATGCGGACTTTCCGACAACGGGTCTTTATTTCGAAAAACCAAAGACATAAATTAATCAAAATTAAAAGGAAATTAAAAAATAAAGCCATTTCGGCCGAGCACCTCTTAAGCTGAAAGCTTTCGTTGATGAACAAATACTTTTTAGGTGAGGCTTATTTACCTGAATAATCGATTGCGGTTTTAGAGCACTCTCTTCGATTTCCCTGCCATGCCAAGAAGGGTATGCTTCTCGGACAGCAGCAGTAGGCGACTCAGTGGGAACTGCCTTATTTATTGAATGCGGATGTGTCCAAATAAAACGTTGTCCAGCATTTTATCCGACTGCGCTAGTAGGACCAGCATACATACATACGTAGATGACTATGCTCCCTGATAGCCTTCGTTATTTCGATTTATCCTGAAAACACGAGCGACACAGTCGGGTTAGATTTTGAGTGCGCGAGTGAAAGAGGCCCTCGATTGGATGATACTTATATTAGGAACACAGTGACGTCGGCAATTACAGTAGGTCCGTGATCAACCGGTACTAGTAACGATTAGATTGGTGCCGGACTGGAAAACCTGAAGAAAAGGGGTTTTTAACGCGAAGAGTTTAATCCATTACAATTAAAACAAATCTATGATCTAAAAACAGTACAAAGTTAATTACAGTACAATGAAAAGTATCGAGTTAGAAGTTTGAGAGCGTATGCCGCATCACGAGTTCATGACCCACTTAGCGCGGAGGTCGATACGGTCTTTGCGTAAGCGAAGCATGCCACGAACTCGGCCCGACCGACAAGCGCACTACCGCATGCTGCGCCCGAGCCGTGTCATATGTTGTGCGTCATCGTAATTATCATGATGTCGACGAGGCGCGGCGCGCGGTGGCCGCGTGGGTTGATTGGCTACAAACGTGTCCGTGGCTTAACATTTCTCCTGCGGCACGACGACAGTAGGTATACCTATTCCCCACCATAGTTCAAGCCTTGTCGTGACGGTGGGGCTTAGTAGCCTGGGGTGAACCCAGGCGAAGCCAATTGAACCGAGGGGGATCTTTGCACTCCTCTTATAAGAAGAGGGGGCTTAAAGATCAGGAGGAGGAATCGCTCTCGGTACCCCTCTTATAAGAAGAGGGGACCTAAGAGCAACAGGAGGAGGCGCTTCTGCGCACAGGGCAAGGGACGGGGATGGGAACCTCATCCCATTGCACTGACCCAAAGTCGGTGGAGTTGTCCTGTAGTGCTGGGCAACCCCATCTGTGGAGGTGGAGATGGTCCCTTAGGGGGCTGACTAGCCGTCGAGGTGCCTGATAATTGTTGTTCCAGGGCACCTAACAAAGGGCGGCACTGATGACACTCGCGGTGGTTTTTGTGGGTATTCGGCACTATCATGTGTCGCGAGTCCCACACGCCACTGGGCCTCACGCAGGGCCGGTGAAAGCGCGTAATGCGTTTCCCCGCTTCATCAAAAAAAAAGGTATACACCGACCGATCTAGTGATATATAATCCACGCCTACCCTATCAGGGGCCTGACGTGAAGGTTTGTTGTTGTTGTAGACCGATCGGTTAGCCCAAATTAAGGTAGGAAAGGTTACACTAATTGGCATAGCGCAGGAATAATCGATACATCATTTTTTATGTAATTTAGAAATCCCCTTCAAGCCCGTATATAAATATTGGGTTTTTGCAGTTTAGAGCCAAACAGTCATCTTTGCTTAAAATACACTAATAAATAATGTATATAAAACATATCTTCATGCTTTTCCCCGTTTCGGATATATAACAACTATAAAGTTGAAAAAGTTGTATGCACAGGTTTCCGTACCGCTTGCGAGATGGTGCACTTGCTGTCCCGGCAGGCCTGTTCCACGACCTGTTACGATCCTGTCCCGGCCGAGACTATTCAATGCGTTTCAACGTGTAACTCCGGCACGCGACTGGGTGGAGACTTGATTCTCAATGTGCACAAAACACGGAAGCGTTACACTAGTGTTACGCTCCATCACTTACTGTTTCCCATGATTTATTCCTCATATTCTTTTTCATAATGCTTAAGGAGTAAATTAAATAATGTCTAAAAGAGCACAGGTTGTAACACCTGTGAGAAAGTATCTATTGAATAATAAAGAATGAGTGTGTTAGGTCCGCGGGTAAAGTAAACTTAAGGAGTAAACTCCGTAAGAACGAGCACGTTTCTGAAGTGAAATTTTTGTCACCGCGTTAGTGCGAAAAGCTTAAACTGAAAAAAGGATTGTTCTGGAGGTGAGTTTCGCTCCCGCTCGTACCCGGCCCACACCGAAGGTTGCGCGGTGACCGCTGGCCGGTCTCCGACCCACTTGCGTAGTATTTGTGACGGCACTGATTGGCACGCGCTCCTGCCCCACGCCCTACTCATCCATCATCAAAAACGGAGAAGTCTTCCGTACATAGGAGGTAGGTCGTTAACAACTACGTACCTGTAATGTAATATACGTTTCTTTGTCGTTACAACAAAAATGTGGATGTTTATGGGCGTTGGTAGTCGTAAAAGATTCGATAGCTTATCTTCAAATATGACCGACATCTATGAAGCGAATTCGTTAGCCAACATACGTGGGGGGACACTCAGAAAGATTTGCGAAAGTAAAAAAAATGTTCTATAAATAAATGTGTTTCTATTAAATATTTTCATGTATAATATTGCGGGGAGCCGCTGAATGCAAGTGGCTTATGACCGTGACCTACGGCGCTCTATGGGGGAGGCCTATATGCAGCAGCGGACGTCAACCGCCTGATGGTGATGATGAAATATTTCCAAAATAGTCTCCACCAGCATCAATACGAAGTTTAGCGCGTCTAAACCAGTCCTCGAAACACTTTTTGCATACCGCAGCAGCACCGGCTTTACAGCCAGCTCAAACGCTGACAACGCGACGAAAATCGTATCTCTTTGAGCGGATTTTTTTATTTTAGGGCATAAAAAGAAGTCACACGGTGCCTTAGGTGATCATGTTGGTCAGGGCGGGAAGGAACAGATCCAGGGCCTAAGAGTTTAATCGGCGTGATGTCCATGAAGTCCCTCGTTGATCCTGTAAAGGAATTTAGACCAGGAAGAATTGAAGTAGCTAGCGGGCATATTTACCCTGCACTTCTAGATTGCTTCATTTTGGTAGGTATCGCTTCCTTTTGAAATACCTAAACTGTCGATTGACTTTCGTTTCTGGATCCTATTGATAAAACCAGGACTCATCACTTATAAAGATGTCGTAAACGCGTCGAGACGTGTCTGCATCAAATTTATCTATCATGACACGGCCACTCAACCCGAGCCTGTTTCTGTGCCCAGCGCGAAACTATCCTCCTCACGCGAAGATATTCCAATGAAATCTCATGAACATGAATCTCCTGATACGTAATAAATAAAAGAGGACAAAAGAAGTATTTTGAACTGTTTCAATGCTAGGACGTTTTAATGCTAGGACACCACATCATTTTACATCCCGTAAAGTTTGTCGACCACGCTTGAATTCGTTGCACCAACAACCGCGTACGGTTGCCTCGGAAGGACTTTCATCCATTAATGCCATTTGAAGTCTATCGTATGATTCGTTAGATCGTATCGTAGATTTTCATTCAATCCTAGAAACACGTTATGAATATGAAATTACATCAGCAATAGTAGAGTAGGTAGACTTTGTCAATGAAACGGCCATCCTCTATAACGTGGCAGAATTATTGTATTAATAACAACTTACATTAATTAAATAAACGGTAACATAATTTCAAAAAATAAAGAGAATGTAACTAAATAAATAATAAATACCCGAGGTAGGTAACTTCAGCAATAAACTAAGAACAACAAGCCTCGAGGCCTTGAAGTGTAACTTTAAAAGATGTTTTAAATCAATATCTTAGTAAGGGTGTAATGACGTAATGTATCTCCAACAGGCTACCACAGACAACTTCAAACTCTTCAGCCTTTGAGATAAGAACAATCTGTCTTCAAAAATATATTACTGTAAAAAAATGTATTTTATTCTAGTTCACATGTTGCCTTATGAAAAAGTAACACCACTGTGCCACATTAGCTGTGAAAACTTGAGGCAGGGCACACGGACCGGACGGTGGGCGATGGTAAATTAATAGAGACGCTCATGAACATCCGGAGACATACCGATACTAACTCTGTAATACTAAAACTACTCACCATCAAAGTAACAAAAATGTCTAAATTATAGAGTACCAAAATAACCTCGTTATTATTCGTCTAAAATATGTCTTTGATACTTTGCGTCAAATCCTCCTCGACCTCTGAGGCCTCGAGTTCAAAGTCCAGCATGTGAAGCGATACGAGTAATTTGGACCTCGAGTCTTAAATGCTTTTGGTTTGTGTCCTCTCGGCAACAATGTAATGTAAGAGGATATTGAATTTATGAGGGTCAAACACGCTTTGCGAATTACCGTAAATCGTTATTTTGTGCACCCTTTTCATTCCTTAAATAGGTTTTTAATCCCTTATATAGGATGAGAGAGCAAATTAGTATGTGATAGATGGCTAGCACCGCCCATAGGCATCCGACATTATATCCTTATTTCGTGTAAACTTTTAAAAAATATTGGCGACCGCACGTTTTTCTTCACGTAAATTGTTAGTTTCCCACTGTTGCTGTGTCGCTTGGCTCCGTCAGGTCATTAATTCCAATCAACTGCAGCAAAACGTATCAAAAATAAAGCTATGCGTGCGGCGTACAACTCGCCAAGGCATTACTATCAGCACTCTTGTTAGCTTGGTACTGGACTACTAGGTCAGACATTTTGTTTTTCTTATTATTTTATTGGTCAATTTTTCCCTACGAATATCCTTTGTATTGTTATTACCAACTTATTCTAAATTTCCCATTCGATGAATAAATAAGGGAAAATATTTAATAATAATGAACAGTTTGCATTATTAAACGCGCTAATCTCAGAAGCCACTGGTCCGATTTGAATAAAATCTTACTTGGATACCTGGCCCATTTATCAGTAGAATTAATATTCAGGTTGTGCGGGTGAAAACGTGGCGCTGTTATATAGTAAACATCCAGAAACTTTCAAATAATATAAGCGAAGCCACTTCAGCATTGTTAATTTAGACATAATCGCACTGCCTATTTCCAAGCTGTCCATTGAATTAATCAATAATAATTGGATTTAATAAATGCTAAATATCACGGACGTGCCACCAGTAAATGCAAAGGTGAGCGTCTTTTAAAATAATATTAGCCATGTAACTAAGTACCGAAGAAAAAAAAAGTAATTTTGTCATGGTATGTTCGTGAGTATTGGTTGATATTTTGTATTCTAGTGTTAATGAGAAAAGTAACACGCTTTGAATAAAAACAACAAATACAATTCACGTATTATTGACTGCAGGTTTATCTAATCTTTTATCAAGCCAATATCAACCAATTAAGCCACCGCGAGGCCTTGGCTATATCAATATTACGCCGCCAAACTACGAGCTGGTTTCACATAAAATAATGCGTATATGTAAACATAGAATAGAATGGACCTACTAATTGTGCGGAGTAAGCAATAAGCAGATTACTTTTATAGCCAACGTAATTACACTGCCAAGGACACGCACGCTGACGTAAGTCTGACCTAATCACGAACCTCAATAAGTGCGATATCACGAGGAACACCTCCCTTCGCATTCATAATATAACAAATGGCAGATACGTAAATAAATACGATACTGGCCAAATGGGCCAATGTTTTGGTTTTAGTCGTGTCAATGTACGCAGTTGACACAACATGCACACGCGACAACGTGCGGCTGACACTGCGACAGACACACAGGCACAGCACCTGCCCGTGCGTGAACGCCAGTCCCCACTACCGAGACTGCGAACTACTTCACCTACTGACTAGTGTTAGACGGACTCCGGCCGAGACGCACGGTAACTCACCTTTTTAATTTGAAAGTGTTCAGGACGCAGTGTCTCCTGAATCTCCTGCTCGGTCCCGCGCGGCGCCGCCTGCACAGAGCTGCGGAACCCGTCCAGCACCCCCTTGAAAGTGAACTTCTTCATCGCGAATCACGTATCGCGCGAATCCTTTGTCCGAAGGCCGCCCGGCCCCGGCTACATCACAGCCATCCGCCGCGGACAGCGAGCCGGTTTTGGCAGAAAAGGGAAGGAACTCTCCCGCGCTCGTGCCGCTACTGCGCAGGGCCGCCCGGGCCGTCGCCGACACGCGCCCGCCTAGCCGACGATCGACGAAAACTAGGCGAGGCACCTCCGGAATGTACGGCAATGCGGTCTGCCAACAGATCGATACACAAGAAAAGCAACACACGCGCATTAAGCGCAATTTTGACACGCGCCGTCACTCAGCCCGCTGCAAACTGGTTGGAAATAGTGCGAGAAGCTCGATCGTTCCCACCTACAGCGCTACCGACAGAGATGAATACATATTGCGCATGAAGGTTCATACGTGACACGATAGAGAAAAATTCACAGCTGATAGTAGCTTGTGGCGTCCGACGACAGAGAGCGCTCCTCACAATAATAATGTGACGTGTATAGCTTTCAACAATGTAACGTCATTGTCATATGTCAAGTCAACTAGTTTGTATTTTCCAAATTATTTCGTCATTGTGAGTACTAGTATATAAGTATTATCTATGATTGTGAGTTTGATACTTGCTAGTTTCCCTGTCAAAACCAGAGAAATTTATAATTGTTTTTCTCGCTAAACTAGTGAAAATAATTATTTGTACATAGACATGTCTTACAAAGTGCTAGCCAGAAGTTTTCGGACATTGAGTTATGTGGGAAGCTACAAAAAAATCAGAGACCGGCCTTTAAAGTGAGTTGCTATACAAATAGATTTATTTTACAAACATGTAACATGTTTAATAACATTATTTTAAACCGGTTTTCTTTGTTTATATAATAGACGTATACACCGAACGTTCCTTATACTTACTGTTGCGCAAAAACCGTAAGTGTAAAGCAAGGCTACTTTTATCAGGTTTAAAGATAAACTCTCGACACCTTAAGATTGAAGACGAGTGGGTAGTGTTTTATTTTAGGATTTACGTTTCTTACAATAATATGTGTTTAACACAAATAATACTTCTTTCAGTTAAAGTCTTAAATCGAGTAGACTGAATTTAAAGATTCTATGAATTGGGAGTTCTAGTGGTGGGGGTGTAATCTTAAGTGATTTCATGCAATTTTGGCTACAGGAGATGTGCCGATTAAAAAGAAACATCTTAGTATAGTGATAATAAGCAGGATTTCGCAACAGATGAACTGAAATCGAGTGTTTTGCAAGAGGAAGCTCATCATTCATTATTATCAGCCCTCATCCGTCCACTGCTGGACATAGGCTTATTTCAATGATCGCCAAGACAGCCGATCTCCTGCCACTCACATCCATCCACTGCATCAGCTACTGCACGGAAATCATCTTCTCACCTAGTGAACGCTCCACTCCAGAACCTTACAGGACCATCTGCCACCGTTTCTTCTGAGTGAGTGCCCATTGACACTTCAGCGAACTTATTTGTCGCGTGATATCAGATACTTTAATTCTCTGCCTATAACTTTCTTACGGACAGAGAAAAACACCCAACATAGCATATTCAAAGCTTCCACAAACTTGCTGCTCCAGTTATATGCAACAATTAAAACTTTAATGATGGCCCAAATATGCAAATAATTCGAAAAAAACTGGTATGTCGAACTGATACTTACAACATCTTACTAATTTAATTCTAACTCACTTAAGACACACACATTCATAAAACAGAAAAATCACAAGAGTGCACATTTATATAAAGTGTAAAGTTGGAATAAACAGAATAGCGGAAAAAAATATTTTTTAAAGTTGTAACAAAAATGATATTAAAAACAATTGGTGCAAACAACTAAAACTGCATTAAACCACTTGAATTTAATCCCTTTAAGTCCCCTACACTAAAAAAGTCCTCCATTTCAGTTGAATTTTTACACAATTTTACTTTTTTAGCTCTATACTAAGAAACAAAAATAAAAAAAACTGTCATATTTTTGGTGACCAGAGTCCTACGATTCCTCATTAATTAGTCCCTGCTATTTCCCCCACCCCCTATAAATGTCATAGAACTTACAAATGTTGGGCGACCCGATTTGGGCCCATGCTTTCAAAAACTCTATTTTCATGACACTTAAGTATGAATGTTATCGTCATCATCAGCCAGACAATGTTCACTGCTGGACATAGGCCTCCCCCACAGAGTCCCACAGATCACAGTCACGAGCCACTTACATCCAGTGGCTGCCCATCACCTTAACCAAGTCATCAGTCCATTGGGTAAGAGTGCAGGTTGCCATTAGTGCAATCAATAATAAAATGTGTCATATCACCCATACTTCTAACTACTTAATTGATAAAAGTAGCTATTATTGGTATGAAATTTGGAAGAAACGCTTTTTACTAAAAAGTACAATGGAAACATCAGAAACTCTAATCAAATGAAGTTCAACTTCTGAGTAATAAAAACTTTGGTAAAAGTAATTGGGTCTACACTATCAGGCAGCTACCTCTCACTCACATGATACAGCCTTAAAAGTGATTACTATGCTGATGCACTTCATGTGGTTTGAGAGTAGCCAGAGATTGATCTCCATTATAAAGAAAAAGATGCAAAACATAAGCGAGGTAAATTTTTATGCTTGATTTCTTGATCACTATTTCACATAATTTTTCTTGTCATATTTTTTTATCTGGCATGCCTTCCTTCAGCAGTTTGTTAAGGTGCAAAGTCTAGGAACATTAACAGTGTTGTTTTATTCTTAGTCTTGTTCATTTTCAGATTATACTGTGCAGCATTTGTAGGTATTGGTTATGCAGCATACAGCCAACTCAAAAATAACAAAGCTGAGATGAAAGAGCTGATACAGCTCAAAAATTATATGGCACAGCCGATCACACCTCTTAGCCAGCTGGAGAAGAATCAGGACGATATGAAGACACAGATGGAACTGCTCATCATGAGGATACAGGCAGAGTTCTGTCGAGCTCTGGAAATGGAAGAGGATGAGGTAAACTTTCATAACACATCACACAACATATAGTATTAATTGCATGCTAGTGGTCTGCCCATACATTGCTCGTGAAGAACACGGGCCGGATTCCTACCTCAACAAATTATTATGATTAATCGTGGATTGCTCTAATCATTGGTGAAAACTGCTTGCAAATCCATTCAGCAGTTTGAAAGACACCCTAAGGTTGCTCATATGCTTTAGCCTCCTTCATTATATTCCTTTCAATTGGGTTATGTGACATTGTCTCCTACAAATGCATAAAGAGTTATGGCATTACCATGCAATTTAAAATACAGCAACTTTGTAGATAATCATATCATGAATAAGATTCATTTAAGTTTTGATAAACAAAATAGAGATACATTCATTGCGGATCAACAGCAATGCTATGCCTGTCAAAGCTAAACACTTATCCATCAAATCTTTAATCAATTGAGGATCATCATAGACCTAGCCAACGCAAGTTGCGAGGGAGACATAAGTTGCTAAGTCAGTGAGGACAGAAAAAGACAGTTACATTTCACATATGAATTTAAGGCCAACAAGAGAGCCTCTCATTATCTCATACTTACGTTTGGTATAATTAAAGCAGTTTTAAATCCGTTGTGTATTGTAAGGCACATTTTGTTAGAATTAAAAAATACACATATTGAAAAGGAACATTTATTTATTTGCCATTCTTGATTATATTTTGTCTCTTTATTATTGAAATTAAATATTTAACAAACAGTCCAAATTTCTTGTATTTCAGATCAAATTAATTAGTTTTATAGAATAATATTTATTTAATAGAGTAGTCGTATTTTCTATTTTCTCCATGCGGTTATAATGCGAGCCAACCATGCGATGAGCTTATAATAACGCCCCTCATTAGCCCCGGGTTAGAAAAATGGTTTAAAGCTGTTAAACATACAAAGTGATTTTAAAATTAGTTTTTAGTCATTGTGTTAGTAGTTTCAATAAAAGATACACCTAGAGGTATCACGTCCATGATGATTGTAACGCCCATCTGGCCAATTGGCTTTGCTCACGTACTACCGATCATGCGGGAAGATCTTTTCATGACTTTGCTTTGGCATATTGTTTTACACAATTCGTATCATCGCCCAAGCGAATCCTAGTCGTGGAAGACCATACTCCCTCCATGTTGGACCTTCTGATGACCTCCCACCCGGCAAGCCCAAAGGAGAATTGACGGAAAACAGCTAACTGGTTTCCGTCAATTCTCCTTTGGGCTTGCCGGACCACTGCCTGATACAGGGTACAGTGCCGATTAGACGTAGACCACGGCCGGACTTTGTAGGCTGTCGTCGCGTCTGGCACTATAGGTTAGCATATTGGGATGGGTTGAGGCCATTCTTGGCATCCTACCCATAGGGGCGGATTTGCTTCCTGCTCGATATCCCTGACGCCGTTGTGGAGTCTGTCGCTAATGTGGTGACTTAGGGCATGGAACCAGTCATTTCGTTCTCTGCGGTACCGATTGGCGGCAAGTCGTAATCTTGATTTGGATGTTCCTATAAATTCGCACTTCGCCATAAACTGCGAGTGTTACCAAGCATATGCAGCAACTGGAAATTCTCAGGACGAAAATTCCAGAGTACTTAAGAAGGATTATAATTCTGCCTCTAGGGCCATCAAAAAAAAATTGCCAAATCAAAGTAAGAGCACGTAAACAACATTGGCGAAAGACTAGTTCGCCTTCCTTCAGGAACTCGTGCATTCTGGTCCCACGCCAAGGAATTTTGCTAAGCCATCCCTCTCCTTTTTGCACCGGAATAAGGAGTAGTGAATCACTGGCCCGTGCCGCAAAAGGGAAAGCCGAGCTTCTGTACTCTCCTTTTGCGTCGCACTCCTTCTTGGATGATTTGGGTACTCCGCCTACTATCCCGTAGTGTGGTTACTCGATGCCGGATATTATATTCCAGCAGAACGCCGTGTGTAAAGCACTGCTTTCCCTGGGCATTCATAAGTCGAGTGGGCCTGATGGCACCGCTCTGATTATGCTGCAAAAATATGCTCCGGAGTTGGCTCTGGTACTTTTGATTCTCCTACTCTCTTGGCGTAGTCCCCAGCTCTGGGAAGACAGCCTTAGTGCAACCGATCACTAAAAAGGAGACCGCTCCGACCCATCCAACTACCGATCCATTGCGACAACCCCTTTGTTTTCCATAATTATGGAATCCTTTATCAATTGCCAGCTCTTGCGATACTTAGAAGATAATCAAATAATTAGTGACCATCAGGTTTCTGTCGTGGACGTTCAGCTGCTTATCTTCTAATTTCACGCACTGATGGACGGACGCAGTTGAAACCAAGGAGGAGGCATTGGCGGTTACTCCGGATGTAGCGAATGCCTTTGATCAGTTTGGCACAGAGCGTTCCTTTCAAAGCTTTATTCATACGCAATGCCAGCTCGTTTCATTTGACCGCATACAACGTAGAGTGACTCGAATCGTTGACGACCAAGTTCTCTGAGGACAGCTCGATTTCTTGGTCCCACGAAGATATATCTTTCGCCGTATTTTCTATGGGGAGTGTTCCGGGGAATTGTTCAGCCTAATACCAGCAGCAGAATTCCATCTTCGGGCATCGCGACAGTACTCTATGTTCCACTCCCATCACCTGGATGTCCGTAAATCCACAACAGTGCGGTTTCAACCCCACTTCTTACCGCGTACAACAGTACTGTGACACCAGCTGCCTCCGTCGGTACTTCCGATCCGATACGATTTAGAGGTCTTCAAAATTAGTTTTATATTTATGGTTCGTAAATAAATAAAAATAAAGAAAAGAGCAGAGCCATTCCTTAAAGGCCGGCAACGTGTCTGTAACACGCCTCGTCTTACAAATGTCTATGGGCAGCGGTAGTGACTACCCACCTGCTCGTTTGCCCCCTATCTCGTAAAGAAAATCATGGGTGTCAAGAAATAATTATTATTAAGAAGAGTTAAATATCGACTAGCTAGTTGACAGGTATAATAGAAACTTAATGAATTTTCCTAGAACTAACTTATTATCTCGAATACAATTTTAACACTCTGAATAGATAGAAGCGTGTTAAACCGCGGAGCACAGCTATTACATTAGACATATTGAACAATCCTATATTTTTAGGGCCAGTACTCTGTTAACTTAAACATCAAAGTTGGTTTTTTCTGCTTTGTAGGCGTGGAGAGATGACAAGACGGCCGACGAATTCGACGTTGACGAAATGTTCTTACCCACGCCGGTACGGTCCTTTATAACGTTGTAGCTACACGTTACAGACAGGTGACGTCCTTCACAGGACAACCCCACCGACTTTAGGACAGTGCAATGGGGTGAGGTTCCTATCCTCGCCCCTTGCCCCGTGTGCAAAAGCACCGCCTCTTTTTGCTCTATTCCCCTCTTATAAGAGGGGTGGGCGGATCTCGCCTGTGGCAGCCACATCTGCTGAGACTAGCGCAGGACGTATTATCGTGCCCAAGTGTGTCGTCGGACCTCTTTCGCGGACCTGAACTTATGCTGTGGAAGCGAAGTCCATTACAGCTTCATCAGATTGCTAGGAGTGGGGTAGAAACGGGGTCCGGTCCGAGTCCATCTAATATGCCGCCGATGTGAGAGATGCATCGCGATATGAGAACATTTATAATAGCTAATTTAACTATTATCATCATGACCAGAGAGTCTCCCGATCCTGATGTCAAGGGCAGCTCGCACACGGTAGCTAAGATGGCCTCGGTGCTGACATGAATGGATGGCTCACGGAGCGTATCATGACTGGGGGGGTTCCGTACCCCTCTTCACCGTTGCTGTGACGTTTCGAACGGTTTGTGAGAAGCTGGGAATGTCGTCCCTCGATAGTTACCATGGGGTTCCAGGTGCTCATCTGTCCCCTTACTATAAATAAAACTGTAGCGTGGTTTGTACCCGCAAGTGGCGGATCGACCCTTAAGCCGTTAGGCCTTCGCCTAGGTTGGCGTGATTTGGTGTGGACGAATAACATCGTATCAAACAAGGTTTAGGGCGGCTTAGTCCTGATTCTACTTGTCGTTTATGACTATTTGTATGTGGTATGACTTTCAGGAAGGCAAGTTCAAGGTGGACCGGTGGACGCGGGGAGAGGGCGGCGGCGGCATCACATGCGTGCTACAGGACGGCAGAGTGTTCGAGAAGGCGGGCGTGAACATCTCCGTCGTGTCGGGCACGTTGCCGCCGCCCGCCGTGCAGCAGATGAAGAGCAGGTAACTGGTCACCTGGTAAACGCGCGGAGACTGGAGGCGCAGTGTGTTCGAGAAGGCGGAAATTGACCACTGCGCGGGATCTTTCTCATCTGCCTGATGATGAAGGCGGGGACCAGGTCATGAGGCCTTTTCAGATAGAACGATGAGCTACTCTTGCTGTCTCAGTTGGGGGCTAAGACCCCGCGCTCCCATCGGTCGTGATAATAATACTTAATTAGCTGTTATGACTTTGATATTGGAGAAAGGGTGTTAGTCTCTCTCTGTGGTAAGCGACGGGTATGCTGTCGCGTTTTGTGCCGTTCACACATACTATATATTACAATAATAATAAATAAGTTTGCTCCGGAGAGCAGAGATTTACATCTTAGTTTGTTGTAGTGAGCAACATTCGCATTAACTCAAGACTGCTCTCCGGCTGAATGGGGCCCGATCAGCTACTATCTGCTACTTCTGAGGATCACGCGACATCCGCACCGAACCACACTATGTGACGAATCACATATCTAGCATAATGTTTTAGTATGCAAGGATGCAAAGGACACCGACGTCTATATACATCCGCACAATTGTTGTGCAGGCGTACTGCCCTCCACCCGCCTTTCCCTCCGATGCGCCTCTGTGTGGCTCGCACGCGCTTAGTACTACGCTGGATGGCTATCACTTTATACTGCCATTTTCAGTCTGCCGCCTAAGCAATAATAAAGTACGGTAGCTCAATCTTTGGTTAGTGTTATGCGAGTGAAAGCACTTTCCGTAGCCTTATTCAATAGCCAATGACTATTCAAAGTGTATAATCTAAAACGTGACTGTTGCAGAGGCAAAAACTTCGAAAACAAGGAATTACCGTTCTTCGCGGCCGGCGTGAGCGCCGTCATACATCCGCGGAACCCCCTGGTGCCCACCGTCCACTTCAACTACAGATACTTTGAGGTGCAGGACAAGAACGGTCAGTTGAGATGGCCGCGTGGAAGGAACACTACACTGACCACTGGACTGTAGAAAATTCGTTACGTTTACTTTGGTTTCGAGTGCCTGATCTTGCGCGGTCTCGGATGCCTCGCGTAGCTACGGAAAGAGCGCACTACTTTTAGGATAAACGCGTCATTTATCACATGCGCCACTGCGCCGTCACCCGTGTTCAATCACGTCATCGGCTGCTAATCAGGACCACAGAAATATAAAAATATACAATGTTATGCGATAATCCGTCTTTTCCGCCCACGGCACTGCCAAAACAACAGCAAAAAATCTTCACGTCAGTTCCTTGACACATGCCGCAGTGTTACAGACGTGTGACCAGCGCTCTACACCTGTGGAATTATTAACACCACGTTAACATATTCTCGTGCTGAGTACCGTGAGGACTTGTAGTATAGGTACTAGGCGACGGAAATGTATTTAATATTTTGATATATTTAAGATTTATACTATAGAAACACATATATAAACATCCATGACCTGGGTGAGATTCGAACCCGCGACCTCTCGCGTAACGCGTGGGTAACCGCCACGTTACCAGCTGAGCCAGCCGGTCGCTATTAAATAGTTAGCTACAAAGAGTTAATTAACAACGACTGGTCCGCGGTTTCCAGAGGTGCACTGGTGGTTCGGCGGCGGCACCGATCTCACTCCCTACTACCTCAACGAGGAAGACGCCGTGCACTTCCACCTGACGCTCAAGCACGCGTGTGACGCGCACGATAAGACCTACTACCAGAAGTGAGTAGTTCATTGCACCTCCAGGTGACTCTACATCTGTTCTAAACTTGTTTCGCTTCATTTATTTTCATGTTCCAATTCCAATGACAATCCAAACGATTTCTGATGAAGTCAGAACGATGACGATGAAACCTGATGACATGTTATAACACGTATCCACTCCACGACCACCCCATTGACGGAAACCTCGACGAGAGGCACCGCTTACTTGTCCAAATTGACATTGACAAACACTGAAAACATACACACATTTGACATGTAACTATGGACTGTACTGTACACATAGTGGTAAAAAGGTAAATTGTATGGAAAGTGTTTTACTGTGTCAATTTTGTTGTGTGCGTGTGCGTGTGCGTGCGTGCGTGTGTGTGTGTGTGCGTGCGTGTGTGCGTGCGTGCGTGTGTGTGTGTGTGTGTGTGTGTGTGCGTGCGTGTGTGTGTGCGTGTGTGCGTGTGCGAGTAGTGTGAGTGAGTGTGTGCGTGCCTGTGTGTGTGTGTATATATATTAAGCGCGCTTATTAACGGCACTACAAATCACAAAAATGAATTAATCGTTCAAACGTCGGAGTACGACCCGACGTTATTAACCGATTCCCGTTACCGTCGGCCGAAGCACGTACTGCACGACGCCGACGACGCGATAGCCATAGCAGTTGCTAAGTCCGCCCTTCCACACAAACAAAAACACACCCAACACGCATCTGCAGTAAAATGCCAATAGGGCCAACCTACGGATAGCAGGTTTTAGTCGGTAGTAGCTATCGCTCCACGACTTGAGCCCGACACACACTTCGAGCCCCCTTGGGTCGGCTGGATGGTGCGTAAATGCATTTTCGCCTGCTAGAACCAATATAATAAACACCGCTCGTACCGGTCGAGCGTTGAAATCTCACATATAGTGACACAGTTAAAACACATATGACTGACAAAATGTCAAACTCACACACCGCTCACGGAAACGAGCCCGGGTTCGAATCCGTAAGTTGAGAGCTTAGATTTATAGAAATAAAATAACGCGACTGTAGAGAGCTCTAATAATAAATAAATCAAGAACACGGCTTTTGTCGATTTGTAGCGCAAATCAACCCCTCCCGTCAGAGGGGGGGGTGAGGAGGCCGGTCTCCTCAGATAAGCTAAACATTAAACGAGCTCAACTATCCTTATCCACGACACCGCAAATTAAACCGGAAAACGGTCCCCCTCGACCGTTTCCCCCTTTTTCGGTTCCAATAATAATCACCATAGAGTAACGCCCACAATAAAATTCCGGTTTGTCTCTTCCCATCTGCGGGAAAAGAGGGGCGTCTGTCCCCCTATCGTCTTTCTAAACCTGAAGACAAAAGTCTTCCGTAGTCATTCGAACTGTTAAGGCTGGACAAGCGCCGCCAAACAGTATTAGGTCCCTCCGAAAAAGAAAAGGCACTACAAACAGGACTAAACCGGCTTTAAGAGATTGACCTTACGTACCGGAAGGTGTACCCAGGTATACCCAAGGATGATGGCTGGTGTTCCTCGTGAACTTGATAATTACATTTACGCTTTCCTTTATCTAGATTCAAGAAATGGTGCGACGATTACTTCGTGATAAGTCACCGCGGGGAACGCCGCGGCGTGGGAGGGATATTCTTCGATGACCTGGACCAGCCCGACCAGAAGAGCGCCTTCAGCTTCGTCACATCGTGCGCAGAGGCCGTAATACCCAGCTACCTACCGCTGGGTGAGCAGAGCCGGCGTTACCTCTCGCTCCCTCATGAAGGAGGGCAACGCATCTATATATGCGAATATTTATGAGCGGAAATACAATAACGAGCATTGAAGATTTTGCTTGCCGTTCCCTCTATGCTAGAAGAAGAACTTATACCGATGCCATCTAAATGGCACGGTTCCCGTCACATTCTTGTTGACGGCTAATGTCATTCACCGTTATTTTTCAAAATGCACAAGCAAGTTAAACGTGTACTACACAATAATATTTTATATTTTTGTGTAGTGCACGTTTATAGCACTCGCGTGCGCCGTCGCTAACGTGCACACGTGTTGCAGTGCGTCGCCATAAAGACGACGGGTACGGCTACGCGGAGCGCCAGTGGCAGCTGCTGCGTCGCGGGCGTTACGTGGAGTTCAACCTCATATACGACCGCGGCACCAAGTTCGGGCTGCACACGCCGGGGGCCAGGTTCGAGTCCATACTCATGTCGCTGCCGCTGAACGCTGTGAGTAAAATGTACACATTAACTTTGAACATTAAAAAAAGATGGCGCTGTCACACAATATGTATAGACTATTTATCTTAGTGTTCCAAAGTGTCTGTCGGTAAACAGATAAGGCGTACTTACGGTCAACGGCAATATAGAGTAATAGGGGGGTAGTGTTGTGACACTAAGAACAAATAGCCAAATGAATGAGTTGTCTTAAATAAAACGAAAGATTATTAAGAAAGTTAACATTTGCAATAATTAAAAGTAAAATGTCATAGCTTGTCGACGTATATTGTGCGTATGTCATCTTTAATTAAAAGATGACATTCGTGAAATATACATTTTGTAATGAAATATTTTAAATAAAACACAGTCTTGTTCCACTCCCATCATAACGTGTTATTTTTATTATTTTTGAAAAAGATGTTTAGGAGAGTCATAGCAATGTTAAATTGCTATGAATTCTAAATTTAACTAATTATAAAAGTTAAATAAATATTATTTATAGCAAAATGTAGATGCTGAAAATGAAACATATTTTTTGTACATATATAAATAAATTTATTATTGTGTTTACATTATTTGTCAATTCGTGGAAATGCGTTGTCTATTACATTACATGATTCGCATTCTTAATAAGGTCAGGTGTCTTAGTTAGATAGAAATTTTGTTAGTTTTTTAAGAGCTGGCGTCAGGCATAGTGCACAACACTACATACTCCTGTGTGACTGGAGGGGTACCTCTCGCTCATATAACATTCTCTCTTGCTTTCACGCCTCAATAGTCATATACTATAATAAACATTTACATTTACAGTTGATTAAACACTCTAAAACACATTCTTTGTATTATAGAAATGGGAATACATGAACGTACCAGAACCTGATTCACCAGAGGGCAAGCTAATGGCAGTACTGAAAGAGCCCAAAGACTGGCTCAACTTGGAGACATTCAGCAAGTCTAGAGCTGTTTAGTGAAATAAATATCTTACAAAGACAAAACCATAAAGCAGACTATGTCATAGAATATCTATTATTATTTTGGGTTATGGGAAGATAAATTGTGCATTTAATGTAAAAAAGTATCGAGAAGCAACTAAACTAAATTATTTATACAGAAACAGATGAATATTTATAAGAGTTGAATAGTTTTAATATGATCCATTTCAGTTTTAAACTTGGTTTCAACTTGTACATGTTTTCAAATTGATAGTCTAGAATAGATGAATAGATTGATAGTGAAATAGAATGTCTATTTTGTAAAAGAAATTGATAAGGCTGTGACAGTATGTTGAACAATGTATACTATTAAAAGGTTATTTTTATTCTCTGTTCACTATACCTATTCTAATACACATATTCCAAACTGTAAAAGGTATTGAAAAATCGATTGTTTACCTACCTAACACTATGTGATCCACCTTATTATAACACTTCTTAATTTTTGCCAATATTATTATATTGAAAATATATAAAAATATTATTAAAATGAAATTACGAAAATTTTCAACGCAAGCCTGAATAAAATACCGCCGCTGGCTTATTAAATAGTGTCCAAGCTCAAACGTACTATTGTACAAGTGCTACTCAGTCTATTATTTTATGAAGTTTATTACGCATGATTAACTTGGGGAGTGTGCTGGCGAATGCGTTATGTGTTAATAAAACGTTGCCAACGGAAATTGAGAGGTATATATTAGTTCGCAATAGAGATGGTTATGTTTTGTATATTACTGTAGAGGCAAGAGAGATGCGAGCAAACACACACTTTCTCTGCCTTTCTCATTACTTACGTTTCGTATAATCTAAAGAAGTTTCACCATCACGTTTTAATTTTTTGTTGACTTCCGTTTCCCCCTCTGACAAAGGGTCAGTTATAAAACCTACCGTTATTTAACTGATAGTAACAGTACCTAAAAATTAGTTAATCACTCTCTCCTGGTCTTCTTCACTGGCCTGAGGGCCTGCGAGGATTGCGGGAGTCGAAGCGAATCTCATGACCCGGGTCTGTTCGCGAGGGGCAGCTACAACCTCGGTTATGAAGCAACCCACTGATCGTGGTGGATTGTTGCGCATCTAGGTACGGAGGCCATATGGCCTGAAGGTGGCGTTGCGACCGCGGCCTACTGGTCTGCAGGTGTGGTGGGTAGTGTAGTGTGGTGATTTCCAAGTATGATGTGACTTGTGTATGTGTGTTAATGATCCTCGTCCTGATTGCCGAGGCCGAGGACCCTTCTCCGTTTGGTGGAACACCCTACCGGGGACATCCAAGACCGCTCCTGGCCACCCAAATTCAACCACCCCGGCATGTTGCGTCGCGTGCTATCAAATAGGGATGCTGTTTTCTCCACGTTGACAGATATCCTCCGTTTGTCGTTGGTATAGGCGCGTAGAGGCAAGGGGACAAGCAACTGCTCTGCGGCATTACAGCACGTATAGCCCGCAGGGAGGGATGTCGCCCCTTCACCGCTACCAGGAAGGTTCTCCCTTCCAAGAACGACGCCATTACTCGCACGAGAGCAAGCGGAACGCCGGCGTCCACCAACTTGACCAGGAGGCCACACCCGGTCGAAGGCCTTCTTCCATGTCGAGAAAGACTCAGACCGAGTGTCTCCTCTTGTTCCATGGCCAAGTGGTGGAGCACCCGTGCCGGCTGCAGTGTGGTCGAGTGACCGCTCCGGAAACCGACTTGTTCGTATGTGGATGTGCAGCTTCAGTCTCCGGAGCAATAGCCGCTCGAACAACTTGGTCACATGTGTATCGGTCGGAGACTTGCCCGGCCTTGGGAGGACGACGATTCTCCCTTCCTTCCAGATCTCCGGAAAGATGGGACGTGCGGAGAACGCCGTTAGCTATCCTGGTGAGAGCCACGGCATCATCATTAGCGCTGTGGGAGAGTTATTGTCGGGCCTGGTGCTTTGCGCCTCTCGGCGAAGGGCGACCTTCCGCAGGTCAGCGGGGGAGATAAAGTCCAGAGGCGAGCTCGAAATGTGATCTCCGACGCGGCCTTATACGAACTCGTGGTGCTGTGTGTGTATGGTGGTCTGTGGGGTTTGTCCGTGCGACTACAAGCCGCAACTTCCACACCCCCGGTTTCAAGCTGTCAGTCGATAGTGAAGTCGGCCGTATGGTCTCTAAAGACATGCCAAGTCCGCCCTCTCCTTGGTCCGTTCCCGATCCCTTTCGACCGCCATCGAGTGTAGCGTGTCCCGCCGAACGAGCACTGCTGTACCTCAGTACGCTCTGCCGCTCGGCGACACCTCGTCCATGCGATACACGGCATAGTTCGCTATCTTGAGGCCCTGCCCCGGCCACAGCCATGTCTCTCCCAACAGTATGACGTGGGTGTCATACTCTTAGGCGAGCTGACTGAGGTCCTGGGTTTTTCCCCGGATGCCGCCGGGGTTCCAGTAGATGATTCGCAACTGATTACGATCCATTACTGGTTCCCTTCTGGCTAGGTGTGTATGGTGTTGGGGTTATCTATGATGTGGCTGTGTTCCATATTTATATGAATGAGAGATCCACTCGTGAGATCCCCGGTTGCAACAGCCCGATTCGATTACGAAGAAACAATGGCACATCTTACAAAGCGTTAGGTTACAATTTATTTATTTACTTTCTTTGCCAACTCATTGCGGAACTAATTTGAAAGGTTGTGTATATTTTTTACAATAAATCTATGCTAATGGATTAAATCGTTTAAGTACGAATGTGCCAATCCCGTATTCCGATTCGCTTCAATGAGCTACAATTTATTCCACCGTGAATTAATTTATTGCAATGAGTAAAATTTGCGTAAAGTTAACAAATCCAATTCACTAATGGTAAACCTCGTTGTTTTAGCACGCATCCATTTGAGTCATATATTAAAAAGTACCAGTTACTCCCGAAGCCAGTGTCGTAATGTTTGAGGCACATGGTGATCTTTTTTGGCTGGGCCACAACCAATGAGAAACTAAATATTCCTGTGTTCGCGATCATCTCTCACCGGGGTTTCTTGTCGAAGATCGTGACTTTGTACTATCTCGCTATACTACTATTACGTCACTGATTAGAAGCAGCAGATATTTTCAGTAATTCCTATTTACATCTCCGGGAATGTAACTGCTTAAAACTTTTATTATATCATTTTCAAGATAGAGGTATTTGTAATATGTAAAAATTAATTTGCCTTGAAATAATAAAACGTAAGTATGAAAGATTTTACTTATACACTTTCCTTACTACGATATTTACGAAATTCGATTCATTTGATAAAATCATACCTAGGAACGCAGTGACATTTTTTCACAATATTTCACATTACTTAAATCTCACTTTAAAATTGCCTGCAAAAAATATGGAGATTTCAAAAAGATAATAAGATAGATTATTTTGTTGTTTTTTTGGCAGCCCTAATATCAGTTTTTTGACAGATGACAATTCGTCCCCCCGTCAACTGTCATTTGTCACATTTATTGTGATGGCCGCGATATTGTGGTTTCGATAATTTGTGATTTGTTTATTTAAGTTTTTTTTTTAAAACTATCCACTTAAACATTCATTACTAACTTGGATAGTGCTTATATCTTTCAGCAGTGACGTCATAAATGGCCATTCACTTCACAAACGCTTAAATATGTAAGGCGCGTAACGGATACATCCTTTTCTACATTCCTCCTCCCATAAATGTCCAAGGTAACGT
The DNA here is from genome assembly GCA_017140195.1 of Eumaeus atala. Lineage (NCBI taxonomy): Eukaryota > Metazoa > Arthropoda > Insecta > Lepidoptera > Lycaenidae > Eumaeus > Eumaeus atala. The sequence continues at coordinate 314,591 of JAFELO010000197.1, forward strand.
TTCTTTCGTCATGATATTGCTAAGTGGGACCGGCTAGTACCGAAAGATGCCTTTCAAACTCAAGCTGAAGAAGACGAGGCAGTATAATGTCGCGTCCAAGAGTTTGTTTGTCATAAGCGTAGAGCTCCTCGACGGTGGTATTGCTGACTGTACCTTATCCGTAGATAGCACTGGCCAGGAGTGCCTAGACAATGTGTGCCAGAGGCAGGCGATAAACCAGCCGGAGTTCTTTGGTCTCAGATACGCGAATAGAAACCAGCAGGCGAGATGGGTTCAGCTAGACAGGCCTTTAAAGAGACAGCTAGACAAATACGCCTCCTCGCACCAACTGTACCTGCGTGTTATGTATTACGTGATATACGGCACGAGCCTCATTACCGACGAGGTGACGAGGTACCACTATTTTCTGCAATTGAAAAACGATCTAATAGAAGGCAGGATTATATGTGACTGCCAACAGGCGGTGGTCCTGGCGTCGTACAGCCGACAAGCAGAATATGGAAATCATGATAGAGAGCGTCACACAGTGGAATACCTGAAAAATCTTTTGACATTTCCAAAGCAAATTCTGGACGGTGGACAGATCATTGATATCAGTAATTTAGCAGACACGGCAAGGCTGGAGTGGTTGACTGCATCTGTTATTCAGCATCACATGTCTCTGCACAACATGACTCAGGTAATTAACTTATAACACATGTGCTCATTCGCATTCTATATTTACCACTAGACATATTTAATATCATGATGACTATAAGCTTTCATGCACACACATTTAGAAGCTAATACATTTTTATTCTAATGAAGTAAAGCGACAAAGTATCACTTAGCTATGTTGCCATCCTTATAGATAGATATTTAAATGAAAGTAATTAAATTAATCTAAAACAGAATTATTGTTGAAATAACCCTATGTTGCTTCTGTTTCTTATTCATATGTTTATCTCTATTGGATGAAGTGTCTACTTTAACTTATTTCTAGATAATAAAACAAAGTCAGATCAGAAACCTTTCCAATGAGTTTAATAATCAAGTATCTCTGTCTTTATATAGTTCCTACAAGCATTATGCACAGGTGAAACTGTGGGTACAGTTTCACCTGTGCAAAATGTATCCCAAGAAACTTTTTTCTTGTGAATACTGAATTATACATACAGATTTTTGTATAGATTAGGTTAGATGTTATTAGTAGGAACTCGGGCCAAAATGTACCAGCTGAAATAATTGTTAACTTAGTTTTTGTTTGTATCAGTAACTGGCAGTGCCCTACAGTTTCACCTGCTTGCCACATATGCTCCACTGTATGTTTGTCATGATGTGTTGATATATAGTTGATAATCTAAATAGTTGGGTAATGGCTACTCAGCATGTTTAACTATACAATTTTGATGTTCTCACTGGAAGACAAACTTAAACTTACAAATAACTCTTTTCTTATTCACTTAGAATCACTAACATTTCCATTAACATATTTATGAGTAGACATGTTGCAAAACACTGTGTTTAAGCATTTCAAATAGTTAATTACCATTATTATAAATATGAAGTTCAAGTAAACTTCAAATTTATTGACTGCTAGTAATACAACCTGACTTAACCTCTGTATAACAAGGTACAGAACCTTACCAAATTATACACTAAAACCCTCCTTGGGAGTTGCTCTATCCATTGGTGAAAACCTCATGAAAAACCATTCAGCCACTTTTGAGAAAATCAATCATATACAGACAGCTATATATAAATATTATAAATCAATTATAATATTTGTTAGATTAGATAATGTAGTATATAATAATGTAGTATATAGAAATCTAGAAGTGGTATGTGTAAAGAAAAATTGTAGACTTTGTGAAATTCTCTGAAGGTGTAATGTTAATTTGAAGGAAATTGTTTTAATTCTTATCATACTACAAATTCAGATAAAAGATAGGTAATCCTTTTGAAATTTTTATGACCCCATTACACAAAATAATGTAATTTGTTATGATAAAATGAAAAGAATGTATTAAGAGCTGCCTGATCTTCCATTGTGGTCAGAATAACCATGTAGATACTTTTTGTTCATACAATGCACAAACTGGTGGCATGTGCTATCAAAGTTTGCCTAAAGGATGCTTGTGTTATGGGGTATTCTTCATTCTCCTTGGATCCTACTACAATAAGTGTATTGACAAAATATAGTGTAGTTGGTTAGTAGCCTGGGGTGAACCCAGGCGACGCTAATTGTACCGAAGGTGCTGTTTCTTGTATAAGAGGGGTTCTTATAAGTAGAGGACATTAAAGGACAGGAGACGGAGCACGAGCAGACACAAGAATAGAACACCAACCGTTCGGAGAAGGAGGCGGGTACGTAGAGGACCGATTAGCCGTCGAGGTGGCCTGATGTCGTGTAGTTCCGGGGCGCCTGACCAAATATGTAGCACTGGCGGTTTTTTTGTGGGTAGTCGGCGCTATAATGTGCCCCACGAGCTCCACACCGGACCACACCCAGGACTCGTGACGGCACGTAAATGTATCTCCGAATACAAAAGAGAATTTGAAGCATGACAGTAGGCAGTGTGCTGCTAAACTGTATTGTCTTTTATACCTGGGAGTGGAATAAAATCAGAACAGACAGTGCATATGTTCCGAAATTGTTACAGTTTGTTACATTTATATACTCAATTGTTATAAGATCAGTTATGAAAGTGAGCAGTTATGTACAAGTTCCCATGACTTAGTGCCAGCCAAGTGGCACAAACAATGATGTGCGTAATTATAATTTATAATTGCAGTCATTTCCCATAAATAATTTTACAAATTCAACTTTGGAGACTAACCATTTATAATCCACTACATGGTAAACAATTTTCTGGAGATGGGTTTTAGGCTAAAGCTCAGATGCATTGCATCAGATTTGGATCTGGAATAACACGGCATGATAGCCTATGGTCGATACATTCCGTGTAACATGAGAGAGCGCGAACTGGCTGAAGCGATATTATTAAGAGAAATCGGCCTTGTTTACTAGGTAAAGGTTTAAAATTGCGCATTTCGTGCCGTGTGAAGCCTGTAGAGGGTAAGACGCACTAGGAGCTACCTCTTACAAATAATCACCACATCGTTTGCTTCCTTTAGGAATTAATAGAGAATTAATAGTTAGGTAGTGCTTTAGTGCATTGATAATTCACACGGCCTGCGGCTAGTATCTCTCGCTCACGCCCGTGTCAAACTATTTCGGTGATCCTTTGGCAAGGATGGGGTGTATGAAATACTTCATCATTACCCTAAGCATAAAGTCCGTATAAATTTTGACTTTGACTGACTGATATTTTAATTACTTAATAATAATAATGATAATATAATATTTATGGACTTATCACACCATATTAGCCTAGTTCTGTGCTAAGTACCGTAAGGACTTGTGTTATTGGTACTGATTAACGGAGCTATATTTAATATTTTTAACAAATTTATGAAATTATATATTTATTACGTTCCTACAATAGAAATACATATAATGCATAGATGTTTATCCATGACTATCGGAATTCGAACCCGCGACCTCTGGCGCAACATGCACGGTTATGTTATCACTGCGCCAGCCGATCGCCAAATTTACAACAGGACATTAACGCGAGACATATAGTAGTACTTTTGTAAGACACTGTACAAGACCACAGGCCGTATTCAATACTCGATCCTTCCGAATATGTAAAAAAATATTGACTTAATCATCATTGAAATTCTTACTATACGGATATTTAGACTGGACGGCCGCTAGTCACCCATATAGCTATAGCGCCCAGGGTCTCTGACCCTTGGTCCTCAAGACTTTCTATATACAGATTTATATTATACGGTGCGCATATTTTCTGCAAAGGATGACATTAAATTCAGTAAAGTTTACTATGTACATACCCACTGCGTATAAAATTTTCGATAACGTTACATAAAAACGGGGAGTGGTATTGCTCCAAGGAAGCATAATATAATATAACAGAAAATTACATAATATAATGTATAATGATAATACTAATATACTGTCTGTGGTAATAGGCAGGTGTGATAAGTCACACCTGCCTATTCCTGTGGTAAGTACCTTAAGGACTTGTGTTACAGGTACTAGACAACGTAAATATATTTAAGATTTTTATTATAGAAATACATAGGTAAACATCCATGACCTAGGCGGGATTCGAACCCGCGACCTCTGACGTAACACGCGGACTACCGCCACGTCACCAACGTCGTCAAAGTTCATTTGACATGTTGACATGGCTAGTGCACCCGGCGCACGGCGCGCCGCCCGTCCTCCCTCGTGCACCGGTCAACGCTGCGCATCGCCCGACTTGGCGCTCGTCAACATTCTTATCTCTCATCGCACCTCCTACAACTGTTTATACGCATATAGATACGGCCACAAATTATAATTCGACAAGCGAAGCGACCAGGCTTTGTACATTATATTCGTTGGATAACAAATAAAAAGTCCTATAAAACTATATTTCTTTTCAAGACCAGGCGTCTTGCAAATGTGTTGCCGGTCTTTTACTGAATTTATCAAATTTTTTGTTGGTAATAATAAGTGAGCCCTTCTTACCAATTTATAAGCGAATATCTGGCAAAGTATTGTGACAATCGAAGTCTTTCTTAGAAACCTCTATACAATTAAGCAAGACCTATCCAATAACACCCCTCACGGCTATGCCGTCACGAAAAAAAAATTGTGCCCACATTTTCTTGGAGTCTACAGAAATACATAATCTTTGAAAATTTCAATTGTCTAGTTATCACCGTTCTTAATGCGGGTTCTTTGTAACAGTCCGGTTTTTACCTTTTGATTGCACGTATTGTGCAAGTATGTGGCATTGGCACTACCTCGTACTACAGCACACATGGCCATTGTGGGTGCAATGTACTGGGTGTACCACGAGTATATGACCTGGAATGCGCAATTTCGCCTACTTAACATTTATCACGCAGGTATGGTTTAAGTTCCTCGTATCGTATCTTAAATACATATTTCGGAAATGTCTTTATCTGCTCATTAGATTAAGGTGTGTTAGATATTTGTTTTACTGATAACTCATCAATTACTATCCTCGTATGTCCTCATTGCCCCTCTTCGCTGAACTTAGAAGGGTTGGCCCCCAGTCATGATAGCTCCATGAGCTCTTCTAGAGTTAAAACCCCGAGGTCATTAATGTGTTGCGCGTAAGCTGTCTCCACCGCTAGAGGCGGGGCCCGGGACAGTTCAGTGTAGCCATTACGCAATCATTCGCTCCAGTCCGATGTAGACTCATTAAGGCTGCATTGGACAGTCCACAGCGTCGATTAGTAAAAGTGCCGAACGTACTACCAAAATAGTAGATTGTTTTAACCAACACCAAATCTGTCTTTACTACACTAGCTACTTACAATCAACCTAAACTCCCTTACTTGGTCAAAAGTCGACCCAGTGACATAAAAATGAACATGTTAGTGACTGCTGATGCCCACTAACATACGTACAAACTAGAATGCGTTGCGCTACTTACCTCATCTCCCCAGGTGGGCCACTGCAAGGGGCGCACGTAGCGCGACAGTACAGCTGTCACCTAGCGGCGATAACCTGTGAGCGAGAGTGTCGCACCAATTGGTCTGCAATCTAGCAGCCCTCTTACTTAACATTCTCTAGCCGTCCTTAGAGTAAACACCTAAGGTCTTACAACACGTTAGAGCGAATACTATTACATTTATTTGATGGCGTGCTTGTTTGGGCTCTATCCTCAGGCACAGGCAGAGGAAGGTTTCATCACGACGTGCCAGCAGCTGCGAGGGTATGGGCAGGAGATGTTCACGGCGCGGGACCAGAAGGACCAGAGCGAAGTCACCATCGCGATATCCCTCACCGGCATACGAGTGCTCACACACACCAGCGATACACCGCATTTTTACAGGTAAGGCTTAACTTGACTACCTTGTGGCCCGGTGGCAAACATGATCAGACCTTCATGTCTCTGGCCTTCAAGGTCCGGCGGCGGAACACCTGCTTAATAATCACTGGTTTACTGCTCAAGAACCCGGACCATGGTCCGAGTTCTGAACCGAATTGCAATATGTCCTTTGTAGTCGGGTAGTCTCTATAGTGACAAATTTAGGCTGAACTTAATCAGGACTCATTAAGTTCAAAAATTTGTGCCTGTCTGGATTTTGGCAAAATCGATAGTAATAATTTGGCTGTCGCCCTTCATATTGATTCTGAGAATCCGGTGGCACATGGCATGGGTTGAAGGAGGGCCAATGCATCTGCATAATCGTACGGTTGAAGAAACCAAACGAAGCAGTTACCATGTTACAGATGGATGGATATCACAAACGTGATCAACCACAAGCGGACGTTCAGCATCGAGTGGCAGAAGACGGGTGGTCCGGCGGGCTACCTGCTGCCCAGTCCGGAGGACGGCAAGTACGTGTGGCGCATGTGCGTACTGCAGCACACTTTCTACATGCGCCACCAGCCGGCGCTCAGCGCCAGCGACGAGCCGCGACCCAAGTTCCAGGTACGACACCTCTTACATACACGCGCACATTCACACGCACACACAGCAAACACACAACAACAAGCCCCACTCCGTTTTCCAAGTCCATCTACGGCTTACGACGATACTTTATTAGGCCCGTCAATATGCGGTCTGTCTTCACTATGACATCATAACGTAAGTGGGCGCATAGCCAAAAATAGAAGACGTGACAGTTAGAGCTTGGAGGCAGCTGCTCCCGAGCTCTAACTGTCACGTCTTCAACTACCACAGTGTTAGTGTATTCAACATCTGGACGATACTAAATTGAATTTTGCGACGAATAGGCGATCGTCGTGGTTGTAAATTTTACACTTTATGGTAATTCTTGATAATGATCCAACTGAGCAGAATTTGTGACTCACCAGAGCGTTGTGGTAATTGAGACAGTTCACTCACTCATTCATAGTTGACGACGTGGCAGCCGTAGTGCTCGTAAAGTATGCGGATACAATTTAAAGCTTGCGGTATTGAGTTCTCAGGAGCTCTGAGGGTAAGGATTCTAGAACATTGTCTACGTCAGCTAGTAGTGAGAGACATTTGATTACCGACGCCCAATAGTAACATCTACACAGGCAGAGTCGTTTACTTCCTCAAGCCCATTCCCCCATTAGGCCACCGGCTACTAACAAAGTGCATGAAATTTGACATCACACCATAGCTATCGCCTTTATAGTGGTATCATGTAACAGGTATCTCCCCGGTCGTACCAGGCCCATTCGACTGCAATGCAGCATTACAACACCGATTCCTAAAACTTTCCTAAACGCAGGTTCTTTTGGTTTCGCGCGGCAACACGCCACCGGTGGGATCTGACCGGGTGATTTGCCCGTCTTTACTTCGCTGACTAAATTTACACACGCGTGACGGAGTCTACACACACAATGTTCGTGTTTGTGTTTCTTAGTTACGAGAAAAAGTCGTTGGACATAAATTATATTTTGAAACAAACTCTAATGTATGTAATTTACACTGCTCGCATTTGTATGTCATTTACACTGCTCGCATTTGTATGTAATTTACACTGCTCGCATTTGTATGTAATTTACACTGCTCGCATTTGTATGTATGTAATTTACACTGCTCGCATTCGTTTTATCCCTCTTTAACATTTTTATTTCTATGTTTCAACGGAGTACTCATTACTCCGCGTTATTGTTCCAATTAGACGATATTTTACTCAGATCACATAGGAAATAATTTTTTACAAACGAGTTTCTTCTCTGGCCCTATACGTTACCTGCTTTTTTCGAGACCCATAGTCTGTCAGAGTTAATGTGCCCACGAAACATCTCGCCTTGATTGTGTTGTACAAGTCGTATGGCATGTTCCAGGAGCACGGATATGCTCGTGCGGTTTCCTCTGGTTCAGTTGGTTTCTGTTGTCAGGAGCGCGGTCTCTCCGAGAGCCGCGAGCAACTGGATGCGCGAGAGCTGGGCAGCACGTCCCGCCTGGAGACGCTGACGCCGGCGCACCGCGCACACTCCACCTCCTGTCTTGAGCTGGCGGATCATCGCCCGCAGAGGAACAGGTGAGAACCATAGGGTATTTGATGAGTAAAGCCAACTGATTCCACTGACTCTTTTGTTTATATAGTATTGGGGAGGCAATAGAAACCTTTTGACGACGTTTGTTGTCATGCAGATGCGTTGCCCACCTTTCCTCCTCCCCTCCATTGGGCCACAAGCTACTCACAAACCTCACGAAAAGCGACACTGTCATCACTTCACGGTGGTGTTATGAGAGTGAGAGGTAAGTTCTCGGTCGTGCCGGCTTATCACGGCTGCAATGCAGCCTCTTACCTCTACAACGGGATACAATAACAATAACGGCTTATTGTTATTGGCTGCTGATTGATATGTTGAACTTGAATAGGTATCGGCGCCGGAGTTTACGCACCAGTTAATATATATACAGAGTGCGCACGACACGCGAAAACATAGCCATCACTTAACACCGGTGTTATGTAAACGAAAAGTACCTCCCCGCTCGCGATGGCCTAATTCAACTGAAAATCAGCATGTCTAGCAGACTAATAATAAAGTCGTTCGAGAATGTATCTATATAGATATTCCTCCTAACCTTGACGACGTCACATTCCAGGGCACTACCTCCTTCGTATCGCCCCGCCCCCGACTACGAAACGGCCATCCAACAGAAGTACGCACAACAGCGGGCCGAAGCACTGCTGAGATACCAAAGTCACGCTCAACTACTAGGCAGCAGCGCCCAGCCGCTTGTGTACGGCTCGCACCCGGATATCCACCGGATACACTACCCGGACGTCTCCCGCCACACCGTCAACCGCGGATCCGACGATTTCGCATACGGCCTCGGAGGAGTTGCGTATCCGGCTATAGCCGTAAACCCGAATGTACAAGAGCGAGCGTTACACTACGTAAACGTATACAAGCCTCCACCCCCTTACCCCGCTCACTCGCTGGCTTCCACCTCAACCCCCGAACTGGCGTTAGCGGGCCAACACCAACATGTAACTGGTTCTACTCCAGAATTAGTGCTGCACACGGCGCTAGGTCTCCAACGCCCCGGGGCGCATGTGACAGGATCGACCCCGGATTTAGTATCCGCACGCGCGGCGCTCGCACGCACGCATTTAGGCTACGTAAGCCCTGCCCATAATTACGTACGGCCCCTCCTTCCGCACCACCAAAACGTCCATCCGTACGACGAACGAGGGGTTATGTATCAGATGCCAGTACGGCGTGTTTCCTACCAGAGGCATATAATGCCCGGCCATATAAAACCTGAAGCCCAGGAGCCAATTTACGAGAATGTACCGTTGCCGTGGCGTAGCGAACGCGAGCGAGCACACAGCCTCACTACAAGCGACGAGATTTCTCAACTCGAGCGCAACCAATCCCCAATACGACTGCCGCCTGCGTATCCTGAGAATGACCACTACGTAAACGCGCAGATCTTCCGAAACGTCCGGGAATCCAGTCTCCCAAAGGAGACTGAAATACCGTACGATTCAAAAGCAGAAGACGAAACTCCGTACCAGAGCCTGTCGACGCACAAGGTATCCATTAGTAAATCTGTGGACAACGTTACTTCTATCAGTGTACCGGATACACTTGTTCAAAGTACGGAAGTGCTAGTGAACTCCTTCAGCGCCAGCGTGGAAGACAGCCGTGACGACAGCAGGACGAGTAACAAAGAGAAGAAGCGGCGTCGGTGGGGAATGTTCATAGGACGGAACAAAGGGGAGGTGAAGAGCGCGACGCTAGGGCGGGACCGGGCCAAGGGACAGCCCGCCCACAAGCACCGCTGGTCCACCGGTCTGCCCAAGTTCCAGCCGCTGCCGCCCAGCATTACCAAAGAGACTTTAGTGAGTGATTTCATTCCTTATGACCCCAACAGAGGTCCGTATGTATGAGATCGAATTTCTTAAATCTAATAAACGGATTTTCACTTATCCAAATGATTTACCGATGAAAGTTGTAGTGTATAATGCGCCGGCCCTGATTATTCACGGCGAAGCCGGGTCCGATCGCTAATTAGTTATAAATGTAATAAACTTTCAAAATTGGTTGGGTAATGTTACACTTTAATGAAAAATTAAAATAGGAAATGTCAAGATGCTTAAGTTTACAAAATATGCATAAGTATCGAGATCTCGTTACCAGATAGAAATGGAGCTATTTCAAGTAAAATCATTAATTATATTGCTATAAAATCTTACTGATATTGAAATTACGAAAGCTCGTTATCCTTTTACACAAAATTTACTGAACAGATTTAATAGACTTTTAATTTACTTATCAGATTTAATAGACACATGCATAGATTTCAATCAAGGATAACGTAACAAAACTTTTACATATCCTAGAGTAGACGTTCGAATATAATCAATTTACAACTCATTCAATAGCTAACAACAATGTACATGTAATTATTTGTGTTGTGTACAAATAACCATAGGATTCGTGGCATCGGCACACTGCCACATATCGTGCAGTTTGTAAGAGCCCCTGACCCACTGGAGGTATTCTTCCGTCCTATGCTATATACCAGAAATGTAATTTCAGTGCCAACTGCTTGAACGCAAGATGTCCGACGAACAGCTGGCGTTCGCATTCGAGCAGATACCCAAGGGGCGGGAGCGCGACGCGGAATGTCGGACGGCGCTGCTGCCGCAGTACGCGGCCGACGCGGGCGCGCGCACGCTGCCGTACGAAGACAACCGTGTACGTCTCGCGACCACGCCCACCAATCCGCACGGATATATCAACGCGTCACATGTTACGGTAAGTACCTTAGACCACACACACTTCTCGCTCGCATAATCGACGTGTGGCATGTCACGATGAGTGCTAAATTGGTGGCATAAGGAAACCTACGCTCACGGTTTCCCACGGGTTTATTGATGCTTTTAGTTAGCGCCCGAAGTACGTGGGTCACAGTAGGACAAAAACACCTAATACCTGAACGTAAAGTAACTGGAGATAATTAGGGTAGTGCAAACAAAAGCAATCATTAACCCACACACGGGTATTTTAACGCCTCTAGCTTGTTCTTCAAGTTCGATATGTAGTTAGCACAGTAACACTCGCAGCATGTAGAGCGCACGCACGTACTGTACGGTAACAATTGCTTCGCGACCACGTTCACTACAACGCACCGCTACATCAACATTGGGGAAAGCGACTTAGACGAAAATAATTACTTTGCTAAGTCTATGAACAGGTACATCCAGTTTGTGTCTATTTCTGGTGCTTTTATCATGTATATCTTTTTTATCAAGTTATTTATATTCTTTCGAAGATACAGGACATTATCGTAAACGTATTGAGAGTAAACAGTCAGGTGTCAATTAAAACTAACATTGTTGGTGAAATGTATTGTCACTGTCATGATGGAAATTCCTATTGTAACTTGAATAAGCTATTTGTACTGTTTTCTTAAATACGACCGGTTTTTATGTTTCATCATCATCATTATCAGCCCTTATCGGTCCACTGCTGGACCTCTTTGAATGACGTCCGTTCTGCTGCTACTCGCATCCATCCGGGACCGGCTACTGCACGGAGATCGTCTTTCCACCTGGTAAACGATCGACCAACACTTCGTTTTCATAAGCACGTGATTTAATAAAAACACCATCAGATATTTTTTATAAAAATATATTTTACTCAAGTTATAATTTAAAATAAAACAAGATCAAAACTAAGACTGATCATTTTTAATGTTAGTAGACACTAGAGTCCAGCCGTGACCATGGTAGCTGTAAAGCTTCTGAAACGTCGGGTTAGATAAATAATTAAATAAACCGCGATAAAATCCGTAAAAGTAGTTTTATTGTACTGATCATTTTATTAATTTGAAACATTATTACAACGAATTTAATACATACTCATACTACATGCTTAATTTTTATAACACGAATTAATATAATAATTGGATTAATGTTATTACGTAATAAATTGTTAAGTTACAATCCTTTTTTTAATTTACTTACTCTTAAACACTTTCTGTGTCAACGCTGATAACAAAACAAACCTAATTAGTAACGTTATCTACTAATAAAGACGGTTTGTAATTTTGTTCAATATATGAAATGAAACTAAAAACATATGTCCTACCATAGTGTAATTTAAATTTAAAACTGAATCTGCGTGCAGTAAATCTGTGTACTCATTTACAACAAAAAAATATTTTGGCTGTGATGCCAGGTCGCATAAGAAGATTGTGAGTTTTCCACAAAAACATTGTGTATTGAGAACTATATTAAATGTAATATTTTGTGTTTATTTTAATGTCAGGTCGTGACCAAGAGGCTAATTCTTGCACACTTACTGTGTATCTGTGCCTAGCTCACTACTGCCTGTGCATCAATACATAACGTACTAATTATGTATCCCTGTAGATGACAGTGGGCAGCTCGCAGCGCTTCTATGTGGCAGTGGCGAGCGCCACGCCGGCGGCGCTGTGGGAGTGCGTGTGGCAGGTGGGCGCCCGGCTGCTGGCGCTGGTGTCCCCGGAAACGCCCGGCTTCCTCCCGCCCGGAAGTGCGGCGCAGGACTACGGACAGGTGGGTGCAGCTTAGAGTGGCGCCTCCTCCAGGTGGTGCGGCGAGCGCTACGCCGGCGGCGCTGTGGGAATGCGTGTGGCAGGTGGGCGCGCGGCTGCTGGCGCTGGTGTCCCCGGAGACGCCCGGCTTCCTCTCGCCCGGGAGTGCGGCGCAGGACTACGGACAGGTGGGTGCAGCTTAGAGTGGCGCCTCCTCCAGGTGGTGCGGCGAGCGCCGCTCTCAAAAACACTACTCAAAAACAGCTCGATTGGAATAAACCAAAAATCTAAAAGGAATATCCGATCGTAAAATACGAATTTTGTCCATTTGTTAGGAAAAATATTTCACCGACTATTGCTGTGGTTGCTGATAAAGGTTGATGAGATTGATGATAAGAGAATAAATTTGGTTCCCATGGTACAGTTTTACCACTTATCTACCCATATTTCATTTTTAAGCCATTTATTAAATCAAACTAAAACTGACTAAAAGATTAACTTATTTTTATATTCCTAATATTTCAAGTGGGATACTTATATTGTTAGATATTTCTCATCACAATGAACCACTTTGGAATGTAGATAGAAAAGTAGTATTGAACTAACTTGTTATCGAATTATTGCAAACATTCACTTCATTTTATTAAACTCTATAAAATGATGCGCCGAACCCTATAGGGGCTCCCTCTCAAAAATTTAAAAAAGGCCGAGATAAGTTTTTAGTGTTTTACCACTACCAACTCGCCCAGCAGGTCTAACATATAAACACATACTCCTACATGGAATAAGATCACCTTGTACCATCAATTATTGTTTCAGCGTTTACAAAAATGTTAAATATATAAATAAACAAAGTGTGAATGAGCAGACCTCTACAATTGGTACAGAGCCTCGCTATTATTTTATTTTTATGGTATAAATTTATAAACAAATAAATATACGAAACAACAGTAGATGTACAAAACACTTGAAATTGACTTTGGCTAATTTGTACCATTGGACACATTGTGTATAAACACAGCCGAAATATTTACAGTTACATAAAGAGAAATAAGAAAGTGATCATATCAACATATTGCAGGAAGAGGTAGCGCCACGCTGCATTGCACCCGAATTGGCTGCCACCATACCAATACCTCTTACAGAAACCGGGGTTTGACTCTGCCCTTAAAGCCCCCAGAAACAGTAATGCCCACCATGGCTTACCGGTTTATGAGCTGTTAAGGATAGGTTTTTTCATAGCCCATTAGAGCGGAGATCCACTCGAGATATTAAAAAACGGCGGGCGTCGTTCTCGCGCGAGCCAATTGCCAACGATACTCCACGCCGCGCGCTATCACCACGGCATGAAGTATCGTCGAGACCGCCTCGCACTCTGCTCTTCTTTTTTTTGAAACTTCTTCCAACTTCTTTGCGTTCTTCAGCCATCATTTTCATGAGCTCATGTAAGAGGCGCTAGTTCTTACGCATGGACGTCTTCAGGAGACACGAAGACACCGATGCCAAAAATATATCTTGACAAAGGTAAAAAAGGTTATCTTAGAGACCCTTTGTTCTATATCCACATAGGCCAGTATGTCAGGTCAGGGTGACATGTAGATGAGTGATCATTCTTGGTTAACAGCATGTACGCATATCCATACAACCAGCTACAACACATCACTGTATATAACATATACCTGGCACAGGCGGCAGCTGTCACGGCGGTCACTACTAGACAGAATACTCTCCGCAGGGATACGGCACTAAGTACTCAGTAGGCTTCGCTGTTCAGTTCCAGGTGTCGTGTGGGCGGTGGGCGCGCGCCACGTGGGGCGGGTCGGTGAACGCGCGCGTGCGTCAGGGCGCGCGCAGCCGGGCGCTGTGCATAGTGCACTACTCCGCCTGGCCGCAGACCCAGCGCGCGCCTACTAACGTCGACCAGTACCTAGGTGAGTTTACTCATGTAGGCGACTGTACAGGGTGGCTAGAGCCTGTCGAATTACAGCATATCAGCTGAAGTCACTAGGCTTGAGGCGCTTACTATGCCATCCATGCGAACGTAGTCTTAGGGAATTAACAAATTATATTTTGAAATTATACATCTTTTAACGTGTCAGCGAAAAATAATAAGAGTAAATTCTTACGATGCACGTACACCGTTACGCAACACCGACACCCCAAATTAGCTATAGTAGATATTTTAGTTCTTCTCCTGTTACGCCAAAGAAGTATAACTTCTAAATGCATGTATCTAAGCATACATATACTCTTTATATTTCATATGTAAATCAGGGTAGACGACCTGCCGGAAACAGGTAAATTTTAACATAAGTAATTTTCAGGAGTAAAATTTCTCTGTGTATCTTTCAGAGTTCTTATCGGAGTTAAATGCCTTACGATTGGCCACGGCAGCGGAGGCGGCGGCGGAGCGGGCCCCCATTGCGTCGCGGAACCCGCCCGTTGCGATGGTTGGTCGCTGTGGCCTTGCGTTGGCTGCCGATCTACTGATTCACGTATTGGACGCCAACCAGGTGAGGAAATGTTACTTCTCTGTGACAACAAACGTATTGGCCTATTTATGGACAGCGGGTACCTCTATAATGTACTGGATACTGGCGTTAAGCCTCTGTCTATCTACGATAGCAAAATTACATGAGGTGATTAACACTTCGGTTTATTCGTCCATATACTAGTTGGACTCTTTGTATTAAAAGAAATAGTTAACTAACCTACAAAAGATTGACGAGATTCCTGCTGTCTTTATCTGCTGCAGAGACACGTCTTTCTTGGGACCATGTGTGTGTGCGTGTGCGGACGTATCCTCATCCAAACTACGGCGTTTGCAGGAGCTAGACATAGCGCGCACCGTGGGAACGTTGCACCAGCAGCGCGCGGGGCTCGTCGAGAATGAGCAGCAGTACCGCTTCCTCCACCTGCTGCTGCTGCACTACCTGCGCCACTCGCGGCTCATCTGAGCACGAACCGAACACAGCCGGAAACTGTTGAGTCACTCAAGTTTATACTTAATTGTATTATAGAGATTTTGACAGATAAAACATTTCATTGTTACTCGAAGCTCATCTTGTTGGCGGAGGCCGACAGTCTAGACTAACAGATCTTTGTGGACAACAAGCCACGACCCTTTCCTGCTGCTGTGAGAACATCTTCTTTCTCTCAGAGAGACACGCCAGTGTTGTGGATTAAATTGTTAATGTTCTGTCTTTTATGACTAAAGATCTTAAATATTGTGACATTGGGGCGCCCATTTAGCCACAGAGCAAAATAACTCCTAAGTATTCTATCCCCGAGATGTTTTTGTCATTAGTATTTAGTAGTTTTATGAGTAGCATGTTTTCGCTCATACTGGTGGTAAATTAGTCATTACCTTTACCACTGGTAAATTCGTGCTGGTATCTAGTATACCTTATCAGCACTAACACCTAGTTGTAGTGTATGCTCGTAATTATTTGTACATCAGTTTTTTCTTATTTGTAGTATTCGATTTACGACTAAGTAGGATCTGTAGTTTTCCTCCCGAGGTTAGATCCATGCATGAGGCGTACATGGCGCAAGAGTCATGTGTGAAACGCCTAGACATGAAAATAAAATCAATTGATACGTTTTTGCGTTAGTTTTTAAGTGAAATGTGTGCCTTAAGATTAACTCGATCTGATCTAGTGCCTTCGTTTTGTATTTTTATTTTTGTATTATTTGTAAATTAACACTAGTAATTCGTCAGTATTCTACGCGTAGTAAATTATATTTATTGTCTCAAAATGTTAACAACACTTGTAATGCCCTTCGTAATGTCCAATATTTGGAAAATTAAAAAAAATTGTAACAAATTATTTTATTTTTTAGAAAATAGGGGTCTTTTTTTATGTTAGCGCGTTAAGGAAGAGCTGACTCTATTTGTGCCAAGGGGAGTCAGGGAGTTTAAGTGAACGCGGCGTTTCACTAGTAAAATGCATATTTTAACGACGGCTCTTAATATATAAATTGAAAAGCGTTGCATTAGTGGGCTGGCGTGAAGAGATTATGTTGTAGTAATTAAGAAATAATTATACTCTTCCGCACATTATATCTGGGATTTTATTATAGCATGGGAGGGGGAACGGGTAGTGGGAACATCAGCAATAGAGATTATGTGCTGGCCCGGAGACGGCACGAAACGCGACGGTCACTCACGTGGCTGTAATGAGGGCGAGAGCCGGCCCTACCAGGCCGCCATGCATTTGTTTTAAATGTGCAAGAGATAACCGACGATATATCGACATAACTCTTGAAGTGTTGACATTGAGGCTGTTGGGCCTACTGCTACACGATGTGTTCATGATGTTTACTCTTAAATCTAGTCCAAAGCAGCTCCATATTAATAATAATGTAGCGAACGCACAAATTGATTATTAAACAAATGTATGCTATTGTTTAGAATATTCTAGATGTAAATGACATTTACGCTCAATATGATTGCTCCTTTTTATTTTTATTTCGTGTTTTCGACAATTTGAGATTATATTAAATAAACAACATAATTATTATGGTGGTATATAAACGATTGGAAATTTAAACAGATGTATTTTTAATAATAAATAGAGACTTAAGTTTAATTTTTTTTTTTTACCAAAATGCAAATAACTCTAATTTTACTACACTGTTGGCAGTAAAGTTGAAACTCTTGTGATGTATCGTGTTGTACATGTGTTTTCAAATTTTCATGAGAAACAAAAACAAGGGAAATAAACTTAAAGATCTAGTCTTTGTTAATCTTGAAAATAAATCAATGTTCGCCATCTAGAGGACAACAAGGATTAGGAATTTCATCTTATATCGGCAGCTGTAAAAATATATTGATAATTATTAATATTAAAAAATATTACTAATATTTAATTATGTACAATCATTTAAAATATTAAGGGTTGATTTCACAGGACAAATAAATTGTGAATTTCGCTTTCACAGGTTCCAGTTAGAGATGAAGGTTTTGTGTCGTGCCGCATTAAGTATAGAATAGCTATTTAACACTTTATTAGTAACCTGCGAAACCGGCCTTGAGTGATTTAAAAAATCAAAGATGACCTATGATATTATTATAATTAATTCTAGAGGACAGTGAATTTCTATTTCAGAAACCATATTATTAAGTTAACCGAGTGTGTTGTTTTAGCAATGGCTGACAACTCACAATCTACCAAAAGTAATATTTACTAAATCTAAGTGTACCTAATCCTAATCAAATTACACATAATTATGTTACATGTATGTAATTATGTTACATGTGGGTAACACCCAGGAAGAGGCTCACGGGCACACCAGCCACAAGCCAGACGTAACTCATCTACTGGAAGAGTACTGCAATTATTTCAAATACATGCTTAAAATATTGATTTTATTTCAAGATGATGTACATTTTACAAAATTATGGAATGGCCATATCTTTTTTTTATAAAATTTGATGGTAAGTTTTATGGCAGTTTTAAAATAATAATTATTGTTTTATGTGTCAAGAGAATGAAAAATGTATTTTATACATCTGCTGCTGATGCTTGATTAAGTTGCATCCATATTATTTTTTTGTGTAAAACGATGGTAAACTATGTAGCGATTTACAGTATTTGAATGTTATAATAAATAATATTGATTTTATGGCTCGTATTTTTACTTTCGAAACTCCAAGTCTTGTTACATGACGAAAGAGTAGTAGAGATTTGTAAACAATTAATTGACAGTCGGGATAATGTATTACATTGGAATTAACATAAACATTGAGAAAAAAGTTCCGCATGTATAATTTAAAAAGATAAAAAATGTCACTACCAAACGAATTATGGAAGTTTTCTATATTCCATCTAAGGATGATTTTGTCATGCGAAATATGTCAAAATTCTATCCGACTAACCGAGTACATGAATATACGGAATATAGGAAATACCGTTAAGTGGCGAGCGGCCAGTGCGTGGAGTCACATGGGCGACAACCATATCGCTGTTGCAGACGTTTGCACCTCTACAGTTTCCTGTCTCGTTCTAAGCCATGGTCTAATCAATTCTAATTCAACTTTCAAATTAGAGTAATAGTGGACGTGTCGTTGTAAATACTAGAATGCAAAATTTGGCACGGCGCTTCCATCTCAATAATTACACTAAAGCCTTTGTTAACTCGAATCAATAAAGTATTCAGAAAAACATTAGAGAGAGTACCTCCTTGCCTGTAAAATTTAAATGAAGTTTCGTAAGAATTTGAACGAGGAAGCAATTAGTACTAGAGTACATAAGTACCGTTATAACCGGATAGGTGGATATTTAATTATCATTTACCTTTCTTTTTATAAGTTGACTTCTCCCATCACCTGTGATCTTCGATGCGGAGTCCTTGGGATATCTACCGTCCGGGATCACAACTAGTCAATATCTTGGAGCTGAAATATCTATAGGATATTGTACTGCCAAGTTAATGATTAGTTGTCTTCCAGAACGATTTATTTTGTTTCTTTCTTCGTTAGTCGCTACAGCTGACGTGATTTCGTTTATTTTCATTTTATCCAAAGAAGTGGAAACAATAAAGGTTCTTCTGATATCAGAAGTGTCCAAAACACCACCTATTCGGTCTCGTATTCAGTACCTGCTCTGGTTTCATCATATAGTAGCAATCACTGCAGCTGCAGAAGTCTTCATTCGGAGATCGTTATGTTCAGGTTACAACTAGACAATATCTTGGAGTGATATCTGTCCGACGTTGATCTACCAAGTTACTGATTAATTGTAGACCTAAACACCCAGGTCATTTCATCTTACTTCTATGAAATAAAATCTTGAAATAATGAATGTGCATAAAATGATTTAAAATAAAACACGGTATTGGAAAAGGGAAATTATATAGAGGGTAGATATGAATATACTGAGTGCACAGTTTATTTGACACTGTGTAGATAGTTGATTTGACCCTGAGTAGATAGTTCATTTGATACTGAGCAGATAGTTGATTTGACACTGAGTAGATAGTTGACTTGACACTGATAGATAGTTTATTTGACAAAGAGTAGATAGTTGTTTTGACACTGAGTAATAGTTGATTTGACACACATGCCACAATTTTAAATTGGATTCCCGCTGCCTTTTTTAATATTTTTTTTTAAATTTAAATCTAAAAAAATATATAACACGAAATTGCACTGTATTATCACTATTTTTTTGTTATTATAATAGGTTTAGACTAGGCACTTGCTCTGTAAACCGTATGTGTAATGAGTGTAAACAACGTATCTGGTACTGGTGTCATACCAGACTCAAAAAGGTATAGATTGTTTAAACGTAAAATAATGTTTCATAATGTACAATAATTGATGGAGCCCAAGATCTAAGCCATACCCCGATGTGGTTACACTACAAAGCAAGTCTGTAAACCCTTCATAAGTAAGTTGTTTAGCTGTATGTTTTAGTAAAGCACATAAAATTTAAGTTCTTTTTTAGTGAGCTATGAGTTGTTAGTGTTATTTTACTATAAAAGAACTTATAAAATATTTATTTTGTTCTAGTTGTTTGTGTTGATAATGATTTACAACAGCCCTTGCATAACATCTGTTACAGTGAATCGTGTTGTTGCTCCTATACCTACCACGCCCTCACATCTTGTGGGTTCGCGCCGCCATGTTGGAAAAAATACTGCAATTTTTTCATCTTGTAAAAGAGATGTTCAATGTGAAGCGCGCCGGAGGAATGTACATATTAAAAAATGTTTTGCTACTTTTTTCAAGATGCGCATGCGCACGCAATACGAAGGCCAACGGCGACATTCGAAAGGTGCATACAAAATTGGTTTTACACGTACACACACACGTACAAGGTAGGTAGTGAAAATGTCAAAATTCTGAAAATGTCGAATCCAAAAACCACCCACTTTCAAAAGTCTAATATACAAAAATATAATAGAAATTACGTGGCGCAGTTTCGTGGGAAAATTAAAACAAGGCGTTTAGATTTCATTAATTATATTAGAGTAAAAAAATTATATTATACCCTATGGCTATCTAGCTCTCCGTTACGGGGGCGGGTAGTAGGGCCGGGGGGGCGGCCCGGGTAGAGGGCCTCTGGGTGGCATTGGTCCCCTATTCGGCATGGGAGAAAAGTAGTGTGGGGGAGGAACATTGACGGGAGGGAATCTGTTGGGGGCAGGAGGAGGTTCGGAATAATGGAGGGGAGGCGGCGGTCCCACTGGGATACCTATCCTCGCTGGAGGCGGGATGGATGGTGGGGGCGCGGTGTAGACGGGGGGATATGCAGGCACTGCCGGGTACGCTGGATAAGTAAACCTCATGTCTACTTTGGGCGGCTCCGGTTTAAGATCGGATCCGTTTTTGACCGGAGTGGCAACCGGCACCGGCTTAGCGGTGGCGACGGGAGGCGATGCGGAAGTGGGCGGTGTAACGGAGGGCTTCTTCTCGTTTTTTGGCTTTTGTGGCGTCTGCCGCGGCACTTGTGGCGCCGGTGAGTCCCCGCCGGACGGCTGCTTCTGTGGCGAGTACAGGTCTAACACCTAGAAACGAATTCAATCATTTACATCACTACTAAAATTGCTCCAGTATAATAAAGGCTAAACATAGGCTCTGTTATGATGGCAAAATGCTTCGAAAATGTTGTTCAAGTGAAAAAAAATATTAATAAAAATACAAAAAAAAAACGACGTAAGCAATTTAATAATTATTTAAGGAGATTTTTGCCACGTCATCGGTGATCAAAGATGATTATATTACCAAATCACAAGAGATGCGCACATCATCGCTAGGCGCTGGCAAGCATATTGGCATAATGGCAATGGTTTTCCATCGATACTACTTAAGTCTCAGTTAGTTGCAAAAACAAAAACGCATCAAAACCTCAAACAAGTACAATATCATCAAGTGAAATAAAGCGACGTGGAGCGATCAAATAACAACATATTCACGCCAGCGCTCTCCAGTGGGTAGGCAGAGAGAAGTAAATAATGAATGTACAATAAAAATATGGCAATTCTCAGTTCTTTTTTTTTTTTAGCAAATACTTTTGAGGATGTGAAGGTCCCATGAAATCACATTTTTTAACAAATAAAATATTTTACTTTTTCGACGCCAGGCTCGAGCGAAGATATTATTAATACCTTTTGTTGAGCATTTATTTGTCGTGTTAAAAACACGTCGAATTACAAAATGTGTAACACGCGCGAAATTCTCAACGATTATTAAGAAATGATGATAAATAATTTTATTTCAAAAAGTAAAGCCTATTCCGAGGTAAAAAATAATATTAAAACTATGGCCATTAGCTAGCCTGGACGGCAACGCGAATAATTACCTGATGGCAGATGTCTTCCAGCAGGTCCATGGTGATGTCCTCGACGAACATGTCCCACCACGCGCTGTGTTTCTGTGACCTGCCGTTCCAGTCCACCACTTCGAACTTGCTCAGCTTACCGGCCAGGAACATCAGCGCGACCGCTATCACTTCGGGCTCCCATTGCAAGCACAATGTTGTACAAAGGCTAAAATATCGATACAATCTGTACTTTGCGGTTTTTTTTTCAATTAACCGTCGCGAAAGAAACGGAAGTTTTTTATCGCATTTATTTAAACAGTCGATAGTTTGCCGTGACTCATG